>VDFB02281492.1:250456882-251056882 GCA_007258455.2 Sequoia sempervirens
TTAATTGACCCTTTTCAATAAAATGTACATAATGTGTACCTTGTTTAAGTGTTGTAAATTTTTGTAAGGAACTTTCACACTTATCTAAGTAGTCTTAATTAATTGTGGTTAATTGGAGTTATTAACCCCCTATTTAGGCCTTAATTTAGGCACCTCCTGAAGATCTATCCTGACAATCATGACTTAAATAAAAAATTATTTCATTGGGAAAAATTTGGCCCTGGTAAGTTGAGCTAGGACCCATTCGCCCTTGATGGCGAATGGGTCCTCCCTTAACATGATCCCCTTTCTTAGTTGATCTAGAATGGTTTTTAGCCTTCTTTCAGTCCCCCGAAGCTTAGTCCTGGAAACTTATCCAAGACCCATTCCCCCAAGGTGTCAAATGGATCCTCCCTTAATGACACCCCCCTTTTTGAATTTCATTTTGGTGAGAATTTAATTATCTTTCTTTCCAAATTTGGTGTCGGCCTTAATTTTTTGAATTTCGGGGTTAATCTCCTAATTTAGTATAAATAAGGGGTTAATTCACATTGTTTATCTTAAGCAATCCTAAACTTTCAAGCATTCAAGCATTTAAGTGATCAAGCATTATAGAGTATTTCAAGAGCATTCATGAGGCATTTCAAGGAAGATTTCAAGTGTTTATTGTAGTGGTCCTCAAAGGCATATAATCATTTCAAGGGTTTGATGCATGCATTCATGTTGTTGAGCAAAGATTGAGTGTAGCATTGAAGATCTACTTGCAAGTATCTTTCACATCATTCTCAAGGATCCAAGATCTACATTCTTCATGACCACTACATGATAGTTTGTAGATTTTCTTCACTAGACATCATCCAAGGTGAGATCATTTACATTATTTCATGTTCATTCTTCATTTCCTTCATTTCATCATTTGGATCAATTACCTATAGGGGGTTTGACTAAGGAAAACCCTCATTCACTAAAAAATCAAAAATTTGTTTTTCCCTTGAGTGTGTCAATGCATATTTACAAGTTGAAGATCAAGTTGAGCAAGATTTGGAGCAATATTGTCAAAGTTGCAAAGTTGCAGCTAAAGTTGTCATTCAAAGTGCAAGATCACGAACAGAGTTGTACAAAATTAACTATAGACTTCCAGAACTTGTTAACCAAGAATTTAAGAGTGCATAAATCAAGGAACAAGATCCTGAAATCAATTTTCTAAAACCCTAAGAGAACCCATTTACCACTGAAGGTGAATAAGTCATCCATAGCTCAAAACAAACTTTTTGGCTAGGTAAACAACTTTTTATGCTCTAAAAACATCCCCCATAGTTTCTATAACAGTTAGGTTGCATTTCTAGTTGTTATTAGCATCTTATTTTGCATAATTTTAGGTGATAAGGGTCATAGAAAAATCAGTGGTCTATCACTTTGTTGATTCATTTGGTGGACCCTATTTATCACCCTCATCATTTATTGGTGAACCTGACATATTCAACATTGAAATTTCCTAATTTATGGAGTCTTTCATTGCATTTTAAGTTAAAATCTTGCATTCATTGCTTTTAGATTTGCATTGAATTAAGATCTCATTTATGGTTTCTTGTTTTGCATTGAAATTTTGCATATCATATAGGGTTTAGATTTGCATTATTTTGCATCTTTCTAAATCTGAAAATTACAAAAAAAAAAAATCATTTTGCATCTCATTTAGATCTCATTCAATTGCATTTGAAAATCAAAATAAAATTGCATTTCAAATTAGGTCTTGCATTTCATCTTTTCATTGCATTTTTACATTCAATTTCTGGAAAATTTGAAGCTGCATTTTATTGTATCAAACCTGGAACTGAAAGATATAACTAAGAACTTGAAAATCATAAAAAAAAAAAGTTTAAAAATACCTAACTAGGACCCATTCACCTTTACTGGTGAATAAGTCCCAGATCAAGTCTAATTTGTACCTTCTGGTATCTAAAAAGGTATTAAAATTGACTATGAAATCTACAGAAAAATTTTAGAAACACCTAACTAGGACCCATTCACCCTTACTAGTGAATGAGTCCTTGTTAGCTATAGATCTGCATTTTTAGGACATTAAAATCTTAGTTTTTTGCTTTTGTTTGGTGTTCTTACCTTTCTATTCCAGTTTCATGATCTTTTGTTTCATAAATTTCATTGCATTTAGCTTAAATTGCTTCATTTTAGTGCTTTATTAAAAGTTCAAAATTGCATAAAAACATTTCACTTTCAGCTTATTTCATTGTATAATCAGTAAATTACCATGTTTAGGTATGAATTATAAAAATAGAGAACTGTTTAGGCAATGTGTGGAAGTCCTTATTATCTTTGGTTGATGTTTCAAATTATGTTTTTGGCAATGATCCTAATGACATTGAACTCACTCATGCTCACACAAATCCTAATGCATCTCCTCCTCATGATGTTGACACCATTGGAGAAGATGATTCCAGCATGAATGAATTCATAAATGATTTCCTTAACAACCTTGAGTCTAATGCAACCTTTTATCCTTCAATGAAACAACCCACACAACCTGAGATGTTTGATCTTTTACATCCTGAAGCTGAGTCACAAGTTGAACCTAAGTTCCCCACCATAGGTGAACCTCGCACCTCTAAACAAGCAAACATTCAACCATCCTATGTAAATAAAGTGACCAACACATGAATCAACCTTGAGAGACATATGGAAAAGGATTCAAGATCTTGTGCAAAAAAGGATGTGATACAACAAAGGAACATAAAATTCATCAACTTCTAGAGAAAATACCAACTAAAGAAACTAAAGGGATAGGATATCAAGATCCCCCTCTCAACATAACTACTCCTAAATAATACCTAATGTTTCGTAGTGATGGTACAATTATCTTAGATCCTCCTCCTAATATAGATATCCTCCTTCCTAAAGAGCAACCCATACCTCCTAAGGATAAGGATAACAAAGAAGAGATCATCTCAAGACCTCCTTCCCTAATCTCATCTAGAGAAGTTGGTGAATCGAGTAAGTGCAAGAGGCCTTACAAGTTACAAAAACTAAAGTTCCCTTGTCCGCAACCTGAAAGTGAAAGGAAACTACAAATACTTCTAAACAAAGAACTTATAACATTACCACCAATGAAAGACAAGCTCACACTATATCCTAAAGATGAAAATGTTCAACATTGTCGATACCACAGAACTCTTGGACATAGTACTGATGAGTTTCATGCATTCAAATTAGTATTGAGCAAATTTCACTTTGATGGCAATGATTTCCATCAAGTGATTGCATAACATGCCCTCCTCAATCCTTGCATGTAATAGTTATAGAATCTTAAAAAATTCTCATTATTACATGTTTTACACTTATTACAAATTGTTTTCTCTAATGAAAGGATCTCATTTTCCTCACCTACCTCGGCTCATTCTTGTCTTGCACAAAGTGGGGACAATAATTTGATAGCCTTCTCCTAGTAATGCATTTTTCATTGTCCCTTTGTCTAGTTGCCTTCCTTCTGTTTATACCGATCAAAATTGGGAGGCAGATGACCTGGTTTAGGTTGAATCGCATGTGCCTTACTAGTCTTATTCTTTTTCACTTTTCTTTAAGTGAATGCATGTGCGTAATGTGATCCCCCATGAAGTTTCATTTTATGTTACTCTCTCTTATGTACATTCTTCTATATATGCCTTCATTCTTCTCTATGTTATAATCATATTTTTTTCATTTTTCTTGTGTTTTCCTTTCGGGGATGATGCAAGGTATTGAGACATTCATGTTTCTTCCATGTTGACTCAAAAGGTTTTTCTGTGTCTTCATTGTCTTTGTGTCATTCTTCCAATTATGTGAGTATTTGGGGAATGATGATAGTTCCATGCTCTATGACAACATTGTAGCACAACCATATTGACCCCAAATCCAAAGATCCCTTATATGTTTGTGGTGGAAACCATTCCTTCCAATTTCATGACACAACTTGCTTCAGAAACATATGAATTGGCATAGGGTTTTTTGAGGAAATCTCTCATGTCTTAGGATCAAAATCATTGACTACTTTAAAGAAATTGCTCACAATGATGGTGTAACAACTGCTTTAAAATGGGGGCATACATCGATGATATCATTTTGGAAAATTTCATGGCATTATTTTCCTTTTTTATTGTGATGTGTCCTCTTCTTGGTGGTTTCATTAGGTTTTATGTCGTCTAAGAGTGTACAATCTACTAGCATGGCATGATGCGAATGAGGGATCCCATGGGTGATGATTCGACACTTTTGACTTGTCCTCTCTTGGATAAATTGGGCACAATGCTCCCTAAGAGGAAGACCATTACACGAACAAAGTAAAATACCATTTAACAAAATTTTGACATTCAAAAGCATTTACATTTTGGTGCCTTATCAAAGTTGTCAGGAGGATAACATTAGTATGGTATGAGAGGCTAATATGATTCTCTCATTTGCCACCTCATTGGGATAACTCACCTAGTGGACAGACTAAGGTTCCATTACCCTAGAGTGAACATACACATATTTTGGGACAACTCACCTAGTGGACAGACTGAGGTTCCACTACCCTAGAGTGAGTAGCGTATGTTATAGACAAACAACCCCATTCCACATTGCATTGAAATAGTTGTGCTTGATCCTTTGTTTTTGTTTACTTTTCTTGGCCTTTGACAAGATATGATTGTGTATCTTTGTTATTGCTGCATATTTAAGTGTCTTGGATGTCTACTTTAGTGAGTTTGACATGGGGTTATCCTCTCACTAAAGTGGGGCAAAATGTAGTAATGGAAAAAGTAAGCCTTTTCCCTTACTTTGTTTGGTAATTGACATGTTAAAGTTGAACTAAGGGTGTCTTGGAGTGGTTTTGTAATGTGTTCTACACATTCACACTATCCTCAAACCTTTATTTAACTAAAACATTCCTTAATTTATCCTTTGCAAGGGTGTTGTAAAGTGTTGTAACACACTTTCACACTTTTCTAGGATATATTTGCTTAATGGGCCCCTTTCCAATAAAAATATAAATAATGTGTACCTTGTTTAAGTGTTGTAAAATATCTTAAGGAAATTTCACACTTATCTAGGTATTCTTAATTAATTATGGTTAATTGGAGTTATTAAACCCCTAGTTAGGTCTTAATTTTGATACCTCCTGAAGATCTATCTTGAAAATCATAATTTAAATAACAAATTATTTCATTGGGAAAATTTTGGTCCTAGTAAGTTGAGCTAGGACCATTCACCCTTGATGGTGAATGGGTCCTCCCTTAATAGGACCCCCCTTTCCCAGTTGATCTGGAATGGGCTTTTAGCCTTCTTTCAATCCCCAAAAGCTTGGTCCTGGAAACTTAGCCTTAGATGAATGGGTCCTCCCTTAATGAAACCCACTTTTTAAATTTCAATATGGTGAGAATTTAATTATCTTTCTTTCTAGATCTGGTTTTGGCCTTAAAATTCTTTGAATTTCAGGGTTAATCTCCTAATTTAGTATAAATAAGGGGTTAATTCACATTGTTTATCCTAATCAATCCTATATTTTCAAGCATTCAAGAATTCAAGTGATCAAGGATTATAAAGCATTTCAAGAGCATTCATAAGGCTTTTCAAGGTAGATTCAAGTGTTTATTGCAGCAACTCAAAGTCATATAATCCTTTCAAGGGTTTGATGCATGCATTCATGTTGTTGAGTTAAGATTGTGAGTACAACATTGAAGATCTACTTGCAAGTATTGTTCGCATCATTCTCAAGGATCCAAGATATATATTCTTCATGGCCACTACATGATAGTTTGCATATTTTCTTCACAAGAAATCATCCAAGGTGACATCATTTACATTATTTCATGTTCATGCTTAATTTCCTTCATTTCATCAATTAGGTTAATTACCTACAAGAGGTTTGACAAAGGAAAACCCCCATTCACTAACAAATCTACAAGTTTTTCTACCCTTGAGTGTGTGATTATAGATTTACTAGTTGAAAATCAAGTTGAGCAAGATTTGGAGCAAGATTGTCAAAGTTTCAAAGTTGCTAAAGTTGTCATTCAAAGTGAAAGAATAGAAAGAGTTCTACATAATTAACTAAAAACTTCTAGAACTTGATAATTGGGAATTTAAGAGTGCAGAAATCAAAGAACAAGATCCTAAAATCAGTTTTCTAAAACCATAAAAGGACCAATTCTCCACTGAAGGTGAATGAGTCCTCCATAGCTCAAACATAACAACTTTTTGGTCAGGTACACAACATTTTATGCTCTAAAAACATCCCCCGTAGTTTCTATAATAGTTAGGTTGCATTTCTAGTTGTTATTAGCATCTTATTTTGCATAGTTTTAGGTGATAAGGGTCATAGAAGAATAAGTGGTCCATCACTTTGTTGATTCATTTGGTGGACCATATTTTACACCCTTATTAGGAATAAATAGAACTAACAATAGATACATCAAATTGGTGAAGACCAGAATTTGAAAATGGTCCTCTACTAATTATTGCAAACCTAAATGAATTAAACATGTAATTATTGATCTTGGTGTGAACCTCAACATCAATCTATTAACTACTTGGGAGAGGCTAGGAAGATTTAAAATTATTAGAACAAATATGAACATAAATATAGCCAATGGTTCTGGCATGGAAACATTAGGAACATGGAAGAATGGCAAAGAAAATGTAAAAGGGATCAAACAAATCATTAATTTTGAAGTTTTGGAGATGAAGGATCCCTTCAACACATTTAGAGCATTTCTTGAGCTGAAATGGTTTGTGAATTATAATGGCATAGTAGACTCTAGAAAAGAAGAAATATCCTTAGTGGATGACAATAGGATAGTTCAGATTCCCCTAGGTGAAAGAGAAGGTATATCCTATGTAGAGGAAATTATACAAGATAGAGAAGAAGAAGATCTAAAGAACCTATATTCTATTTCAAAGTTACCCATTGTAGAAGAGGAGGAAGATCCTAATAGGTCTATACAAATTGAATTAGAAAGTGACCATGCTAGTATTGATAGTGATGATGTCTTAGAGGCATGAGTACAAGATGAGCAAGAATTAATATCCCATAAGGTATATGGATTTCAAAGAGAATTTGTGATACACCTTCAACATTTTAGGCATCCACAAAGTGCCAAAAATTAAAGAAACATACCACAAATACACCAAGACACCATGCCAAAACTATTCCAACAAGTTTGATACTTATGAAAGAAGAAAAATATAAAAACTTTAAGAAACCCTATATCATGAACCTCTAGGAGAAAGAAAGGACACCTAAGGAACATAGGCTCCAAAAAGTAAGACAACAAAGAAGACTACACCCTAACAAGATGATTACAACTTTACAACTAAAATATTTATAATGGGTAGGTCCATGGTTGAACGAAAATTTCCTCGAGACAACCCTAAATAGATCAAACACTTCATACAAAAGAGCTCCAATCCAAAAAAAGGTTGAATAAATTAATGATTGAGAAATCAGAGGTAACATAAACAATAAAAAAGGAGATCAAAGAAGAAACAAAAAATTCCTATGGAAAGCTACAAAAAGAATCCAAAATGAAAATAATATCATCGAAGAAAGAACAATCTTCTCCTCCTCCATAGTTTTGGATACCTTTGTATTCCACAACTTCTAACTAACCCATTAAGGAATTCTTGGATAAATACAAACATATTCAAATGATGGCTTCTCTACAACTCCTTCAACTACTGTTAGTAGGATCACAAGTCAATTTGGGATGCATATCACCATTGCATAAGTTTCTATTGGGAGACATTCTACACCAAACAACCAAAGAAGAAATCCTACAATATAGTGTGGGGAGCACCAACCAATTAGAGGAGCTATTGAACAAGATACAAGGTAAGTTCCTCACAACTAATGGTAACACAGTTGAGAATTTTGGTAGAGGAGTTACTTAAGGACAACCAACAACAAAAGAAAACATTGTGGAAACAAATCCAAGAAAAAATACAAAATATCAAGATGGATGAAGAAAGGAAAAAGTGTGCCACAACATATGGGTATGTGCAGGATCATGGTGGGCCAAAAAGTGGCAATATGATGGGTATGTGGCTAACGACTATCTTTTTACTCAAAATTGATGAAACAAAAAGGGTTTATAAAGGATATTCTCAGCTTTCCATTGATATAAATTATGCTTTACTTTGAATTTAATAAGTAATTATTATTAATTTTCTATTCAAATTATGACTAAAGTCCTGATTGATAGATTGATTGAAAAAAAACTATAGCTTTCAAATGGTATCACATTTTTTGAATCCAAAACATGTGTCACATTCTATGCTATTGATACTATATGATTAAAAAATAAAAATTGAATTTCATGAAGTTTTGACTAAGTTAAGGTGGTCAGACATACGAGTTTTTATATTTTTTAAAAATTTGTAATAAAAAAATCATAATTAATTATTTTCTTGGAAAAAAATTACAAAAATATATGCATCACATCAGGGCATGAATCCTCTACTTATATCTAAAATATTATAACAAAATATTATCATTTTATTGTGGTTAGGGTGGTCAGAAAGACACCAACTTCTTATTTTTTCCCTGAAATTTAAGCACCACTACATTGAAATTTCAAAATTTCACCAAATAATTTTTACTTTTTTTTAAAGAAACCTAGTAGTTTAGAAACTACATTCAATTTTCTACAAATTATATTCTTACATATTTTTTAAATAATAGAGATAACTAATTCAAATATTTATGTGAATTTTCCTAACTCTGATTTTTTTTCCACTTAAGGGCATGTTTTTTGCATGATGATCCTGCACATACCCACATTATACTTTGGAGTCCCTGATTCAAAGCATAATGAATACATAAGGGGATTTAATGCCCTCTATTATTTTTGTGTATAATTTCCCATAGTAACAATAGCTACTAAGGCCCAGATGGATAAACTAGAAGTTTAAATTCTCAAACAAGCAACAACCTATGATGCATTACAGGACATAGATGGTCAATCAAGGGTAGATATAAAATCAATGCATGCCCAATTTCAACAACTGCAAGAATAGAGAAATAAGGTCCAAAACTATTTCCATCATCTTCGAGAGGTAGTTAGCTTATGACTAGCACACATTACTAGAATCCTTCAAGAGTCTCAACAACTAACATAAAAGATATAGATTCCACAGATATTATCGAAGGAAAAGAAACTCCTATTATAGATCTAGATAGAAACACAATAGCTACACTTGAACCAAAAACTAATGGGATACTACATTTTCCAGCCTCAAGGACATCTAAAAAGATATAATTCCAGTAGAATAGCATTGACTTGAGGATAAGTCAACATTTTGAAAGTGGGGAAGATGTTAGCCAAAAAATAGGATAGTGAAGACATTGGCTAGGAAAACATACTAAAATTTGGCATAAAGGACTTTCAAATTAGGATAGATGGGTCATGTACCATCCTATAGATATATGTATAAAGGAAGATATGATCATATAATGTAATATAGATAGAGAGAGGTCTATAGAAAAAGGAAGACTTGAATAAATTATATTAGAATAGAGAGAAGAGAAAGAGATAGAGAGGACATACAAGGGATAGGCGTATGAAGAGAAGTATATGTATGAATGTATGACACATGCCATATGTATAGAGATTAGAAAATAATTATACAAGATTATAGGGGAAGATATTATAATGTACCAATTTTGACTTGATTAATATAGTGGATACTAGAGTTCTATCTACATAGTGTTATCTACTATTATATGGATGTGTGAATAGTTAAGCATATTTATGATTGCATTGGTGTTCATCTTTATATTACTGAGCCTGAGATTTAAACTACAACACTTAGAAAATAGTTGGGGCTTAAAACTCCATTTTGTGTTCCCCAAAATTTCTTGCTAGCAACTGTCCTCAAATATTAGTTTAGGAACAATTTTTGCATACCCTGCTTCCTTTCATTCTCTAGGTTTACTTAATATCCATATAGATCTGTCTTTAAAGGTGATCTATACGAGCTCCCCAACTTTCTTAATAATTTTTTTTTCGTTATTGAGCTATGTAGAATAATAGGGGAAATAAATAAAAGATATAAAGAAATGAAAGTAGCTACAATCACATTCCCAATTCATCTCAAGTGCTACATATGTAAATATTCATCCAATGCATAAGATATCAAACGGAGCCTTGTGAAAATGGTAATACATTTGTATGAAAAAAGGTTTCCATTTGATAACAAAACTTATGTATAGAAGAACTTTAAAATTGGACCAAAATGTAATCATATTACACATATGGAAGACTATTGAGAGGATTGTGAAAATGAAATTGAGTTTAGAAAAAGAGATTAGATGATAATGAATCTAGATTAGTTGAAAGTCTAGATGGATAACTTAAGGCATTTTAGATGATGAGAGAAAAATAATTGATCATGTTTTTTGATAAATCAATTCAAATACTACCATTTCCATATGCTAATGAGGCCAACAAGGAAATCATATATGTCAAAGAAAGGATTGATTTCATAGTGTAGAGTTTCGGGGCTGCATGGACTAATAAAGATATTGTTGAATATATCACCAATAAGAACCCTAGCAAGGAAGGACCATAAGAGAGATTGAAACAAGTAGATACTCAGTGAGTTCCATAATTTTATTTTTTTTATATAACCCATGAAAAAATAAAATTTATAGGTGGTGGGGATGACATGATGACCTAAATAAGAGGAAAACCTATATGGGCCATGAATTTTGACTTATATATTCTAATTCCAATAATTATTTATAAAGTGGTTTTGAACTAGTTAGAAGGGAAACGGTTATAAATACAAGATGTTTTCCAAGGAGGAAATTTTTCTCTAAAACAATTATTGTTTAAGATATAAAAAGACTTTGTGCTCCATAATTGAAAGAAATAAAGTGATTTTATTTAACTCTTAGTCATATTATATTTTATAGTTGTAATTTTTCCATTTTATCAATAGCTTTGAATCATTCTTTGTATTATTCTTTACACTTCATGGGCATGAATTGTAAATTCTAATCTAGATTTAATTTTAGAAAAAAATTAACAAGATTATATTTATTTATATGTTGTTATCTTGTCTCTTTGGAATTTCTTACTCTAGATTCAACAAAGTTTTTCATTGTTGAGTGGGATGTGAAGATAAAAGAAGTATACATGTTTTCTTGTCATAGCACATTCCTTCTCTTTTCTATGTGTCATTCCATTTTATTTGAGAAGCCTAAAATAACATCTTATATAAGCTTGCCTTGAATTCCCCCCTTTTATTTTATTTTTCCACTTCCATCCACATTTGGAGGTTAAAAGTATCAAAAACTCCAAAACTCCAATCATATGAGGGAGTTGCAACTCCCGAACATAGAGAAAAATTCTTCTTTCAATAAGAACAATTTTTTAACTATTTGTAATAGTTATTGCTACCATTTGGGTTATCTTGCTAATATCAATATATTACTATAGTGACAATCTTTTTTACTAGCACTATCATAAAATTAAAGCTTTCGAAGGGTATGAACACCCATCAAAGTATAATATGTCATGCCCTGCCGTGTGAACCCCAAAGGAACTAAAAACAATGGAACAATTTTTTTTTTTTAAAGAATATAATAACATACTTAAGTATTATAACATAACAATGTATTATGATGCACAACTAGTTCCAATGGGGTACACGAAGTGACATGACTACACTAACCCATAACAACGATAATAAGATAACAATAATTAATCTATTACGTAAATCTATTCATTCCCATTTCATCATTTGAAATATCTATCAACTATATCCATATTAATAACATATGCACATATGACAATACATGGAATTATAAAGATATAAAGTGTTACATATTTCGATAGATACAACTCAACATAACCAACTATAACAATTGATCCTGAAAAAATACATGGCTTGAATATACATTACATCCAAATGATAGTAAAATACAATTGACTGGAAATACATCTCAATAACTACATACACAAATCACATCAAGGTCGTCCCAACACACGTGGGAGACAATATCAATGAATACATTACAACTGAAGTATATACATCTATCTGGTACATAAGGACACTGGATCATCAACATCCGCCAAAACCTGCAAGTAAAAGATACATCTACAATAGAAGAGGGAACCCAATGGGGTTAGAAGCACGTTCCACCCAACCACCCCCGTGCTGAGAGTAGACAAGGAAGGGTCCCTGACCAAGCACGCCTAACAATAACAAAGACTAACTCCAAATAGACAACTTAACGTCAAAGATCACTTAGAAACTCAACAACGACAAATCCAAAGGCACAACAACACCACTTCAGAACACAACAAGTCATAATCACAAGCATCAACGAAACTCAAGACATAATATCAAAGACTACTTCCAACAATAACCAAAGACAAATCAATAAATCCCTTAATCACAACAAACACAATATCACTTAACATCTACAATCACAAAGTCAATTAACAACTATAACACATTATCACTTAACACGAGGTTACAATGCTTCCAGAGAACAAAGATCATGAACATCGCACAATAACTGATTAACTGTCGACATAGGAAGAGTGTCATGCATAAATTTCCATGAGTTACCCTGGCTCAACCTTCCTAGGCTACCGGACCCCCATCCTGGGTTACCCTGGCTTGCCTCTACCAGCCGCCAGACCCTCACGCAAAACTATGCGTCCCATCTCATCTCGAGCCTTATCATTCACTTGCTTCACGAGAGAGACATCCTTTATCTTTATTAGTGTGAAAGCTCCCCATTAATTCTTTTAGATTATCACTTAAT
The DNA here is from genome assembly GCA_007258455.2 of Sequoia sempervirens. NCBI lineage: Eukaryota > Viridiplantae > Streptophyta > Pinopsida > Cupressales > Cupressaceae > Sequoia > Sequoia sempervirens. The sequence goes on from VDFB02281492.1 coordinate 250,469,667, forward strand.
TAAACTCTAGGTAGGTTACCCTGGTGCCCCTTTGTGTGTCGGACCCCCACAAAGAGCCACTCTCCTATCGACAACACACAAGGCATGATACCACAATAGGTAACTAGACAACATAATCTCTCCAATCCAAGGAGGAAACAAAACAAGGAAACTCACTCCAAACACTAGAGGAAACCACATATGAAAACACACTCCTTCCAAAGGAGGTACAAATCTCATTACCCACTCCTATTTCCTAGGAGGCACAAATCCCCGTTCGTGGAAACCGGGTACAACATCATAGTACAATACATAAAGGTGATTCACAAAATGAACCTCTACACATAACATCCCACTCTAGAGAACTTCTCTGGAAGACTTACATAAACCCATAACCCCATTTTCCTGACATGGAGAATAAAAGAAACATAATAGAAAAAAATTCTAGACAACTCAACATCTAAAGTTAGGGTTTCCTAAACCCAGTTAAACATAGTTTCCAATCTCGCATTTACTCAATCAAAACACATCAAATTCACTTCCTAACATTGAAGTATTTACAACCCAAACATCCACTCTAAATTTTACAAGTAACTTCTCTAATCAAAGCATTCAAATAAATACAGTCCTTCGACTAAAATAATCAATCATTTTTCTAGTTTCACGATTATATTCCCTAAGTTTTACAGTCATGATCTAGAACCAACATTTAAAAAAAATAACGTCATCGATTTAAGACTGAAACAATCTTTTATTCTAAGGTTCACAATTAACTTCATACTCAAAACATCTTACTAAGTGTATAAACAACTATTTTAATAATTAAACATTTAATTAAACTACTTGACCTATATTTCAACATAGTATCAATAACTTAATTCAAATCAATATTTTCAATCAAACCTATACTAAAATTCTCAACTATCATACTTTTAAAAGTTATAATTTTAAATATATATATATATATAAAACTAACTATTTAAAAAAAAACACATATTAAAAAAAATACCCATCATATATAAATGCATACGAATTAAACAAAACTTAAATTCAAATTTTAAATTTTAAATTTAATAAAATTTTAAATTCTTTATAAACTACGAATTTCTTTTAATAATAAATAAATAATAAAAAAAACATATATAAAAAAAAACCCCAATCGCTGCCACTGTGGTACATAGTACCGCAGTCGCCTGTGGTACTGTGTACCACAGGGGCAAGCCACAGTAGGCCGCAGCCTCCATAGGCTACGACCAGCAGCCTCGGCTGCCGTATGCAGCCTTGGCTACTGTACGCAGCCTATGGTGGCTGCATACAGCCACCACATGGGCCGTGGGGTACGGCCTCGGCTGACCCCCACCCCATATAAATTTTGTTTTATATAGTTTTTTTCTTAAATTTGTTTATATTTTTTTTTATTTAATAACTTTTCTTTATATATTTCATTCACAAAATTTCTGTACACGGAATCCGTGGCAAATACAGGTAAAAATTATTTATTTTCATAAATATTTCGTACGACACATATTACGAAAATAATATAAATGCAAACATATACAAATAAAGAGAGTGCATAGTTTATTTTACACAGTAAATTTTAAAATCTAATATATATATAATATATATTTTAAAAATAACCTTATATATATATACAAAATTTCAACATAATCATCAGAATAAATTGTTTTTTTTTAATTTTCCTCACATACCCACTATAGATTAGGCAGCCAATCACGAATAATAACGAAGAAAATATTTGTTTTAGTAATTGCATAAATATATATATATATATATTCATCCCTAAAATTATAATAGAATAAAAGACAATAAATTTTGTTTCAGAGACTATTAATTTTTAACCCACAAATTGCATCTGATAATAAAATGATATTCATTCTCAGAACAATGTTTTTCTCAATCATATTGTATTAACGAATTAAAGAAGATTTAATTTAGTTTTCAATAGAAATCAATCAAGAATATAACGCAACCAAACAAAACCCTCTTTCAAACAAAATATCGATTTAAAGTATTACAAACATGATTTTCTTTACAGAACAAAAAGAATAAATAATAAATTTTATGGAACCTGGAGTCCTTCGTTCAGAGAAGAATCCCTTCTGAAGCCCCGCTCGATTTCCTTCTGCAGCTCTATTCCTGAATCCTCACCTGTAGCTCTTTTCTTGATCTTCTACCCTCAACAGTCTTCTGAATCTCTCTTTTCTTTCAACCACAATAATTTTTACCAGGACACACCACAATCCAAAACTATCTTTCTTTCTTTTTTAGATCCAGAACAACAGAGCCAAACTTGTGTGTGAATAATTCCCTCATAAAAATAATAAATCACTAATTAAAATCAATAAATCTTTTTCCGCTTTCTTTTCCAAAAAGCCTCTTTCCTTATTGGTCCTTTTCCAGCTTTTAAAAGCTCACACATATCTAAAATTTTAATTAAAATAATTTATTTAATTCAGATATTATCCTTACATGATTTTCGAATTTAATATTAATAAAAAGATAATATCTGCTTATTCTCAACAATATTAATTTAATTTAATTTCTTGCACTATAATTAATTAAATACTTTTAAATTTACAACATATTTAAATTTAATAGTTTTCTAACTCTCAATTAAATCAAATAACAAGGCAACATTAATTAATTATTTTATGAAATACGATTAATTAATTAAACACTAACCAAGAATAAAATAAATACTCAACAGTAAAACTACATACAAGACAAAGACAAAACTTCAGTCATAACACAACTTCTCACAACAGACGACAGACTTGGGACGGGGACACTTCCAAACCTACTCCTTTTTTCAACATTTTACCCATTGGGTTAATTTATTGCTCGCCCTGTCCTGCCGAAGTAGGTGGAATCGAGACTTATTCCTGCAATCTTGCATCCAAATAAACATCAAGTAGCACATGTATATATATATAATCAACATCCTATCATGAGAAGGAATTGTAGTGTAGCAGGGCACTCATGAACGAGTGATGCTACACTGTCCTCTCACCTAATCTATTCTAACAATTATAATATCAATAACGAGCTAACATTTCTAACCAAATTGATTATAAGGTAACATGATATTTAACTACTGCAACATAACTAGAATTATTAAACCATTGCATTATAAACTAATACTGAATCCAAATAACATAATCACCAAAGAATCATCACATCGACATATAAAAAATTAACGAAGATCTATTTTGAATAAACAATAATCTGAATCAACACACCGAGTATCATAAATCATACTAATAATGTCACACACAACAATTAACTAAACTACGCATCCACACACACCAAGTCGATGAATGAATCACCAACACAAATTAGTATCATGCTAACACACAAGAGAAACCAATAGTAGCAATAGCATCAGAAATATGTGGGTATTACATAATAAAAGAGGGTTTTTTTTTCAAAAATAAAATATTTTTCTTCTTCATCCCTATAAACACATAACTATATTCATTACAATTCCTACCCCTAAAATAAAATTTATTTAGAAAAGAAATGAATGAAACATAGAATGAACCTATTGTAAAGATAGTTGTCGCTGCTCCAAAAGATCAACTTGTTAATGCCTGATACAACTGCCAGAGTTAATGAATCCATGGGAGGTGGTTAAACCATGTCATGAACCTGAATGTTGTGCAACACAAGGAGACCATGGTTGCACACCTTGCAAAAATATCTTCCCCTCGAGTGCAAGCGAGGGGTTCAAACTCATGACCTAGACTCTAATACAAATTTTTGCCAAGACAGTTGTCTTTGCTACAAAAGATTGGATTGTTAATGCTTGATACAACTGCTAGAGTTAACAAATCCATGTCACAAACCCGAGCGTTGCGCTGCACAACACAAGGAGACCAAGGGTGCACACCTTGCAACAAAACCAACCTTGTACATTGAGGGTAAACACATTAGCTTGTGGATTTTCCTTCCAATCACTTTTAGGATCTATAGTAGTGGTCATCAAACTGATTTGCATTGCATTTGAGTATAGACAACAACATCAATAGTTTTATCTACTTCCCCATAAATGAAGACACCATCAACCACTTCACCTCTAATATTTTATCAATAGATGAAGTTTGTAAATTTGAAATGGTTTTGTTGGACTTCAAAGTGGATTTAATAATTGTAATAGAGCTCATGGGGAGAATATTGTATGCAAGAGATTATGTTTGAGTATTTTATCTCAAAAAAAAATTAATGGTGGAAGAGTGTTTGTACAATCTAGGAATGGAGAAGGCAAGGTTGAGAACAAAATGGAGTAGAAATTATTGGATTTTAAATTAAACAAAAGTCTAATAAAATTTTGATTAAAATTCAATATAAAAAGTTCAAACTATGTGTATCGAGACAACAAATTCAATGAAGTGGACCTCAAGGTAGGGGATCATTATTTTAAGGAGGAACGGGAATTTTCCATTGATGTTCTTGCAATAGCCCACAATGGGGCAGTGGATAACTTTAGGCTTATGAGATGGGTGTTCTTTGAAATTAAGGAAATCAAGTTAAAACAGAGAGCTATGAATAGTAAACTAGAGAAAGCTAATGATGACATAAAAGAGGTAGTGGTAGTGGTCGGGCTACTGATTTATTGATGAAAGAGGAGAAGAAGTATATGCTTGAGTTCCTCAAGAAAACGGTGGAGGAATTATAGGATTTCAAATGCAATCATGATGGCAAGTAGGTGGATATGGAGGAGTAGCTAAGGAACATTAAAAATTCTCTCCACAAAGTCCTGATTATGAACCATAAGATTTTAAAATCCACTGCACAGATCATGAATAGCATGGTGGAAAACCTGGAAAAATCCCATTAGGTAAAGACTATTGTGTTTCTTGATTTGCACAATGAGGAAGGGTGGACGGATAGTGGGGGGCCGAGTAACAGGACTAGAGCAAATTTGAAAAGGAAGGCAGACCAAGCTTTAGTCAACATCTAGGAGATGAAGAAGTTTGCACTTAACATGAATAGTCTAGAGTAGGAAGCGACAAAGGTCCTTCGGAACCTGGCCTAGGGGTTGGTTATTTTGTGGTTTTTTGTCAGTTTTTTTGGCTTTTCTACCCTGGTTTTCTTGTGTGTTCTTCTTTGTGGGCAGATTCCTATTTTTGTTTGTGCTCTATTAATGTTTTATCCTTCACTATCTTCTTAACAAATTATGACATCTACAAGTTATCCAACCGTTGTTCATGTTTATATAGAGGACCTTATTTGGCAGGTCTGAATAACATGATTTTTATAATTATTATCATCGAGTCAACAATTCTTCTTTGGGGTAAATTTTATTTTCAATTTTATTATGTTAGTTTTAATCATTCTATTAAATATTTTATTTTTAATGATAAATATTCAATAATAATTTTAGGCATCATTCTTTTACAAAATGATTAATAATTATCTTATTTTTGTTAATTATAATTTTTTTAATCGTATAAATAGATGATGTTTAGGAAACAATATATCATAAATTTTCTTCCATAAATCAATAGACAACTCAAATGCTAGTTTGCCAATTTCCAATGGACTTCCTTAAAGTGCGGTCTTTTCACTTCTAGATAAAATCCAATATTTAAAAAAGGTAAATGTAAAATAATAAGAATAACTTATATGATTAAGGTTTTTTAATTCTTTTAATTTTTTTAAAAACTTAATTGTCTTAAATAAAGATAAGGGTCAATCATAAAAGTCATAAAAGAATCAACAAGAAGATGCAAAAGAACAACAAATTTTAACATTGTTAATGAAACCTCTTTCTATTTAATGTATAGATTCATATTTTGATTATTATTGTATAGTCTATGGTGAATTTGGTGAACTAAGGTCCTTGCTTAATTAATCAAACTCTTAAAGGTTCAATGAAATCTCCACAAAACTAAAATTCATGGCATTCAAAATAGGATGTTGATCATGAATTATTGGGCATCTCACATCTCTTAAAGTGAATCAAATCCCAAAATGAAAATTAACTATCCCTAGGTCTCTAGAATTAGGTCACAACTTTGTAAGATAGCTCAATTGTTCATTGTATTTTGATTGTTCAACTAGGGCCCTATAAATAAGTTCTTATTGGAATCTTATAAAATAGAGTTAGATAAAAATATATTGAAATTTAAATAATGTTAGTCCAAAAATTTATGTTTCAATATTAAAATTTGAAAATACCTATGATTGAAGGGTAAAATTTTAAATTTATGTTACTTTTCTAAACAAATGACCAACACTTATTAACTTTTTAACTTGAATCATCATAAAGTGATATGTGTATGTGTATGTGTATGTGTATGTGTATGTGTATGTGTATGTGTATGTGTATGTGTATGTGTGTGTGTGTGTGTATGTACGTATGTATGTATGTATGTATGTATGTATGTATGAATGTACACACACACACATATGTATATGTATATACATACATACATACACATATATATGTACGTACGTGCTTGTATATATTTATATATATATACATATATATATATACATACATACATATATATATATATATGTACATATATATATATATATATATGTACATATATATATACATAGATGTACACACACACACACACACGCACACACACACACACACACATATATGCATGCATACATATATTTTTACATAGATATATACATATGTGTTTAATACATATACACACACATTGAATTTTGAAATGATGTAAACTAATGAAATATAGATTTTTTAGTTTATTGTATGTTTGCATTTTCTTAGAAAAAACAAAAATCATCTATGTAGTTTTTATAGAATCACCACTATACTTTAGTTGTTGATAAAATACTCAAAGATTAAGTGGAACCTTGCTTTTTATATAATAATATTTTTTTTTCTTTCAATTATTCTGTGAGTTTCTATAATTTGAAACTTTAGTGCATGATTTTTTTTTCTATTTTGATAAACATTTTCTTAAGTAAATCTTAAAATTTGTGTGTATTTAAAACATAACCATTTCAATGGGGATGCCATATTTTTCCTCAACTATTTGTTCAAAATAGAAAATATCATTTTGACTTGACATTTCTTCTCTAGAACATTTTGAAAACAATATTTATAAATTTACAAAAGAGTTGTGACCACCAAAATTGTATCCCCTTCTTGGAGATGGATAAAGGATAAGGTTGGAAACCTAAAACCCTTTTAGCAAGGTACAATTTAAGCTTCTCAAGATACTTAAATCCTTGTTCCATGTTTTCATTGTATCCAAGTTTATAATGAATTTTAAATCCAACTTAGATGGTGGAGAATTCTTGTTTAAATCATTATTTGTTGAAAGAGGGGTATTATCATGAGAAGAATTGATTCTTTTACAAGAATGTAACTTCTTTTTCGGTGTTGTTATGCTAAGATGAGGAGGATATTTGTTAGATTTTTCCAACACAAGAGGGACAAAAGATAAAGAGCCCCCATCACCATCATGGGATGATGTTGTTTGTAGATTTGTTGATATAGAAGGAGTAGAAGATTGTGCAAATGAAAAAAAAAATCTTTAGGTTTAGATTATGAGATTTTGTACTCTACCACAAATGAGGTTGTAAAATACAATGAACACCAATCATAACCAAAACATGCACTTCAGTATAAAACATTATTTGGACCATTGTCGTTGTTTGAATGAGTTGTGGTGTTGATTTGAGATTGTGTCAACTCATTGTTCTTTGATGGTGAGATTTTACACTCCTAAATGAAAGTAGGTGTAGAATTGAAGGAACCACAATCATTACCAAAGATTATAGTAATAGTATCCTTATCGTTGGAAGGTAATGGTTCAACTTTTGAAGATGGAATCAAAGTACTAAGATATTTGGAAATGTTATAGTCATATTGGGCTTGTAAAAATATTTTTCAATCTACTTTAACCATATAGACCTTGTTATTATATTCATACTTCATTGTATGGTGAAGAGTAAATGGGAATCCTCTCATGCAATGAATCCATAAACTACCAAGAAGAATATTCTGTGAAATAATATTGGGCATGACATGGATAAGGGTAGGAAAAACTATAGGTCCTACCTTAATGGATAATGTGATTGTAACCAATTTGGTTTCCTACCAAAATTATTAAAGCCATGAATAGATATATTATCAAGTCTAATGAGAGACGTATCCACAACACTCTAAAAATTCAATGCTACAAACATTAAGACCCGATCCATTATCGATTAGAGTATGCATAATTTTAGTATCATTAATGATGATGCAAACCATGAGAGTATCATGTATTGGTTTAGTATTTTAGGAGGAGGTAATTCATTTTAATGGAATGTAATGTAAAAGTTTGTTATAATAATATCATCTAACAAGGATAATAATATGCCTTTTGGTTTAACATAAGGTGGTAAAAAGTCTTCTTCAAAGCCTCTTGGTGAATACCATGATATGTAGGTGACATTTGAATTAAGTTCCAAAGAGATATCTTAGTTGGAGTTTTACAAAGTTTCTCAACAAGATCATACTCTTTACCACTATGTTAAGGGAAAAGAGGTGTGGGGGAAGATAAGGTTGAGGAAATGAAATGGAAGTGGGAGTGGTTTTAATTTTCTTAGGTTTTATATTATTTTGAGTGTTGTATACATGTGAGCAATTGCATGACAATGTGGTTGCTATATAACACATTTTGGTGTATATAATTGTTTTGAGTGAGTGTTTTTGTAAAGTTTAGGATATTACTAGAGGTTTTGGTTGGTTTGAGCGTCGTCCAATAATGAGAAAAGGTTTAGTTTGGGGTTGAGGAAAATGAGGAGGATAGATGATCTATTTTGGTTGAGGATATGTTTTAGGAGTGGTGAAAGGAAATATCTGGAGAAGATATAAAATTTAGACAAGAAACATTGATTGGTTGATATCCCCATGGGTGAGACAACTAGAATAGGTAGGATTTTATTCAATTTTTATGGGAGAAACAATGATTTTTAGGGTAATGCTATGAATTAGGTGAATTAGGGCCAAACTAGCAATGTACAATAAAATGTAGAAGTTTTAGGATAGATTAACAAAAATAGGATCTAGATCTAAATGGAGGTTATTCGTCAAGGCCTAGCATGCAGAAAACTAAGCAAAAAAGATTAGGACAAGGGTGAGGTTCCCTTGTCTAGAAATGAAAATTTTAAAAGTTTTAATTTCTTGAGCATGTGTCACAATATACTTAGATATAAGACTATGACTATCTTGGTTTGATATTGCATAGAGCTCAAAAAAAATCAAGATTATCTAATTTGTTTATGAAAAGTTACTAGATGTAATGAATTATTATTTGTAATAATTTGAAAATACTATTATGTTCAATCCAATTCATGCATTGATACAAACAAAGCTAAAGTTTTACAATAATTTTGATAAAATTTCAAGTTTTTTACAAAAGATCAAGAAATGGAAATATGTTTTTTTTTTTGTGCAACTACACAAATTCTTGCAAATGCAAATAAATTTAAATTCAATGCTTTGAATAAAAAATCAGATCCAAGGATATGCAATTAAATTAAGATGATCAAGAAAGTGTAGGATAATGTCGGGTTCACCAAAATATAAAGGGGGAAAAGAGATCTTATATGTAAGTGGTATATTAACTCAATATTTCCTTGTCTTGACATTAGAACTCAAACCAAAAAGGGTGTTAAGATTGGATAACAACCTAGAAGGACATCCAATTTTCCTCGAGTTTAGCTCCTTTGTTGCCATGAAAATAAATTAATTTAAAGTGAATTTATTGACCTAATTTATTGTAAACACCTAATATGAAAATATGAAATATTCGCAAAGATGAAAACATAAATTTACAAAACAGTTATAGATCTAAGAAATAATGACAAAAAGGAACCTACATATGAAATATGAGCCTCAAGTTGAGGGACAATCGTGAGGTACCCTTTCCTAGAGTTGAGGCTTTTTCAATGCATGACATAATTTTCTGAACGTACAGTCCTTCTTTGGACTTTTATACACCTCTTTGTTATTTGTTGATGAAAATTTTGAATCCACACATGAAAAAGAAAAGGAAAGGTTGTGTTGTTGTGTTGTATATGAGATTTCCTAAGTCAAACTGTATTTTGGTGTTTCCACCTCCACAAACAAAAAATGATTATGGTAAAGAAGGCTTATCCCAGGTTAGGGAGAGGATAAATAAAAAATAATTGAATTTAGTAATGAATGATAATGGATAATGTTACCTTAGGTATGAGGGTATGTGCAGGATCATGATGGGCCAAAATGTGGCAATATGATGGGTATGTGTAGGGTATGTGGCTGACGACTTTTTTTACCCAAAATTGATGAAACAAAAAGGGCTTTTAAAGGAGAATCTAAAATTTCCACCAATATAAATTATGTTCTACTTTGAATTTAATAAATAATTATTATTCATTTTCTATTTGAATTACGACTAAAGTCTTGATTGACAGGCTGATTGAAAAAAATCTATAGCTTTCAAACAATATCACATTTTTTAAATCCAAAACATGCATCACATTCTATGCTTTGCATACTATAGGATTAAAAAAAATGAATTCCATGAGGTTTTGACCAAGTTAAGGTGGTCAGACATACGAGATTTTATATTTTTTAAAAATTTGTAATAAAAAATTGATAATTAATTATTTACATGGAAAAAAATTACAAAAAAATATGCATCACATTAGGACATGAGTCCTCTACTTATATCTAAAATATTATAAAAAAATATTATCATTTTATTGTGGTTAGGGTGGTCAGACATACACCTACTTCTTTTTTCTCTGAAATTTAAGTACTACTGTATTGAAATTTCAAATTTTTACCAGATAGATATATATTTTTTAAATAAACCGAGTAGTTTAAAAAATACATTCAATTTGCTACAAATTATATTCTTACATATTTTTGAAATAGTATAGATAACTTATTAAAAGTTTTACATCAAGTTCCCTAACTCTGATTTTTCTGAATTTTTCGCCACTTAAGGGCCTATTTTTTCCATTATGATCTTGCACATACCCATGAAATCTTTGTCAAAGTGATGTTCACACCATAATTTTCCATAAACATTCTATTGATGGGTGTTGAAATTATTTGGTGACCTACAAGAGGTTAGTCCACATAACACAATAGATTGTTGTATCTAGCATGTAGCTCGAATAAATCACATACATCACTAACTCATTTGATTGCAAAATCCAATGAAAATTTCTAACGAAATATGTATAATTTGATGTATCATCAGGTGCTTGTAAAATTTGATGTGTAATTTTCAAAATTTTAAAAGTTTATCCCTGATGTTCGTCGAAATTTCGACGAACCTTGGTTTCATTGAAATTTTGACTATTAGTTTCGTCGAAATTTTGACAAACATGAAAAATAAGAAAAAAATAAAATTGTGGTCGACATAAAGAAAAGTGAGTTTGCTAATTTATTGCGACAGTATTTTGCTCTACTTGAGATAGTTTGTGGAGAACTAAGGATGATTTTCTTGGGAAAAATCATAAAAAATTCAAGAAGATATCGCCAGGTTTAGGGTAGTCATTGTCTTTTTGTAGAATTCAGTTGTGAAGTCAGATTTGTAGTTCTAGGTTTGAAAATCATATTTTAAAGCAACATCTCATTAGATTTCATTTTTAGAGGTTTAGGGTTTTCAGAATTTCATGTCCATATTTTGTTGTGTGGAATCACCATAAGATCATAACCAAGGAACAGATTCTTGTGATTGTAATTATGTGATCCATAACTCTATTGGTCATGTGGCACAATTGTGCTATAACAAATATAGGATGCATTCATGTGTGACCCAAGTTTAATGTGGCTATGTTGTGATAGAAATGGAGGCACTCATATAATGTAGTTAATTAAGGTTGTATAATGTAGGTGTCAATCATCATTGGGTGCATTCAGGTTGTCTCAAGTTTAACAAGTTACGATGTAATTATAGCATGATCCAAGAGTGATTACCTCTTGCTGCAATAAAGAGCCTATAACTTTGGTTGATATGTAGAGTGGTTGTGTTATATCAATTACGTAGTGCATTCAAGCACAACCCATGTTTAATGGGCTATTCTAGAGACTGATCAAGATTTTCTAAACCTTATGAATGCTACTTGACATATATTTGCATAATCTTAAATTGTTCTAGAGGCTTTTGAAGTATCAATGTATCCTATATAGGGTTTAGAATGATTTATTTTAATTTAAAAATAAATAAATGATGTATTTCCCTATAATTAGATAATGTGGAGATCTCCTAAATCTACCCCAACACACTATCCTCTTTGGAACTATATTCATTACTCTAGCTACTAGGGTTTTGCATATGGCATCTTTAATATCTCCATGATCGTGGCTTTTAAATAGATCTCAGTCTTTGCTTTAATCCTTTTCATGGTAACCCTTGAGCTCCATAATCCACCTTCAATCTCTTCCAAGAACGGTGTCTTCAGCTAGACTACATAGTATGCATATAAAGCAAGTCCTTCATACCTACCATTGTTCCAAACCACCACTCACTACCTTGCTTAAAATGTTGCCTCCATAAGCACAATAGCATGTTTTAAAATCATGGTTGCCAGTGATTAACCATTAAGGTCACCACTTTCATCATGAAGATACAATGAGATTTTTTTCTTCAAACTCAAGGCATTAAAATAATGTGACCATTAATATTTTTTAAAAGTGTATAGCTTAAACTACAAACCAAGTTTGTTACATACGTGAATGCAATCTTGGGTTACCGCAAACCATATCATAATGTGATCTACTAATAACCATTATGGAAAGTATTAAAGCAAGACCCATGCTATATAGGATACATTTCCTTGATCAAGTTTACATACCTTAATGATCAAACACAAGATTCTCACACACTCTAGGATACAATCCAAGATCATACCACAACTTTTTCAAGATAGCTAGTTTTCTGACACAAGATTTAAGATTGTTTTTTACTACCAATGGAAGCATTGGTAAGAGCATGATTAGGGTACAAACCCTAGGCCTCTGTAGAAACATAAACAATAACTCTAGCGGATTAGTGAGGTTGCAATACCAGAAAGATTGAGACATTGTAGCTAATAACAAAATCTTGCAATCTAAATATTGTAGCCAATAATAAGCACACTATGTAGCTTAGTGACATTTGTAAATGCAATCTACAGTAAGAAGAATGAAAGTCACTTGAGATGTGACAGTCAAAAAGAGGCTGAGCAATGACAAGATAATAAAGCTCAAACCTTGCATAGTAAAGTGGAGACTTTAATAGTGAGTTTCCTTACTCCCTTGCTAACCTTAAGGGTTTTTCAAATGCTTTTGGTAGTGTTAGACAAGGCAAATAAAATCAAGGAATGACCATCCAAATGAAGCAATAGTGGTAATCATAGGTTCAATGCTTCTTCTTAGCCATTAATTTATAATGGAGGTAGTGGATTGCATGTTTGAGAAGTGTTTTGAGACTCATCAAAGATGGGAGAATAGTGAATAATACCTTGTGGACTGTGAAGTAGTGTCAATAAGGTTGAAGGATCTTAAGAAATACAATACCATGAAACAATGAGTCCCCTGTAGTAAGCAGGCAGTCTATAGGGCATAGTTTGATTTTATCAAAGGATGCTCATGAAAGGAATCTTCAAGTGATAGTGAGGATATCGAGATTGCAGCTGAGGGTGCAATACCCAGTTTTAAAGGAAGTTAGCAAAGCAGTAAATGTGCAAGAAAATCGAATCGTACACAAAAAATAATTCACAATGTTATCTTCTATAATGCCTTGAGTTTGAAGACAAAATATCATTGTATCTTCATGATGAAAGTGGTGACCTTAATGGTCAATCACTGGCAACCATGATTTTAAAACATGCTATTGTGCTTATGGAGGCAACATTTTAAGCAAGGCAGTGAGTGGTGGTTTGGAACAATGGCAGGTATGAAGAACTTGTTTTATATGCATACTATGCAGTCTAGCTTAAGACACCATTCTTAGAAGAGATTGAAGGTGGATTATGGAACTCAGGGTTACCATGAAAAGGATTAAAGAAAAAACTGAGATCTATTTAAAAGCCACGGTCATGAAGATATTAAAGATGTCACATGCAAAACCCTAGTAGCTGGAGTAATGAATACAGTGCCAAACAGAATAGTGTGTTGGGTAGATTTAGGAGATCTCCACATTATCTAATTACAAAGAAATACATCATTTATTTATTTTTCTAATTAAAAAAAATCATTCTAAACCCTATATAGGATACATTGATACTTCAAAAACCTCTGAAGGAATTTGAGATTATGCAAATATATGTCAAGTAACATTCATAAGGTTTAGAAAATATTGATCACTTTCTAGAATAGCCCATTAAACATGGGTTGTGCTTGAATGCACTACATAATTGATATAAAACAACCACTCTGCATATCAACCAAAGTTATAGGCTCTTTATTACACAAAGAGGTAATCACTCTTCGATCATGCTATAATTACATCCTAACCTGTTAAACTTGAGACAACCTGAATGCACCCAATGATGATTGACACCTACATTATACAACCTAAATTAACTACATTATATGAGTGTCTCCATTTCTATCAAGCAAACATAGCTACATTAAATTTGTCACACATGAATGCATCCCAGATTGCTGGCGAAGTAGCAACTATGCCACATGGACCATAGAGTGCTATGGATCACATAATTATAGTCACAAGAATATGTTCCTTGGTTGTGATCTTATGGTGATTCCACACAACAAAATCTGGACATGAAATTCTCAAAACCCTAAACCTATAAAAATGACATCTGATGAGATGTTGCTTTAAAATATGATTTTCAAACCTGGAACTACAAATTTGACTTCACAACTAAATTCTGCAAAAAGACAATGACTACCCTCAACCTAGTGATATCTTCTTGAATTTTTTCTGATTTTTCTCAAGAAAATCGTCCTTAGTTCTCCACAAACTATCTCAAGTAGAGCAAAACACTATCGCAATAAATCAGGTGCGAACTCACTTTTCTTTGTCGGCCACAAATTGATTTTTTTCTATTTTACATGTTTGTCAAAAATTCGACAAAAATGATAGCTGACATTTTGATGAACCCCGGGTTCATCAAAATTTTGATGAACGTCGGGGATAAACTTTCAAAAAATTGAAAATTACACATCAAATTTTACAAGCACCTGACGATACATCAAATTATACATATTTTGTCAGACAGTTTCATCAGATTTTACAGTCAAATGAGTTAGTGACTCCATACAAAAATTTGGTAGAGAGCCTCAAAGAATCATTCATTGATATCACATTTGCACAGATTCCTAGAGCTAACAACAGAGCAACAAACACCATGGAAATGATTGGATCCTTACTAGACATTCCCCGCAACATCCTAAAACATGAATTCTTGGTAGAGCATCTTCTCATGCCTGTATTTGAGGTACCCAAGTCAGAATATGTGTGTGAAATTGTTGGTCCCGGTGATCCCTAGTACCATAAAATTTATACCTACCGACTTACCCTCAAGCCTGAAGCAAACCTTTATCAGGAAAGCATCTTGGTTTGTCATCTTAGGAAACACCCTTGACCGAGGAGCATAGAGGGAACCTTATTACGTTGCCTAAATGCTGAGGAGGCATTAACTGCCTTAATTGAGGTACATAATGGTATTTGTGGTTCACACTGAAGTGGAATGACCTTGGCCAAGAAATTGCTGAGGACAGGGTATTATTAGCCCACAATGGAAAGAGAATCACATGACTACGTCAAAAGATGCCTACAATGTCAGTAGCATGGTGACCTCATCCATGCACCAGCTCAAGAACTTCATCCCATCAGCACACCATAGCCCTTCTCATAGTGGGGGTTTGATCTCATTGGAAAAATCACTCCAACCTCATCCAATGGCCACAAGTTCATCATAACTACCACTGAGTACATTACCAAGTGGGTGGAAGCAATCCCCATGACATATATCACTTGAAAGTAGATATCTAAGTTCATCCTCAACTATCTCATATGTCGATACGGTGTTCCCCAAGCTATTATCTCAGATAATGGGACAACCTTCAAGAATCAGGATGTTCGTGACCTTTGCAAAAAATTCAAAATCTAACATCGCTTTTCCACTTTATATTATCCCCAAGGAAATGGCCAAGCCGAAGCTACCAATAAAATGATTTTGAAAATCCTCAAAAATACAGTCAATGATGCAGGTCATGACTAGAATCTACAACTAAATCTTTCCCTCTGGGCCTATCGAACCAGTATCTGCACACCAATAGATGCCACTCCCTTTTCCCTAGTCTATGGATCAGAGACAGTACTACCCATCAAGATCGAGCTTTTGTCATTAAGAATATCACGCCAAAACCTCATCACAGATGAAGAATACCCAGTATCAAGACTAAATGAGCTGGAGCTACTAGATGAGTGACGTATAGAAGCTTTGAACCATTTACAAGTCTATTAGAAAAAACTCAAGAGGAGTTATAACAAGAAGATCAGAAGCATAACTTTCCAAGTCAGAGAACTGGTACTAAAAGAGAATTAGAAAAATGTCCCAAACAACAAAGAAAAATTTGAACCTAACTAGTTGGGACCATTTGTTATCACAACAAGCTATAAGTTAGGGGCATATTAGTTATCAACACCCAAAGGGGAACCTCTGTAGGAGCCCATGAACAACTCCCATCTCAAAATTTTTTTATGCCTAATCTTTCAAGGTATAGAACCAAAAAATAAAAAAATTAGAAAATGTCCTGAAAAATATAGTCATCCTGATGAAAACCTGGCAAATAGGCGTCTTGGTGACAAAAAAAAAAAAGAAAAAATCCAAAAATATCAGAAAAAGGATTAAAAATAGTAAAGAGAAAAATTGTCCTCTAGTGAAAACCACTTCAGTGGCCCTTTGGGAAAGTACCTTGGTGAAAACCTGGAAAACAGGCACCTTATGTAAATAAGCACTTTCCATCCACCCGGATATTCACGACTCATTCTGTATCATCCATCCATCAAGTTTCCATCATCCATTGCATTCCATCCATCAATATCCATCATCCGTTTGACATCCGCATCATAGCTTGGTCTTGTGTTTGTGTCATGATCCCTCCTAGTACTACTCTACCCATTACCAAGGTTAGTTTGTCTTGCCTTTATCGGAGCATTCTAATGCATCACACTGGGGGCATGTTCTCATTAGATTGGATTCTTGCATATTCTTGAGATCCCAAAAATCATAAAATCTAAAAATATTAGAAATTTAGAAAATCCAAAAACATCAAAAAACCAAGAAAATCTAAAAACATACAAATCATATCAAAATCCAAAAACAGGTTAAAAAGTCAGTCAAAAATTCAAAAACAGAGTCATCTTGTCAAACTATGGGTCTCTAAGCCTTGAACGTAGGAAAGGTTGATCTATGATCATCCCTCGAGAAATTTAGGTCAATCCTTAGGAGTCCGTCATAATAAAATGACAATCTATTTGTTCATATCTCATCAATAATCAAGTCTGTGTTAGTCAAACTATGTGGTCTCTATGTGTATAACGTAGGAAAGGCTAATCTATTGATCAACCCCCAAGGCTCCTAGGATAGGTCCTTAGGTTAGTCTCTTGGTCAAAATCTCAAAAAACCCCAAAACATGTGAAAAATCAAAAATCAAAACATTCAAAAAATCTCAAAAAAACCAAAAAAAGCCTCAAAACATTTCAAAACTCCAAAAAAATCCAAAAATTTGAAAAAAACCATCTGTCTCATTTTGTTTTCACCCACAATAAAGCATCACCCATAATAAACAATTGTCATCCTCAACCTTTGGTGAAACAATCAGAAACAAGCCTCGTAGCTCAAAAAGTGAAAACTCAAAACGTCAAAATCTCAAGTCTAGCTTAGCACGTAAACAAGTTAGTCAACTCTTTATGTCAATAACTTACAATCTAATTAGACCCATATCAAATCATCTGATATCATCATGTCCTAGGATGCATCCATCCTACAATGGATATCAACATCAGGCATCGCAATAGTTTAGTCTTGGCTAGCGATCTTGAAGAACATTAGCTTGTTTGTTTGCTTTATCTTAATCTGTTGATTTATCTTATTGCGCTTATTCCAAGGACCTCTTGATGATATCCCAAACAAAATGATTTAGAGAGATAGGAATGGGGCAACGATCATCATCTTTTATTTGTTGTTCTTGTTGGATGTCTTTGTAACATAACCTTGACAAATACTTGCTTTATTAGGTGTATGGAAGGTGTTTTAGATATCTTGTTGACCACATAGGAAGGCTTTCCTTCCTAGTTTTTGGTCTGAGATGTTTTAAGTACCTAAAGTACATCCATTAAGGTTTTCATATGTCAGGTGTGAACAAGGATACTCCTATCTGATTGTCAAGTCAAAGTCTATCATAGTAGCTACAACGTCATCCTGGTTTTTCATACCTTGATGCATCGTACCTGTGTATGTTATCAAACATAAGGTAATTGGACCTTTTAAAATCTGAACTCCTTGGAAAGAAAATCATCACCATCATCATCATCTCATGTCTTGTTGGAATCTCTTGCTTTCTTCTATATCTTGCTTTTCATGCTAACATGGTATCATGACAGTTATAATTCATTATCATTGCATCCATCCTACATCCATAAACCATTAGCATATTGCATATCATACCAATTGCTAAACATTGCATCCATCCTACATCCATATTACATAGCATATCATATAGAAACATGTACCGCATTTCCATACATATAGATTGGTTATTCTAAGCATTAAATAAATCATACATAAGCATCCATCACATATAAACACGAAAAAATATTATCAAATAAACATCATAAATATCATCTGCATCATCATCTCATCCCATAAGGATCATTTACATCCACCATATCATTTGTATACCATAAAATTTCATAAACATCATCCCATTAATACATATAAGCATCCATTTGCATATCATAACCAACATATCATATCATAAAACATCATCATATCATAACATCATATCATTAAAATAACATCATAAAATGCATATCATACATGAGGAAATTACACACATTGCATAAATATAGATATGTTAGTCTTAGCAATCACATAACATAACATTTGCACCATCCATACATAATCATCATAAAAAGTACATAAAAAGATATCGAAAAAGAAATGCATCCATTCATCAATCAATGCATCACATCATAACATCATACATCACATTGCATAATCATATAGAATCATAAGCAGATAGAAGATAAAGCATCCATAATGAAATAGGAAATAACATATCACATCAAAATCATCATCTCATAAATCATCAAATATATACCGTCATGATACAAGAATTAGATCAATTTACAAGTGTATGTCAATAAGTACAATCAGCCCATGGGGCTATCAAAAATGAGCCCAAAAGGGGCAAAAAGAATGTTGTCTCCGATCAAAATAGAGGCCTAGCCATGTTGGCTGCTGCCCTCACCACCTGCTCTCTCCCTGTGTTGCTTTGTTGGCCTGTGGCTGGTCCTTGGTGAAAAGTCAAGAACTCATCCTACTCTTGGTATAACCTGATGGTAATGCATCCCATAGTAATCGACCTCTTGGATAGCCTCTCTATAAGCTCGAAGTGATACTATATTCTAGGAGGAGGAGGCAACCATGCCCTCTTGCTGTTTTCAGTGGCCCCATCTCTACTATTACCTGCAACTCTGTTGCCCACCTCTACAAAATGGCCTAGTCTCTCTTGGCCCTAGCCTAATCTCTCTCCGCTGTCAGTGCCTATACCTAGGCCTATAGCTACAAAATCTTCCCATCTCTGAGATTTGGCTATAGTGGTGGCTGCGCATGGTGTTGATCCTACTCCCCATCCCTGGGCTGTGTGCTCCCCATCCCTAGGCAGTGTCAGGACCTTGTCATGGTGCCCCGGATCCTACTCCTGCCTCTGCTCTCCTACCGGATGATCCTACACTGGCTGATCTTGAACCACTCGATCTTGTACCTAGTGAATCATTAGTCGCCTGAGACCTCCCTAATCCTGATCTTGTGCTCCCTGACCTCACCCTGCTCCCCTACCTCTCACTCGCCGTCAAGCAGATGGTACATCTGGAACTATGAGTTGTAGGGGTGGCCAAAACTAATCTCTATATGTCTATGTCACTCTTGGATCTACCTCTCCCTAGTTGTATGGCCATGACTAGATCACCAGTTGCATGAAACTCTGAGTTGCCTTGTGGGTAGGTATGTATTGCCCCCAGGAGCCCTGACTCACTATCCTAGCAAAGATGGTTGAATAACCATCATTTGGCATGTCCTGTGGCTCCCCGAACTGACGTTGGACCCTACCCAGTAGGTACATCTCTATCATGGTATGCTCTTGCCCTTACATGAGGCGATCCTACTAAGCAAAGAATAACTATTGTGCATCATCAAACTAGGCTGGCTATCTAGGGTAGGGCCGCCATGTGAACACACGCATGGGTATGTGTAGGATCATCATGGAAAAAATAGGCCCTTAAGTGGTGAAATTTTTTAAAAATTAGAGTTCGGAAACTTGAAATAAAAATTTGAATAAGTTATCTATATTATTTCAAAATATGAGAATAGAATCTACTAGCAAATTGAATGTAGTTTCTAAACTACTAGGTTTATTTAAAAATAAATAAAAATCTATTTGTTGAAAATTTGAAATTTAATGCGGTAGTATGAATTTTGGGAAAAAATAAGTAGTGTATGCAATAGAGCCACCCTAACCACAATAAAATGATAATATATTTTTATAATATTTTAGATATAGTAGAAGACTCATATGCAGAGTGTGAGTCATATTTTTTATTTTTCCTTGAATGAAAATAATTAATTATGAATTTTTTATTACACCTTTTAAAAAATCTAAAAATTCTTATGTCTGACCACCTTAACTTGGTTAAAACTTCATGAAATTCAATGTTTTTTTTTTTAATCCTATAGTATGTGAAGCATAGAATATGATGCATGTTTTGGATTCAAAAAATGTGATATTGTTTAAAAGCTATATATTTTTTTCAATCCGCATATGAATCAGGACTTTATTCGTAGTTCAAATAGAAAATCAATAATAATTATTTATTAAATTCAAAGTAAAGCATAATTTATATTGGTGGAAAGCTGAGAATCTCCTTTAAAAACCCTTTTTGTTTCATCAATTTTTGGTAAAAAAAGGGTCATCAACCACATACCATACACATACCCATATATATAGGCACTTTTTGGCCCATCATGATCCTGCACATACCTGCATGTCATCAAGGACCCTCCTCTAATGAGGAATCCTATGCTCTCTAGTGTGAGTGAAAGAGAGGCTTCCTCTGTAGTGCCAAACCACTAGATCATCTGTATCCATCGACACTGGAATGACTCAAGGACGAAGCATGGGGATGTGCTCGCACGCCCAGATATGTAGGAGAGTAAATCCTACCCCAAGTGCTCTGTCGTCTAGGTATGCAAACTCATGTAAATCTTTGTAAAGGGAGGCTAGCAAAACTAGGCTCGATGCAAAAAGTGTTAGTCTCCATCAAACCATCTACTCCCAAGCAATCCACCATCCAAGACTGAAATATCGGCCTCATCGATCTAGGGCCACAAGACCTGATATAATCACAATAGTCACCAAGTGGTAGGGTGAGGCTAGGGCCCTATGGCGCTCTAGCTCGATCTGCCCCTCACAAAATAAAATCTAATTAGTCTCTAGGATGGAATAACAGGCATTTGTCTTGACAGCCATGTCATAGATCACCTGCTCACCATGGATGGACAATCTCAGAATCTGCCACACATCCTCTAGCATGACTGTAGCCTCGGTAGTTAGAAAATGGAAGGAGGAGGTCTCACTGTGCCACCTCTATGTAAGTGTTGTCATCATGCCTAGGTGTGTCTGCATGGGTAGTGTGTAGGTGATGTACCAGAGCCCCATCTCTCCTAGGTACTCCTGCTCCCTCTTTGTCAAATCATGCAAATACCCAAAAATCTATCGACACCTGTGCTTGCACGAATAGATCTCTCGCCTCCTCCTGCATCAAGAAAAGTCACTGTGTTAAAATTCATCAAAAAATATTTGTCTAAACTAATCTCAATGTTTAGAAAATCACCCCAATGTCGCAACCTGTGAAGGTGGTGCAATTTGAAATTTGCAAACTACGACGCTAGAACCTTCAAACATCTAAACAACACTGTGGAGGTGCACTTTGGAAAAGCGTGGCACTTTAACTAGAAACCCTAACTTTAAATTGCATCATGGCGGTGCACTTCAAAAAGGTGTCAGAGTTTGAAGTTTGACCACAAACTCCAAACAACACCGCAGTGGTCCATCTTGTGATGGTGGTGTAGTTTGAACACCAAGCGACGAAGTTTAAAAATTTTCAGTGATGCAATATAGCACTGCACCTAGAGACCTAGTTTTAAATGCATTAAATGATTGAAAAAAATTAAAAGAAAAGCTCAGGGCAAGTTGACTCACCAGTGGTCCAGTGTCGGGAAGTCTCTAGTACATCTGGACTCGGTCAGAAATGTGCATCGGTAGCTGTCGTTGCGCCATCTCATCAGGGTGTCAGAGCTCAAAATTGCATAATCACTAAAGGCTAAATGTGAAAATGAATTGGGAGTGGTCCGTTGAGGCCTATTTAAGCCTAAAAATTAGCGCTTTTTGACCCTGTTTAACCATCCAAGAGGGGTCTAGGTCCCCTGGACCTGTTTTCGCTCGTCTGAGGATCATTGTGCGCCATTTTTTTATCATTTTTTGCATTTTTTGATTTCTTGGAGCCTTTCTGGACCCACTAGGCACCTTGTCCTCTTTATTTGTGAGATCACCCAAAACTCAGAATTTTCTTCTGATCTCTCAAGGGGGTAGTATATCAGCATATTTCCTTCGCGAGACAACATTGGGGCAAATTTTGAACTTGGAAAATTTTGGCTTTTGATCGAGACAATTTATTCTTTGAAACAATGCAACAAGTGCCTTGCTTCAAAAAGGGGCAAAATGTAGACATGAAAAATATACTTGGTCTCGATTATTAACACCATTTCATCCAAAATCATTCCTCAGTCTAAACATTTAATTAAATACCATTATTTGATTAAATTCATCAATTTTCCTCTCTTAATTAGATAAATCATTTTATCTAATTAAGTCTTTATCTCAATCCCATGGGAGAATTGGTGCCATTTTGATGTGGAAAATGGCACTTTCCCAATCCCTTGCAAGCTTGGTGATGATTTGATGAAGACTAAAAGATTCCTTGGAGAAAATCCTGCATAACCTAGCTATGATGGATGAAGAATGGAAGAAATTGATACATGAAGATGATAACTTTGGCTCCAATTCTCCTCCTAAATGAGCATAATGATTTTACATTGATTGTGGCTATCCCAAAAGAAATAGAGAAGGCCTTTATTTATAAGAGAAAAGGATATAGGATTGAAAGATATTGAGGATGTGGGACTAAAGATGATACAATGATAAAGCGCCACTTGTCAACATGCTAATGGAGGAAGGTTGTGCACATTTTGGTGAATGTACAAAGAGGGGGGCGATTAAAATTCAAAATATGGCTTGAAGGATGAGGTGAAAGGTGAATTTAATGCCACATAGCTCAAGAAAAGGACATGTAAGAGATTTTAGATGCTTTGTTGGATGTACAAACCCTTTTGGAGGGATTTTTCAAATTTGGGGAATATTCCAACCATTCATGCCTTTTTGAAAGAAAATAGATGATTTAATAAATTAATAAATTGATTTTCATGAGCAAGTGGCAAAATCTAGAGGAGTTGATGGATTAAGATTAGCATTAACCAACATTTGATTAATTTAAAGGAGATTAGCCGATTTGACCATTTTGACTTAAATTTTAGGATTAATTTAAATCAAAATGAGAAGAATATGATTTAGACTTAATTAAATAATTGTTTTCATTTATTTAATTAAAATGAGATGATGTTAGATTAAATAAAATAAGGATTAATTTATTTAATTTAATAGAATGACTTTAGAGATTTAATTAAATAAAATGAATTATTTAATTAAAGAGAGACAATGGGGATTAATTAAATAACATTGGTTTATTCAATTAATGAGAGAGGATGACTTAATTAGATAAATGATGATTTATTTAATTAAGGGATAAAGAGTGATGAATTTAATTAAATAAAGATTACTTAATTAAATGACTAGCAAAGGAGATGATTTAGGATGAATTGGTGTTAATGATAAGGATCGAGTGCATGGGATCAATTAGTATATATTTAGTGTCTACATTTTTCCCCTCTTTGAAGCAATGTACTTGTTGCATTGGTTCAAAGAATAATCTTTCCACGGACAAATTTCAAACAATTCTATTATTTTTTCAGATGCCACACTACTGCCCCAAGGAATGAAAAAAAACATGAAATTTTTGTTAGAAAACATGATTTAAAATTGAGATTTTTCATCCTTCTAGCACCAAATGTAGAACCCCAATCCTAGACCTGCACAAACATAGCAAATAAACACAATGTTAGATCCATACGCAAGTTAGGACTAAAATTCCCCGTGCAATTCATTAGAAACATCAAAATAAGAAATAAATGAAGAACACAATGAAGGAAACCATTAAATCCTATTTAGATGATCCAACTCTCAATCCCATTGGGGAATTGGTACCATTTTGATGTGGAAAATGGCCCTTTCCCAATCCCTTGCAAGCTTGGTGATGATTTGATGAAGATAAATGATTCCTTGGAGAAAATCCTACATAACCTATCTATGATGGATGGAGAATGGATGAACTTGATATGAAGATGATAACTTTAGCTCCAAGTCTCCTCCTAAATGAGCATAACGATTTTACATTGATTGTGGCTCTCCCAAAAAAAATACAGAAGGCCTCTATTTATAAGAGATAAGGATAGATGATTGAAGTATATGGAGGATGTGGGACTAAAGATGATCCAATGATAAAGCGCCACTTGTCAACATGCTAATGGAGGAAGGTTGTGCACATTTTGGAGAATGGGCAAAGAGGGGGAGATTTAAATTCAAAAGATGTCTTGAAGGATAAGGTGAAAGGTGAATTTAATGCCACATGGCTCAAGAAAAGGACATGTAAGATTTTAAATGCTATGTTGGATGTACAAACCCTTTTGGAGGGATTTTTCAGATTTGGGGAATATTCCAACTATTGATGCCTTTTTGAAAGAAAATAGATTATTTAATAAATTGATTTTCATGAGCAAGTGGAAAAAGCTAGAGGATTTGATAGATTAAGATTAGCATTAATCAAGATTTGATTAATTTAAAGGAGATTAGTTTATTTGACCAGTTTGACTTAGATTTTAGGATTAATTTAAATCAAAATGAGAAGAAAATGATTTAGAATTAATTAAATAAATATTTTGATTTATTTAACTAAAAGGAGATGATGTTAGATTAACTCAAATAACAATTAATTTATTTAATTTAATAGAATGACTTTAGAGATTTAATTAAATAAAATGAATTATTTAATTAAAGAGAGACAATGGGGATTAATTAAATAACACTGGTTTATTTAATTAATGAGAGTGCATAAATTAATCAAATAAATGACAATTTATTTAATTAAGGGATAAAGAGTGATGAATTTAATTAAATAAAGATTAATTAATTAAATGATTAGCAAAGGAGATGATTCAGGACGAACTAGTGTTAGTGATTAGGATCAGGTGCACAGGATCAATCCGTATATTTTCAGTATCTACATTTTGTCCCTCTTTGAAGCAATGTACTTGTTGCGTTGGTTCAAAGAATAATCTTGCCACTATCAAATTTCAAAAAATTATATTATTTTTTCAGATGCCACACTGCTGCCCCAATGAATGAAGAAAAAACATGGAATTTTTGTTAGAAAACATGATTTAAACTTGAAATTTTCCATCCTTCTAGCACCAAATGTAGAACCCCCATCCTAGACCTACACAAACATAGAAAATAAACACAATGTGAGATCCATATGCAAGTTAGAACTAAGATTCCCCATACAATTCATTAGAAACATCAAAATAAGAAATAAATGAAGAACACGATGAAGGCAACTATTAAATCCTATTTAGATTATCCAACTCTCAATCCCATGGGGGAATTGGTGCCATTTTGATGCAGAAAATGGCCCTTTCCCAATGCCTTGCAAGCTTGGTGATGATTTGATGAAGAATAAATGATTCCTTGGAGAAAATCCTACATAACCTAGCTATGACAGATGAAGAATGGATGAACTTGATATGAAGATGATAACTTTGGCTTAAATTCTCCTCCTAAATGAGTATAATGATTTTACATTGATTGTGGCTCTCCCAAAAACAAACACAATTATAAGAGATAAGGATAGACTATTGAAAGATATAGAGGATGTGGGACTAAAGATGATCCAATGATAAAGCGCCACTTGTAAACATGCTAATGGAGGAAGGTTGTGCACATTTTGGAGAATGTGCAAAGAGGGGGGAGATTAAAATTCAAAAGATGGCTTGAAGGATGAGGTGAAAGGTGAATTTAATGCCACATGGCTCAAGAAAAGGACATGTAAGATATTTTAAATGATTTGTTGGATGTACAAACCTTTTTGGAGGCATTTTTTAAATTTGGGGAATATTCCAACTATTGATGCCTTTTTGAAAGAAACTAGATGATTTAATAAATTGATAAATTGATTTTCATAAGCAAGTGGAAAAATCTAGAGGATTTCATGGATTAAGATTAGCATTAATCAGGATTTGATTAATTTAAAGGAGATTAGTTGATTTGACCAGTTTGACTTAGATTTTAGGATTCATTTAAAGCAAAATGAGAAGAAAATGATTTAGAATTAATTAAATAAAGATTTTGATTTATTTAATTAAAAGGAGATGGTGTTAGATTAACTCAAATAAGGATTAATTTATTTAATTCAATAGAATGACTTTAGAGATTTAATTAAATAAAATGAATTATTTAATTAAAGAGAGACAATGGGGATTAATTAAATAACATTGGTTTATTCAATTAATGAGAGAGGATGAATTAATCAGATAAATGATGATTTATTTAATTAATGGATAAAGAGTGATGAATTTAATCAAATAAAGATTACTTAATTAAATGACTAGCACCCCAATGTCGCAAAATAAATACAAAAGGCTTCTATTTATAAGAGATAAGGATAGAGGATTGAAAGATATGGAGGATGTGGGACTAAAGATGATCCAATCATAAAGCGCCACTTGTCAACATGCTAATGGAGGAAGGTTGTGCACATTTTGGAGAATGTGCAAAGAGGGGGGAGATTAAAATTCAAAAGATGGCTTGAAGGATGAGGTGAAAGGTGAATTTAATGCCACATGGCTCAAGAAAAGGACATGTAAGAGATTTTAAATGCTTTGTTGGATGTACAAACCCTTTTGGAGGGATTTTTCAAATTTTGGGAATATTCCAACCATTGATGCCATTTTGAAAGAAAATAGATGATTTAATAAATTGATTTTCATGAGCAAGTGGCAAAAGCTAGAGGATTTGATCGATTAAGATTAGCATTAATCAAGATTTGATTAATTTAAAGGAGATTAGTTGATTTGACCAGTTCGACTTAGATTTTAGGTTTAATTAAATCAAAATGAGAAAAAAATGATTTAGAATTAATTAAATAAAGATTTTGATTTATTTAATTAAAAGGAGATGATGTTAGAATAACTCAAATAAGGATTAATTTATTTAATTTAATAGAATGACTTTAGAGATTTAATTAAATAAAATGAATTATTTAATTAAAGAGAGACAATGGGGATTAATTAAATAGCATTGGTTTATTTAATTAATGAGAAAGTGTGGGAGTAAATGGTGACTCCCCAACACCCCCAAGAATAGTTGTGACCAAAACCACTTCCACAAGAGAGAATGGAAAGAAAGCTTGCTTCATAATGCAAGATTGATTAATGGCTAAATTGCTATGCAAATGTACATGAGATGCCTTGCTTATAAAGGAAAGGTTGAAATGTAGTAATGAACATGATGTTGAAAAATGTCATAATCCTATGACATGAGACAACCAACAACCTAATCACCTAGGAAATGATGCATCCTAGCAAGATAAAATAAGTTATATAAAATCCAACTAAGACTTCTAGAAAGAATCTTATATCCTAAGTAAACTTAACATGTGAATATGTTCCCTAATTTACCCAGTGAATGAATTAGCGAGGTACAAGACAATTATTCACACCAACACCCCCCATTAAGTGCAACTTAGGGAGAAGATTATTATGCACACTATGTAAAGACTATGACTATGGGTCCTGACTACTAGGCATGTTAGGTACCCATTTACAATGCAAATGAAAATGAAATGCACACAATCTCTCACAAGTGGAGAAAAGGAGAAAACCCTGTGGGACAAAACTCCTTTCCAAAAGAGAGAAAAATAAAATAAAACAAACATGATGTATGGAGGACTCAATAATACCCCCCAAGGACAACATGCATCATGTATACACAATAAATTACCCCCCCATAAGAGGGAAGTCGAGAGATAAGATATCCCCACCATGATGAAGAAGCTCCAAAGCTGATGAAGAATGCCTAAAAAAAAAAGATGACCCAATGTCTACAAGCAACACATCTTCCCTTAGGAAGATACATATCCATAAGCTATTGAAGAAGCCACTCCATGTCCAACTAAAAGGAGGAAGCATGAATTCTCAACATGTATGCCTCTGAAAATTGATGATAAGTCTCCAAACTTGAATGAGCCACAACATAATCATGGTCAAAACCAACCAAGAAACATGAAAAATCAAGTGAAGGAGGAGAATCATGAATATCAATCTCCAAAGACAAAGTAGATGGGATAATAGTTGTGCTGAAACTATCATCAAAGAGGAGAGAAATCCCCTCAAGTGTGTCCTCCAAATACGTAGTATGATACTCCATGAACAAGTCAAAGATACCTATCAAATAATCATCCCACAAAGCAAGATCTAAAAAAATATGATCATCCTACTGAATAGAGGCATCAATGGTTGAAGAAGCAGGAGGTGGAGGAGTAGGAAGCTCAACACTAGTCTCTAGAATACCAAGGTGTAGATGACCAAAATTCTCCTCACTAACATGGTTCACACTCAATGGAGTGTGTGATGCAGTCAAAGGAACATTATCATCTTTTGAAGCAAAATGTGAAAAAGGAATATACTCGAGATGAATGATCAACCATCCCGATAGCAACAATATACCTAGTCTCCAAGTCCCTTATGTACACCCTATCTGGAGTGAACTCAACTGTTTTACCTTGACCCCCATGAGTAATTTGATAAATAGAAAGGAGATTGGTGGAAAAGGAAGGAACACAAAGAACATCATTGAAATTCCCTTCCCCCATATCAATAGAACCCTTCCCACTTACCTTCATATATGTATTGTTACCCATCAATATATGAGGTGAATTACAAGGCTCAAAAGAAGAGAACATATCCATAGAAGATTCCATATGATGAGATGCCCCTAAATCAAGAAGCCATCTATTAGATTCAGGACTTGCAGAGGCCAAGAATGCTTGTCCTTTCATTTTGTGTAGCCCAGAAGTAGATGTTGTATTCTTTGACTGTGATGATGATGAGGGGGCTATCGATTGAGATGATATAGAAGAAGTAGAAGAAACTAATGATGGAAGCTTAATGTTATGCTTTTGAAGGTGTGTGAGTTTATCAATCTTCTTATTATAACATCTATGCTCATCATGTCCTAATCTTTTGCAATATGCACATTTTAACTTCTTTTTAGATGATTCCTCTTTATAAGAGGATGTGGACTCATGGGTGCTATGTGAAGGAGAATCTTTACTTTTCTCATTAGACTTGGGAGCCTTGTTCTGCTTCTTACCTTTTCCACTTGAAGCCTTTTCATCCTTTGCAACAAGACCATGGGATGTAGAGAAATTCAATGTGCCTATGTTAACCAACTTTGCTTGTTCCCTTGTGAGTTGAGCTGCAAATTCATCAAGAGAAGGCATTTTGTATGCATTACCAAGGGCATCCATTGTAGCATAGAATGTAGAAACAAACACTAAATAATTAGGACTAAGCTTAGCAAGTATAGAAAGAATCAATTGTTCATCCTCTTTAGTAACCCCACAATTAGATAACTGCAATCTAAGAGAATTGAGCTTAGAGAAGAAGTCTTGAATATTGTCAAAATATGAAGGATTAAGACCCATTAGTTCATTCTCCAACTTAAATTTCCTCATCTTATCTGGCTTACCAAAGAGACTCTCTAAAGTAGTCCAAGCTTCATTAGGATGAGTGCAATATGCAACCTGATATCTAAGATCTGGAGAAATGGACAACTTCAAAGTACCAAGAGCTTCATCCCTTCTATCAAGCCATTTTATTTTCTCTTTTGCTCTTGCGGGTTCTGGATCTTGACCAAATGTTATTCTTTGCAACTTCATCCCTTCTATGCAAGTAGGTTGTTAAAATTAAAAAGAGGCTGATTAGAATTTTAAAAAATAGTAAAACATAATATTTTTTTAAAAAATATATGGGGAACAAGAGGAGAGTCTTCTTCAAAAGGGAATAATTTATTTTTTGAAAATGATTAAAAAATTAGACAATATTTGACAGCCTGCGAAAACTATTGAATTCTGACAAGTTTGACTTTAAAACGTTATTATGAGAAAAATATACATCAAAATTTGATTTTTTTTCCATGCACAAGATATTGAATTTACCTATTTGGAGAAAAAAAAATCAGGGACAAATGATTTTTTTTTCAATTTATTTCTTGATGGTCCATGAAGTCGCTTTTTTGTTGAAATTTTCAGTATTCCAAAATCTGTTGTTAAATTGATAAAAAAGTAATGAAAACAAATTTAAAAAAAAAAAAAAAAATGGGAATAAACTTCATCAAAAGTTCTACATTTCATTAGTTTATATCATTTTGAAATTCAAAACATAAATACCACTTTTATATGGTCGAAGTTTAGATTTTTTTTTGTTGTTGGTTGATTCCTTCATAAAGTGTGACATAGGCTTGTGCTTTTACCCATCAAGAAAAAAATTCCTCTTTTCAAAATGTTCAAAAAAAAAACAACATTATTTTATGAAAAAATCCCAAGTTTTCTTTATTATTTTCAAGCTTTACTAGTTTGTTTATCTATACAACTACCCTAGGTCACATCTACAATATATTTTCCTTCCTTGGTTCAATTTTAAAGCTATCAAGAACACCCAAATGTGATACATGTGTAGATCCTCAATGATTTTGGTGAAATAGTGTCTCAAAGAAATGTGCATGAGGGATAAATAAAGAGAGATAAAAATTCCCTCCCTATAAATCCTCCTTAATCCTTCATCATGATAGGCAAAATATCCTATTTTTTAACCTTATGCCTAAATTTATATATCAATAACCCTTTGCAATTGATGTCCTCTCCCTTATCTCCCTCAACCATTCACTAATTCTTCATCCTTTTTCTCATCTTCTAGTGTAGTCATCTTTAATTAAATTGTGTCCTCTATTCAATGTATCTACCGTTACTTTAAATTACTCCTATCCTTATCATAATTACCTCATTTTGATTGATTTAATTATTTTAAATTCATATACACTTTTATATAATGCATCTTTCTCTTGAAATATCATTTAAATGGATTGGCTAATTAATTCCTTTTCTTTATTAATATTATTTAAAGAATGATTTAATTAACAACTTGACCATTTACAATATTCTATAAGAATTTATTTTAAATATATTGTGCAGCATTACTGTGTATAAATTCATTCAATAATTGAAATAACATTTAAGGGGAATTATGAATCCACAGTTCACACAAATGAAAAGATATTTTTACTTTACTTCACATCACATGAACTTTTGAATCCCCATTTATTTAGATCCAAGTTATTATGGTCTCATCTAACTGTATCTCATACTCAATTCAAGTGAAATAAGGAATAGTGAATATATTAGGCCCAATGTGACATCTTTGATAGAACCTAGACCCACATAATTAGGCGGGGAAATACACCTACACTTACACACTCAATTCATGCACCAATTAGACCTACTCCATGTTTGTGTGAATGGGGATATTTCCTAACTAGATATTAGTGAGGACCTATTCACATCATTAATAAGTTTACTTGGGAGTTAGTTTCCTAGGTAGCATTCTAGAAACTAGTATATAATGGGACCATATCTCATTAATAGGCATGTAGTTATCTAGGCATTTAATATTTCCCTCATGCATTTATAATTATGCATTAGGCATTTAATGTTTGTAAGTAAGGTGGTTATCCAACCTCATCTCTCCTTGTCTATATAATCAAGGCTCTTGTACATTTGTAAAACATCTAAGAGATTCTAGATCAATTCATTAGAGATCATCATTTGATCAAGTTGTCTTCTTCCTCATGTTGCAACACTTCTTTATTCATGTGGATGGTATTCTTCTTGGTTGATCCTTTGAAGTGTGGCCAACTTAATTTGGGTTATTTTTCATATTTCCAACATGGTATCAGAGCTTAGGCCATAGGAGATCCATCTCATATCAGGAAGTTGAGCTAAGGAGAGTATTGGAGGTTGAAAGGTTTTCACGAAGGGCTAGTCGTTCTCATCCGTGAGTCAACTAATTTTTGAATTTTTTTGGGTCAAATCTGACCCCACCATTGTGTTTAGAAGGTCTGAAAACTATAGGAATGCCTACCCATTCA
Source organism: Sequoia sempervirens (assembly GCA_007258455.2). Taxonomy (NCBI): domain Eukaryota; kingdom Viridiplantae; phylum Streptophyta; class Pinopsida; order Cupressales; family Cupressaceae; genus Sequoia; species Sequoia sempervirens. Next base: position 250,502,365 of record VDFB02281492.1, read on the forward strand.
TCAAAATTCAACTTCATCATTTGGAGGCCATTAGAGGTTTTTTGCAGCGATATTATAGGGAAAGGTACAAATCGTATAGTTGGAAAGGAGAAAATTCCTCCCCCATCATTGCAAAAAAATATATATCCTCCTCTAGTCGACATCAATCATCATATTATTATAGGTTTAATTTTTTTCATTTGGGCTATTATAGTTTTGATATAGTTGGCAATTTTTTTTATCCAAGGTCTAAATATTCCACCATTGGCGTATTATATTTTTTGTGGCTTAATATTCAATTTTAGCGAGCTATTTAAATTGGTGGTCAAATATTTACATGCCAACATTGAAAGGGGTTTAAAATATTGATTGGGCATATATATTTTTGGTTGGCCACATTTCCTTTCATTAAACATTCAAATTTTTAATATTGTCAATTAGGTAATTAAAAATTTCAATGGATTTCATTTTTTCTAGAAAAGATCTATTTTTTGGCAAGCTGTATTTATTTTTTTCGAACCATGATTTAAAGACAACCACATTCATTTCTATCCCATCTATCAACTTCTCGCCAGTCACTCCCTTCATTCATTGGCTGAAAAATTTCTCGACAATTCGCGAGTTCTCCCCCTCATAACCAAGTCACCATCGGGTAGTGTTTTTTGAAGGTGGAGCCACCATAAGGGTGCCACCTCCCATCTCTGCCCCATCACCACTATTGGCAGTGCTCACTTTTTTCCACTCAAGATAGATCAGTCATATCAATGACCAACTTTTAGGCAGAGGCTATTTTTTTTCCCCAAAGTGCCTAATCTTTGTGCCTATTTAGCTTGCACCCCCTAATAGGGAATATTTTTTCAACAAAGCATAACTTTTTTCCATGATATCAAAGTTTCGTAAACAAGATATCACTAGAAATTTTGTTTTGTGTACTTCGCATCCATGCAGAGTATTTTGTTAGATTTTTCAATGGGTACAAATTATAGCCAACTGAAGTTAGTGCTTCCTTTTGGACTTTCAAGCTCATATCTTTTCACCATTTTGTTATATTTTGGAGATTCTAGTGACATTGCAAAGGTGATTCAATGTTCTTTCACTTCATCCATCCACTTTTTTTAGATTTAGCTCTAGGCACATTCTATTGACTTTTTGTAATTTGAGACATTTTCTTGATGAATTGGACATACTGCAATTTGGAGAAGGTATATTTGCATTGGGAGGATTCATTTTCAGTTGTACATCATATTTGAGAGTTTCTAATTGATATTGAAGGTCAATGTCTTTATGATTTTGGAGATGATTCATAGTTTGTTATGGGGTTTTCATTTCATCCTTCATTGATTATGTTGGGAAGGGAAAACTATAGAAAATGGAGAGATTGCATCATAAACTATTTGGACAATCACTTCAATTGTTGGCACATTTGTACGGTTTTGTTCCCCTCCTGATAAAGGTATCCAAAAGTTTACTTGGAGTTTCAAAAGGTATGATGTCTTATAGGTTATTGCAGTGCATGTTGATGATGATATTTTGAAAGGTATTGATCATTGTGATTGTTCTCATACTCTTTGGACTAATTTGGGAGATATATGAAGATATTGATACTCCCCATTCCCCAATGATCATGATTCAAAATGTCATGTGCCTCTTCATTCTTTAGAAAAGATACCCTCTGATGATAATACTATGCAGGAACTTATAGTTTCAAAATGCTTTGAATCCTTAGATGAGGATGTCAAGGGTTCTTTAGATGCTTCTTCTCCATTAGAGATAGTTGATGTACCTTCACTTTTAGTGATTCCTTGTGAAGAGTCATTGAGTGAGTCTTCCATCATTCCTATTCAGTTGGACACATTTAGTTTTCCAGACTTGGGATCACAAGATGGATTTGTTTTAGCTGTTGTATACTTGTCTACTTCTATATGTTTGGAGGACATTCTTGAGGGGATATCTCTCCTCTATGAAAATTCTACTTTGGAGGGTATTCTTGAGTCTCCATATTCCATTATTTTGACCTTGATTGGGGTTCCTGATCTTCGTGAGACCACCTTGGAGGCACTTGATTCCTTCTCATAGAATTCATATATGAGGCTTCATCCCTCCCATTTCATTATGGAGTTGGAGTTTCTTCAATATCTATCATTCTATATTTGCTTCTTCCTAGAGGGAGACATGTGGTTTGTCATCATTGAACACTCTTTCGACTTAAGACTTCTTTTAGTGGTTTTTTAGGACACTTCATTCAGGGGGGAAATCTAGTCTCCTTCTATTCCTTCAATGGAGGGATTATTTTATTTTCTTTGGATCTTGTTCAACATCAGTTTTCGCATAGTCTTGGTTTGTCACCTTCTTCATTGATTGGACATGTACCTAATTTGATTGTGGCATCTTCATCTTACTTCAAGGGAAAGGACACACATGAGCAACTTTCAGAGATATCATCATCATACGCATTCATCCTTCCTTCAATTCCTATTTAGAATGGGAAGCATCCCTACATAAATGTACTGGGTTTTATTTCTTCCAAAAAGGAGACACTTGAATTGTTTGTTGACATTGGATTATGTTTTGTTTTTTGGCGCTTACCATTTTTGCAGTTGATTACATATTGTGGGGGAGGGGCTACATAGTCTCTCTATTTCCCTCTTATAGGGGACTATTGATTATTGTACTCTTGTGATTGATGTAACTCTTGGGGGGTATTGTGTTGAGACCTTCATACATCACTTCCATTACTTGTACATGATTAGCATTGGATTTTGTATTTATCTCTCTTTTTGGGAGGATTTTTGTCCCACTAGGTTTTCTCCTTTTCTTTGGTTGTGAGATATTTATTTTTCAATGCATTTTCATTTGTAAATGGGTACCTAACATGGCCTAGTAGCCGAGACCCATCATATTGCATCATTTGCATCATAACTACACTCCCAAGTTACACTTATCAGGGGGTGTTAGTGTGAATGGGGATATTTCCTAACTAGTTACTAGTGATGACCTATTCACTGTATCAATAATAAGTTTACTTAGGATTTATTTTCCTAGGTGGCATTCTAGAAACTAGTATTTAATGTGACCATATCTCATTAATAGGCATGTTGTTATCTAGGAATTTAATATTTACATTATGCATTTAATGTTTGTAACTAAGGTGGTTATCCAACTTCCTCTCTCTTTTCCTATATAAGTAAGGATCTTGTACATTTGTAAATCATCTAAGAGATTCTAGATCACTTCATCATAGATCATCATTTTATCAAGTCATCTTCTTGCTCATGTTGCAACACTTTTGTATTCAATTGGATGGTATTCTTCTTGGTTGATCCTTTGAACTGTGGACAACTTCATTTGGGTTATTGTTCATATTTCCAACACTCCATATATATAATAATTGAAGAAATGTACAATCAGTCAATATGCTTTAATAGACCATATATTTAGTACAAGTATCTAGATAATTAATAATGGTATCATCTATACATGTAAATTTCTAAAGAGATAAAATAGAAGATGTTGATTTTATTAAACAATCAAATGAAATATAATAATGAAATTACAATAAGCAATTAAATACAAGATACTAAGATTAGTAAGATAATCACATCTAGAATCTAGACATATAAAGCATAATACTTGTATCTTAATTATACAAAAGTAATCAAATACATCAATTCTCCACAAGGAACTTGGATCATTGGTATACAAACATATTTGTACAAAAAAACACTAAAAAATGACATGTGGAGGTGCACCAATTTCACTCACACAAAATAATTCTCCAACATCATTCGTTGAAAGGTACATAGACTATTTTCCCCATTAAGCAATTTGAAAAATAATAGTTCTTGCCTATCGGAAGGTACTAAAGATATAAGATTATAAGTGAATTATAACATAAAAATATACCAGATATTATTATATAACCATATTGATTCATCCCACCAAACATTAGGATAACACTTAAGAGGAATTGATAATTTTTTCTTTACAATATTAAAATCATATCGTTTAAAAATGTTACCAATATATTTAAATAACCCATTCTTTTAATATATATGTTTAGCATAGTCTTTTTTAATGATAAGTATTTATATTACCATTTAAAAAAGAGTGTTATACATATTCACCAAAAAAATGCATGGAAATAGGCTTACCCCTAAAGACCATATGGGGAAATACCTCATAGTATAAAATCATAAATAAAGTCACTATATAGTGAGAGCAATATTAGTGGGGGGAGGAGGATCTTCATCATCTAGTTTACCATATACAATAGTTAGGTTCAAAGTATCCATGGAAGAGTCCCAGTCATTGTTTTCTTTATCTTCATCTTTTTGTTTAGTAGAACAAGCATACAAAATGATAAGAGAAAAGCAAGGGAGTTTGCTAGAATCAAACCAATTGGAAGCACCTCTATCAAGCCACCTAAAATTCCCTATTATAGGTGACAAAGAGGTGAAGCATCGAAGAGAACGCCATGAATATCATCACTAACCATGATCCCTTGTTATAGCCTAGGAGTGGGTCTAACAAGTAGCTTGAGTAGAGAGGCTACATTCACAATGATATCTATGAGAAGGTGAGGGATCCCAAGAGGAAGAGGGAGATGGAGGAACTCTAGCAACCACTTAAGAGGCATTACCCTAGTGTTTAAGGAACACCTCTAAATGATCCATTTCAAGTGAAATTTGTTAACTTCCACTTAATTTGCAAGAATTATATCAATTCTCCTTTATTCCACATTCTAGAAACATTGAGGACCCCCCCTCTATACACAATAAATTGTATTATTTTTTTCAGCAACACATAAAATTCAACTCTATTGATCACAAGTCTCCCTCAACTTAAAACAATTCTTTGCAAAATCTAATCTTAAATTGAACATATTCCAAAAATACTTTAATATTATGAAGTTAGAGTTTTTCTTTTATTTACTATTTGGGCGGGTGCATGAAGTTGGGTACCAATTTTCTGGCCACTTATGAAATTTTTTTAAAAAACGCGCTCGCATTATAACACAAGCGTGTTATTTAACGTTAAAAACAAAGAAAAAATTGAAATTATTTTCCTTGGAATACCAACCCAAAGGCTTGAGGGCATTCCCAACAAGGCCGAGATGTGTTTTTGCAAATTCTACAATTTTTCACATAATCGGTTCCATGCTCACCATCAAGATTGCATCTAGTTCAATATTGACAAAAAAAAACATGGGTAATGTTAGGTTCTCTTAGCTATCCAACGATGTAATTTTTTTCACTTTTGACAATGTTAAGCCTTTCATCCATAATTTCTTTTGTTTGTATGTCTTTTTGCCAAAAAAATAGTGTTTTGTGCTTTTTTGTTATAAATTAACCGTTCATCAAAATTTCAAATAAATTACATTTTTAGAAACTAGACTCCATTCTACAAATTTTAAAAAAAGAAAAGAAAAAAGAAATCAATTATTTTCAAAAATTTGTAGGGGGAGTACGGCCAAAATTCTGCTTTTCAGGAAGTACCCACTTAGAAAATTAGTAAAAAATCAAATATTCATTAAAAAATTATCAAAAAAATTGTGCACCAACTAGATGCTATTAGCTAACATTTGACCATAGCATTTTAAAAATATTACAAAAAAGTTCACCTTGCTCAGGTCGTATAAGAGTTGCTATGTTATGTTTTTCTGACAAAAACAACACCAATTTTTGTACATCCCTCTTTTGAACCCCTTAATCTCAACCATTTTCAAAATAAATTAGTAGTTTTGAAAGTAGACTCAGAGCACTTTGATCCTTGTTTTTGTTCCATCTCAAAATTTTGAGTGTAATTATCCTCTATTTCACGTCCAAGGTGAGCATGTCCTGATTTCAGGAAAAAAGTGGCCACTCAAGCCCCCTTTTTGGGAACCATCTTGGTGCACTTACCCATTTATAAACTTTAGACCCATATCTTTGCAAGATTTGGTAGAAATTTATTTTCTTGTTACATGGTTGGCCTTATTCACATAGTTCACATTCATACTTTTTATGAAAGAATGCATAAAATAGTACTTTTTATGAGATTATGGATAAAGTAAATGTTTTTGGAAAAATTTCTTTGACCATAACCATGTGCATGATAATGTGAGAGGCCTGCCACTAAATAATCATTCAATGTGTTTGCTTAATTATTCCCTCATTTGTTTATTGTTTGTTCATTCAAACTCTTTTTTTTTTGCTTGTTCCAGTTTATTTATACATACAAGTACGAGAGAGGAATGGAAAGTATAGCTTAGAGTGATTTGGATTTTGATAAAACCTAGAAAATATGAAATTTTTAAAGCATGATTGATGCGTCATAATATTTATCTAATAATTCACTCTACGATGCTTTCATCTCATTCCTCATACAAGATAAATGTGTATGCTCAAATATCTCTTTCCAAGAAAATGTGTTTTCCTCAATTTGGCTTTTTTTTTAGAGATGTCTGAGGTACAATTCAAACTCTAGAAGCTGACTCTTCTAGCCCTAAATTAAATTTTGTGTCTGTAGAGTGAAAAAATTACTTCCTAGCTCTCTTCTTTCTTGATCCTCATCCAAAAACATCCCTTTAGAGTGAGGTAAGTTAGGGCATCCCTCTGCTCTTAGCTCTCTGTGACCTAGAGCCTTGACATGGTTTGTCCTCCTCTCTTACAAGTTTTAAGCACTTTCCTTAGATTTCATTTAATAGGAACCATGCTAATGTCTATTCTTTCAATAAGGATATAGTCTTGGAAGTTTTCTAGTTTTTCATCTAGTTTTTTTACATCTTGTGAGATTTTAATAACATCATGCACATCAATTGTAGGGAGTGAAGTCAGTGGAAATGAAGTATGCAAACTATGAGCCATAGAGGGTTGATTATAAAAACTATTAGAAAGAGAGCTAGAAAACCCAAGATCCACAACAAGTGAGATATCGTGGGATGACATGAGCCTCAAGGGTATGTACAGGATCATCATGGAAAAAATAGGCCCTTAAGTGGCAAAAAAATTAGAAAAATCAGAGTTAGGCAACTTGACGTAAAAATTTGAATAAGTTATCTATATTATTTCAAAAATATGTAAAAATAGAATCTATAGCAAATTTAATGTAATTTGTAAACTACTAGGTTTTTATAAAAAAAAAAAGGAAATCTATTTGGTGAAAATTTAAAATTTCGATGTAGTAGTACTTAAATTTCAGGGAAAAAATAAGAAGTAGGTGTCTGTCTGACCACCCTAACCACAATAAAATGATAATATTTTAGATATAAGTAGAGGACTCATGTCCCGATGTGATGCATATTTTACTTAATTTTTTCCAAGTAAATAATTAATTATGAATTTTTATTACAACTTTGAAAAATATAAAAACTCCTCGTATGTCAATTAATCTAACTTGTCAAAATTCATGAAATTTAATTTTTCTTTTTTTAATCCTATAGTATGTGAAGCATAGAATGTGACACATGTTTTGATTCAAAAAATGTGACATCGTTTGAAAGCTATAGATGTTTTTCAAGCACTCTATCAATTAGGACTTTAGTCGTAATTTAAATAGAAAATGAATAATAATTACTTATTAAATTCAAAGTAAAACATAATTTGTATTGGTGGAAAGCTAAGAATCTCCTTTAAAAAACCTTTTCGTTTCATCAATTTTGGGTAAAACAAAATTCTCTAGCCACATACCCATCATATTGCCACTTTTTGGCCCATCATGATCCTGCACATACCCTCAGACTATGTATTACAATAGTATTTCTTTAATACGAAACCAAGTTGTAAAGATCATACAAGTTTTACAAACTTAGTATGCAAACCAAAATAGAAAGAGGCAATGCAATGACCTAGAATGAAATGAAAATTTCAAATTCTAAACAATGCAATTTATTGATTACACAATGAAATAAACTTAAAATGAAATGTTGTAAATGTAATTTTGAATTTTGACAATGCACCAAATGAAGAAAATTAAGCTAGATTTAATGAATTTAATGAAACAAAAAATTAGAAAACTAAAATAGAAACATAACAACAACAAATAGAAGCCTAAAATAGAGATTTTAAATTGTAAAAAATTTAGATCAACACCTGATTAGGGACTCATTCACCTAAGTGGCAAATGGGTCCTAGATGAGGTTTTTCGATATGTTTTTTTACTAATGTTTTAGTTTTTTTCAATGAGTTTCAACTGCTAGAAGATGCAATTTAGATCTCGTTAGGGACTCATTTTCCCCAAGTGGCGAATGGGTCCTAGATTAGGGTTTTTTAACTATTTTTTATTGATTTTTAAGCTTTTTTGCAATTTGTTTCAGTTTCATGTTTGGAACAGTAACTTTCAGTTTCATATATTTTTGTAAATGTACTATGAAATGCAGTTTGAAAAGCTAATGAAATGATGAATGGAAAGACCTAATTTGACATGCAATTTTGTTTTGATTTTCAAATGAAAATATATGAGATTTAAATGATACGTAAAATGACCTTTTTTTTTGTATTTTGAGAATTAAAGGATCCAAAACAATGGAATTCTAATCCCTAGATGAGATGCAAGTTTGAATGCAAGGAAGGAAACCCTAAATGAGATATAATTCAATACAAATGAATGCAATATCTAACCTAGGATGAGAAGAAAGACTCCAATATTATAAAATTACAATGTTCAATAAGGCGGGTTCATCAAAATGAAACGCAAAAAAGTATAGGGGTGTGGCTTATCAAAATGAATTAACAAGATGATAAACCACAATTTTTTCTTAGGGATGTTTTCACTCAATTATGAAGGATAAAATACCTAGATAACAATAAAAAACTAATCCTAACTATTATAGCAACAATAAGGGAATCTTTGGAAGGATGAAACATTGTGTACCTTGTTGAAAACTTGTTGTTTTTAGGTCATTGAGGACTCATTCACCCCAAGTGGAAAAAGGGTCCCTATTCGGGTTTCAAAAAAATAACTTCTAGGTTTTGTTCCTTGATGTTTTCACATCTAGCTCCCAAGTGCTCAACTCCCAAAAATCTCAAAATACTTTTGTAGCCTTGTTTTTGTGTTCTTGCAATATAGATGACAACTTTGATAATTTTGCTTCAATCTTGTTCTCCACTTGATCTTCAACTTAGAAACCTATAAAAACACATCAAATAGGAGAAAAACTTGTTAATTGTTAGAGGATAGGGTTTTCCTTGGTCAAAACCCATTTAGGTAATTGAACCTTACGATGAAATAATGAAATAGAAGCTTGAAACATGAAACATGAAATTTTGGTACCTAGAAAGTTGACTTGGAATGTAATTCTACAAACTAACATGAAGTGTCCATGTAGAATGTAGATCTTGATCTTGAATTATATGTGAAACAATGTTTTCAAATGGATCTTGAATACTACATCAACAACACACTAGCTCAACAACATTCTTGATGCACTATGCCTTTGACATGATGATATGACCTTGAATCGCTGCAATAAAACCTTAATAATATTCCTTTTAATTCCTTTGAAAATCTATTGAAAGTGATCTATAATTCTCTTGTGAAGTATTAGAATTCTCTCTTGAAAATCTTACTTGAAATTTTGTGAATTAACCTTATATTTATACTAAATCTAAAAATTAACCCTAAAATTCAAATAATTCAAGATAACATCATATCTAGAATTCAAAATAATTAAAATCCCACCACAAATAAATTAAATAATGGGGGTCCTAGGAAAGGAGGACTCATTCGCCACCTTGGGTGAATGGGTCCAAGCACAATTTTCTATGACCTAGCTTTGGGGAGGTGAAATAACATCAAAAGCCCACCTCAAATATGCCAAAAAGGGGGTGTACTAGGTTATAAGGACAAATTTTCCCAAAGTGGTGAATGGGTCCTAGCACATTTTCTAGGACTCCAACTTTGTTAATGTAAATGTTATGCAATACCATTAATGGGTTTTGGGATAGATCCTTGAAAAATGTAATAATAAAGGCTTAAATTTGAATTAAGGGCCAATTAAGCTCTAGTTAACCTCAATTAATTAATTAATCCATAGATTAGTGTGAAAGTGTATGAAAACACTTTACAACACCATAAATAAGGTACAATTATGTGTATTTTATCATTAATTGTTAATTCCCAAACCAAGCGTGAAAAAAGGGTTACTTTTTTCTACACTACACTTTTAAACCACTTAAACATTTAAGAATTCAATCCTCATAGCATATTTAGTTGAAGTAAGAAGAAAAAGAATGAAAATAACCATCAACTTCATATAACACATGAAAACCAGATTTTTACATGGAAAACCCAAAATGGGAAAAACCACGATGAGGATTAGCTCACAATATATTATAACCAGTTATCTAGTATATTACAAAAGTTCTCATTGTAGGTGGACTCACTACCCAATGAAAGAAGAAAAGATAGAAGAGAGTGGTGGAAGACAACAAAATTTGAACTATTACAGTTGCATCTAACATATATGCATGAATTGCAATTCTAATGAAGCTCAAAATACAAAATCTACACACATCATACTAATCTTAATTGAATTTTTTCTTTGCTCTACATTTATTTTACTCTCACAAAGATCACATCCACAAACTCTTATTTGATATGTCTACTCAAGAACATTGAAAAAGATATTGTACATATACATCTGTTTCATCCCCAAACCCTTACAACATCAATTAGGTCGACCTAATTAGATGTGTTATATAAAATATAACTTGTTAGCTCAATATATCTATACATGCACACTTCACACCAATATTCAAAGAATATAAAAAATAAAAATGGGTTGGAATGGACCTATAATAGTTTCCACATGATGGATCAACACTTATTCAAACTCCACAACACACAAAACTCGTTAGGTTAGCATCAACAATTACCTATTGACAATTTTTTCCAACTTAAAACCACATTCAGGCACACACACCTCCAAACTCTATACCATTTGGAATACACATTCTATTGACACATATTAAGCTTCCCACAAAATTGCAAAGCCAAATTGTATTCTGCGGAGAAGTGCAGACCCACCAAAATATATGCACTGAACTAGAAAACACTTATTAATACCAGAACGATATACTATCACTAATAACTTCAACACTAGGAGCTAAAACAATCCAAAATGTTGGATTTAGGTTCCTCTATCATTCAAAATAATTATATCAAAAGCACATAGAAAGATCTTACATATCAAACCAACGCAAACCCAATAACTAGATGAACCTTGTACACATAATTACCTATCTTGACACAAGTAGTCAATTTTCATATCAACTACCTTCATTGGATCAAAAATTCTTACAAAATTACAATTGATAATCATCCTCAAACATGCTCAAGCTATACAATCTAATTCACACAATGGATTTTATATTAGAATACAATTTTGACATCAATGACAACACTAAACTACATACTATACAACTTATAATCATCCTACATGCTCATGTTGCCTAAAAATGAAATAACAAAAAAATCCTTATTCTTCCTAAAAACATGGAAAATTGTTTGCACTTTGTGGTTTAGGACATATAACAACACATTTCACTCCATTTCATTAAAGGAAAACCCTAGAGATCTCAATCTAAGATATGCAAAGGAGAAAGAGATCTTGCAATAGGGTTGTCCTAGGGTATGATTATAAGCTATGGAGGGGTTCACCACCAAGCTAGGGCTTGGAAAGACTAATGAAATGCAATACCTAATGCTTAAACCTAATATAATGCAATACTTTAGTAAATGGCCTAGAAAAGCATGCAAATGAAAATAGAAAGTTGAGAGATGAAAGGTGTGCACCTCGAAACTTGAAGAGCACTAAATAAAGGCTTGAAATGCTAAAAACGCTGATTTTAATGCTGAATGGGACTCATACACTAGACTAGACGATTTAGTCCGAAATTAAGGTTTCTGGGCAGAAACTGAAATATGGTAGAAATGTGATTGAAACTCCTAAAATTTACAAATTTGACCAAACTGGGACTCATATACTAGAAGTGGTGTATCAGTCTAATTAGGGTTTTCTAGAAATTCAAAGTTTGATTATTCTCTTCAATGTTTGCTAAATCCTTTCCACCTTATTTTTGGATCTAAATCTTCAATTTGTAGCTCATAGATGTTCTCCAACGATCTTCAATGGAAGGTGACAATTTTGAAAAATTTGAACACTTGAAAACTTTCTCCAAACTTGCTCCTCAATGTGTCTTCAACCTAGATCTACAAATCACATACTAAAGAGAGGGAATAATGTTTTGTTAGTAGAAAGGGGTTTTCCTTGGTCAAACCCTGTTTTGGTAATCAAACCTTAAAATGAAATGAAATGGGAAAGAAGAATGATGAATGAAAACTGTAATGTTACAACTCACCAAACCCTAGCAATAAAGTGCTACAAACATTAGTGAAATGGCTCCAATGGATGTAGATCTTGAATCTTGCTTGAATGTGATAGATCTTTAATTGAATGCTAGCTTGAATCATGAAACCCTACATCACAATTGTTAGCTCTAAAACAAACATGATGCATGCTGACTTTAACATGATGCTTGATACTTGAATTATGCTCTAAAACACTTGATAATTATCTCTTGAAGACCCTTGAATTATCTTGTGAACTCTTAAATGCTCTTGTGAACTCAAATTTTCTATAAGGGTGTTCATTCAACTTGCTAGATGAAAAAATGAGAGAAAAAACTTGTATTTATACTTGTTTACGCCTGATTTCATGAAATTACAACAATACAAGCCAACATCAGATCTAGGAGGATAAAATATTTCCAATAATTTGAATTAATTTTTATTTATGAACACATGGGACTCATACACTAGAAGTGGTGTGTGAGTCCCATTAGGCTTGATTATAGGACATATTTTCAAAAATTCTTAGAAAGGTGTGAATTCCATATCAGGGTCCAAAACCTTAGGAGGGACTCATACACCCAAGGTGATGTATGAGTCCTAGATCACTAAATCTAGGCCACACAACCTAAAAAATCTTGAACTATGATTGGATGTTGGTTCATTTGGGATTATCCTCGAAAAGATGAATTAAAAAAGGTTTGCGGATGCAAAATAAGCCCAATTAAAGCATAAAGAAGCTCAATTATTTAATAAAGCCCTATAATAGTGTGAAAGTGTGTTAAAACACTTTACAATGCTCTAAATAAGGCACCAATAAGCTCATTTAGTTCACAAGGGCCCAAGACCCAATGTGAATATGTTAGACACATTACAACACTAAATCAAGGCCATGTTATGGAGTACTTTTTTCATCCTTACATCAAACCCCCACTTTAATGAGAGGAGGAACTTTCTTCCAACTCACACTAAAGTATACCAACACACATCAAGAGGGGTGCCAATACGCCAATGCTAGTAAGATAGAATGACCATGATCAAGAGGGTTGCACAGGCCCCTAGGACCAGGGTCCTATGGAAAACCAACATAGACACAAAAGAACACACATGAAAATAATATAAAGAGAAACAACAAGGCATAAACATACACTTCCAAAGATAAAGAGAAAAGAAGAACAAGAAAAGATAGGGGGGATCAAGCTTCAACCATTTTTCGATCACGATATGGATCAGATCTAGGTTGCTTGTCCAAAAAATGCACGCTCACTCTAAGGAAATATAACTTAAAGTTGTATGTTGGGTGTTTAATCCAAGAAGGTGAGACACATACACATGTGGCTGGTATGTGCTCACACACATGAGTGGCTAAGGGAAATTCATGCCTTTGATCAACTTCCCATCAAACCATACCAAAGTTATACCTCTTGATAAATTTGATAAGGCACCACACAACAATGAATTTTGAGCTTCATGAGGAAAGAAAATCTTTGTATGCTTGGAACTCATGAAAAAAAAGATGACTCCATAGTCATGCAAAGTGTTTTATCCAAGGTGGCCATATAATCAAAAATTGCAAAAAATAATGTAGAGAACGTTCAAAGGATTCTTGCTTAGCTCATGTGAGGTATTTAACTTGGGAACATTGTGCCTTATGTCTCCAAGAGAATACCAACCAAAGAATAAAATATTCACAAATTAGGGGATGCAGTGTGTTGCATCAAGCCACTAAAAGGAATGTAATATGCTTAGAGAGAACATGATCTTTAAGTAAATCATATCCAATGGCATCCACAAAGAGAAAGATACATCCTATAAAGTAAGAAGACTACACCATGAAGCATGGTTTGAAAAAAAATAATGCCAATGTATGCCCCCACTTTTAAAAAAATTGCTAAACCCCATTATGTGAGCAATTACTTTAAAGTAGAAAATGATAAATGCTAACAAGAAGGAAAACATGAGAGCTTATTTGGAAAGCCCTATGCCAAGTCATATGTTTCCAAATGAAGCTATGTCATGAAAAAGGAAAAGAGAGGGGTTACCCCCAAAATGAAACTCCAAACACATGAGGGATCTATGGATTTGGGATCAGTATGTTATTGCTACAATGTTTTTAGAGAGCTCAAAACTATCATCATTCCCCAAATACTCATAGAACTAGAAGAATGACACAAAGAAAGTTAAAACAAAGAAAATCCTTTTAGGTCAACATGGAAGAGACCTAAATATTTGGACATCTTGTGTCATCCCAGAAAGGAAAACACAAGATAAAGGGAAATATTTTGGGTCAACATGGAAGAGACATGAATGTCTTGTTGCCTTGTATCATCCCCAAAAGGAAAACACAAGAAAAAGAAAAGATAAAGGAAAAGATTTTGGGTCAACATGGAGGAGACATGAATGTCTTGATGCCTTGCATCATCTCCAAAAGGAGAAAACAAGACAAAGAAAAGATAAAGGAAAATATAAAATATTTATGGAATAGAGAAGAATGAAGGTACAAATAGAGGAATGTCAAAAAAAAGAGAGATACATCAAATAGAACATTACAAGGGATTACATTATGCACATGCAATCACACAAAAGAAAAATAAATAATACAAAAGACTAGTAAGGCACATGTGATTCAACCTAAAGTGAGTCATTTGTGTCCAAATCGTGTCCATAGTATTCTGAAGGCATACAACTAGCCAAAGGGACAATAGCAAGTGTTGAAGTAGGGCCATCACTAGGTTCAACACTCTTCTTAGGCGAATTATCGTTTAAGCTCATGGAAGAGGAAAATAATGTATTTAATTCACTATGCACTTGTTCATCGATCTTTGCAATCTCATCATCATCATCCAAGTTAATCACAACACAAGGTCAAATGATAATGTCCAAGGAAGGGTTTAGCTCTTGTTTCATTATAATATCTTATTGTTTCAACAAAGAGGGAGACTCATCATGCATTTCTTAATTCAAGTTTGGATCTTGATTTTCTTTGTTTATTTATTCATTTAAATTTTGAGGAAGGGCATGATGTCTATTCCTATGCTTTCTAGCACCTCTATTTATTTTATTTCAATTTTCAAGTTGCATTTGTGTTGGATTGGGATGATTAACCATAGGTTTATTTTCTTCCCTAAGGGGAGGAACAAAAGAAACCATGGAAGGTTGTTCAACAACTTTCACTTTAACTTTGTAAACTTGTTTTATTCTATGAGACATGATGGGATTGTTTTCGTTATCTCTTGGTCTTTCATACGAAATAGGAAAATGTTCTATCTTATGTTGGTCTTGGTTACTTGGAATATCTTTTGGTTCAATCATGGTTTTGTTAAGTATGGTAGGCTTAGTCATGGATGGAGGCATGTTTTGGAGGGATAATTTTTCTATGCATTTTGCTTTAAACTTTTGGTAGGATTTGAAAAAGAAGTCTTCTCGAGGTTTAATAGGTTCCATAGGCTTGGGACAAAAGAAATCTAATGAAAAATTCCCTTGGGAGGACAAAGGGCTAAATCAACTATGATGCACAATAAAAATTTCATTGTCAATGGGAAACTTTAAGCATTTATACACAACTGAAGGGATGATGATTCATGGAGTGAAGCCATGGATAGCCTAGCTTCACATGAAATTGGTGTAACTACATGATGCTAGTGAACGAGAAAGCTAATATTTTTGGTCCTATTTGTAAAGGAAGGGTGATCTATCCCATCATAGGGCAAGTGAAACTGTTATGCATCTTGATCCATGCTTTCAATTTATCATATATTTCTTGATAGAGCTCATGCACAAGTAAAAAATCTTTACTGATCACATTCTCTCCACATACATGATCTATTAATATCCCATTAGTGGGCTTGTCATAGATTCTGTCGACTATGTAAAGAAGACCTTCAGGTGCATGATTAAGTATGTATTATGAGGAGAAAGCAATCTCAATAGGATTTTTAGATCGGGCGTTACATGGTATGAATTTGATCAATCTAACCATATCATCCATAAGATCAATATCTATAGGATCATGTTGAACCATATCATTATTATCATCATCTGTGTCAACATTCATCATACATATCATTCTTTATAGTTTCACTAGCTTTGAAAAATGAAATATTATGGTTAGGCATAGGATTGGTAAATATTTTCAAATCTTGGTTAGGGGGCAACAAACTTATTTCCCTGATCATTAACATTTCTAACAGAAAGCCAACTGGAATAAATGAGGTCTTACTCAAGGTGTTTAAGATGCTTGCAATGTTTTGTATCATGTCCATTTTGTCAGTGATAATGGCAATAATAATTTGGTCTATAGTTTGTGAGTAATGGTTTATTAGGATCGTGATTCTTAATGGGGGATAAGGTAATCATTTTCTATTCTAATAGTTGTGACATTGTGTTCTGAAGGGTATCGGGCAAGGGAGTAAACTATCTTTTCAAATCCCCATAGTTAAAGGGTATCATTGCTTTTATGACAACTACTTGGGTATCAACATGTTGAGTTGCTTGCTTAGAGGGATTTAGTTAAAGTAAAAAATTATTCCACTTCCTAAAGGTTAGTAATTGTTTTGGTTCACGGACTCAGACTTCTCAATGTGACTATAGGTGGATTTTGTGTCACGACTACTAACTAAGTTTTAATAATCACAGAGGGTACTACATAAGTGCATGAAGGAGGGTAATTTCATCATGGTAAGCTTATCTTGTATCTTACTTTTCAAATTCTCTATGAACATCTTTTGAAGGCGAGGATCAGGAACTTTTACATTAATTTGAGAATAAAGTAATTGATAACACAAAATAAAGTCAGTAATCTTTTCTTCTTATTTTTGTGTACATCTCATCAAATTGGCCAAGGTCATATTAGGAGTCATATCCACTTTAAAATTATTTATAAGGGTATGTGTAGGATCATAATGGAAAAAATAGGTCCTTAAGTGGTGAAAAATTCAGAAAAAATTAGAGTAAGACAACTTGAGATAAAAATTTGAATAAGTTATCTATATTATTTCAAAAACATGTAAGAATAGAATCTATAGCAAATTGAATGTAGTTTCTAAACTACTAGGTTTATTTAAAAATAAAAAAAATATATTTGGTGAAAATTTGAAATTTCAATGCAGTAGTACTTAAATTTCAGGGAAAAAACAAGAAGTAGGTGTTTGTCTAACCACCCTAACCACAATAAAATGATAATATTTTTTATAATATTTTAGATATAAGTAGAGGAATCATGTTTAGATGCGATGCATATTTTTTTGTAATTTTTTCCAAGTAAATAATTAATTATGATTTTTTATTACAACTTTTAAAAATATAAAACTCAGAGATGTTCAACTCACCTTAACTTGGTCGGTCAAAATTCATGATTTTTTTTAATCCTATAGTATGCAAAGCATAGAATGTGACACATATTTTTGATTCAAAAAATGTGATACCATTTGAAAGCTATAGATGTTTTTCAATTAGCCTATCAATTAGGACTTTAGTCATAATTCAAATAGAAAGTGAATAATATTTATTTATTAAATTCAAAGTAAAGCATAATTTATATTGTTGGAAAGTTGAGAACGTCCTTTAAAAACACTTTTCGTTTTGTCAATTTTGGGTAAAAAAAAGGTTGTCAGCCACATACCGTACACATACCCATCATATCACCACTTTTTGGCCCATCATGATCTTGCACATACCCATAAATTCCTCAACAAGTTCATTGAATGAATTAATTGAGTTTTTCAGTAATGAAGAAAACCATTCTAAGGCAGTGTCCTTCAAGGATCTAGGGAAAATCTTAGCCAAGAGTTTATTGTCAAGAATAAAGTCACTACATAAGGGTGTGTAAGCATAAACATGGTTAGAAAGATCTCCTTTCCCCCCATATTTCTGGAATCTAGGCACTTCTATAGCTTGTGGCATCATTGTTCACAATATCTCTAAGGACAAGGGATTGATTTTGACATAATATGTGTGTGGGCCATTTTGATTTTGGTTGATAGTGGAAACTTGCTTTTGAAGGGATGAAACAGTTTGGAAAAGTTGGTTTATGAGAGGGTTATTCATTGTATTATGAGATGGGAGTGAATATGGTGGAAGTGTCCATTTTTTTGAGGGACAACTTAATCAAATGCTTATAAGTGGTAAGGTGGTAGGAGATATGATGTGCGATTCTACAAAGGTACTAGGGATGCTAGAAGAAATACCTAAGGAAGGGGATCACATTACTAGTAGGTTGAATTGTTGTTGTGACTTGAGGATTGGTATAGGTAGGAATAGAGGCAATGTTTATGGGAGGAGGAATTTGAGTTCCTCCTTGGAGTGTGACATTGTTTGAAGGTAAAGGACAACTAGTGTTTGAGGTAAGACATTTTCCAAAAAATTGAACTATGTTGCATGCAAATCTCTATTCCATCTTCACTTTCAATCATGCAATGTAAGGTATCTATGAGAGGGATAGCATTGGTTGAAATGGTTTCAGTTCTCACTTAATTTTACAAATTTTCTAAATCTTCATGGATTTGTATTATTTTTTCTTGGGGAATACTAGAAACCATGGTTTCCACATGTGTCACACTACTTGAAGGCAAGGAATTGTTAAGGGTATGGTCCATACCTAGTGAACTAGTGTGAACACTAGTAGTGAAAGAGCTAGATAAGCCAAGATCCATGATGATTGTGCTATCATGTGATGACACGAGTCTTGAAATTTTCCTCACTATAGTATTAGTAATAGGACACCAAGTGGAAATGATCATGCAAGGGATATTAAATCCAAGATGAATGCAAATGCAATTTAGGCTATATAATGAAATAAACATAGCAAAAACTCCATATACTTAAACAAAAAGTTATCAACCAAAAACAGGAGCACAAAAATAGAGTTTTGAATTTTGAAAAAAAATGAAGTCTAAAATTTGTATTGGGACTAAATGACCAAGAGGGGTTATGAGTCCTAGTGAGGTATTTTTTCAAAAAATTTAAAAAATTTCAAGTGATTTTTTATGATTTTTAGTTTGTATGATCTGTAACCTAAATGCAAATGCATATTTTAGATGATTTTTAATGATGCAAGATGCAAAAAAAAAAATGCAACCTATATTCACTTTCACTAATGCAAGATTTAGAAACCTTAGATGACAATTAACTAATGCAAACCCTAATGTAATGTTAATGAAAGCAAGATCTAAGATGATAATGCACTCCAAATCAAAATTATGATGTTCTAAATATAGGTTCACCAAAATAAGGTGGAAATTTGTTTGCACTTTGTGGTTTAGGACATAGAACAACACATTTCACTTCATTTCATTAAAGGAAAAACCTAGATATCTCAATCTAAGATATGCAAAGGAGAAAGAGATCTTGCAATAGGGTTGTCCTAGGGTCTGATTATAAACTAAGGGTTCACCATCAAGCTAGGGCCTCGAAACACTAATGAAATGCAATACCTAATGCTTACACCTAATATAATGCAATACTTCACTAAATGACCTAGAAAAGCATGTAAATCAAAACAAAAAGTTAATGAAAGGTGTGCACCTAGAAACCTAAAGAGAACTAAATGAAGGATTGAAATGCTGAAAATATTGATTTTAATGCTAACTAGGACACATATTCCAAACTGAGCAATTTAGTCCCAAATTAGGGTTTTTGGGCAGAAATTGAAATTTGGCAGAGATGTGACTGAAATTCCTAAAATCTACAAATTTAACCAAATTGGGACTCATACGCTAGAAGTGGCCTATCAATCCAGTTAGGGTTTTTTGGAAATTCAAAGTATGATTATGCTCTACAATGTATGCTATGTCCTTTCCACCTAATTTTTGAATCTTTAGATCTTCAATTTACAGCTTGTAGATGTTCTCCAATGATCTTTAATGCAAGGTGACAACTTTGACAACTTTGAACACTTGAAAAATTTCTCCAAACTTGCTCCTTAATGTGTATTCAGCCTAGATCGGTAAATCACACACTAAAGAGAGGGAAAAAATGTTGTTTTGTTAGTAGAAAGGGATTTGCATTGGTCAAAACTCATTTTGGTAATCAAACCTTGAAATGAAATGAAATGGGAAAGAAGAATGATGAATGAAAAAAAATGTAACATTACAACTCACCAAACCCTAGCAATAAAGTGCTACAAACATGTGTGAAATGGATCCAATGGATGTAGATCTTGAATCTTGCTTGAATGTGATAGATCTTGAATTGAATGATAGCTTGAGTCATGAAACCCTACATCATAATTGTTATCTCAAAAATAAGCATGATGCATAATGACTTCTGACATGATGCTTGATACTTGAATTATACTCTAAAACAATTGATAATCAACTCTTGAAGACTCTTGAATGCTCTTGTGAACTCAAAATTTATATAAGGATGCTCATTCAACTAGCTAGGTGAGAAATGAGTGAAAGAAACTTGTATTTATATTTGTTTATGCCTAATTTCCTAAAACTACAATTCACTACAAGCCAACATAAGATCTAGGAGAATAAAATTCTCTCAAGAATTTGAATTAATTTTAATTTTGGGCCACACGAGACTCATATGCTAGAAGTGCATATGAGTCCCATTAGGCTTCTTTATGGGACACATCTTGAAACATGCTTAGAAAGGCATGAAATCCAGATCAAGGCCCAAAATCCTAGGTGGGACTCATATGCCCAAGGTGGTGTATGAGTCCCAGATCACTAAATATGGGCCACACAACCTAAAAAACTTGAATTATGATTGGATGTTGGTTCATGTCGGGATTATCCTCAAAAATATGCATTAAACAGGGCTTGTGGATGCAAAATAAGACCAATTAAAGCATAAAGAGGCCCAATTATTTAATAAAACCATAGAAAAGTGTGAAAGTGTGTTACAACACTTTACAACACTCTAAATAAGGCACCAATATGCTCATTTAGTTCACAAATTCCCAAGACCTAATGTGAATATGCTAGACACATTATAACACTCAATCAAGGCCATGTTAGGCAGTACTTTTTTTGTCATTACACTTTCGACAATCTCCCCTTTGTAATTGATGGCAACATTCCTCAACTATCTTCAAAACTATTCCCCGCCTTTGACATCAAGGGAAAAGGGAACATACATATGATTTCTCTTATATTATATCTTTCCCTTACTGATATGTACATATATACAAGCTAAAATCTTAACTGAATCCCCATAAGAGTGCTATCCAGCAAAAAAATGTACTAGAAAATTGCCTCCTATGATCCACATATCTACATAGAAATCTGAACAATTAACTGAAATGCATAAAAGAAAGAAATATATTCACCTAAAGGAAGAATTTGAATCTTGCAACTTTTCAAGATGGGCTTTCCATTCTTGTTTTCCTTCCTCCGTGCTCTTCTTGGAAAGGCCAAGAATTTTTCTCTAGGTCTCAAGTTCCATAAAGAGATCTTCTTCATCATCTAGAGTATTGGGTATCAAATTTAGCTTTGAAGCTTTTTCATCACTCATCAGAGCATTTGAGATGGGTATGACCTTTACATTTACTATATGTCGTAGATGACTGAACTGAACTATGATCTTCTCTTTCTGAACTTGCAGTTTGAAGAAATGCTCATGCAAATTTTTAATTGTAGACCTTGTACTTCCATCAAATCTTATACCAGATCATAAGCAATAGAAGCTTTAACAATTCTCCTTTATTCCATATTCTCGAAACATTAAGGACCCCCCTGCATACACAATAAATTGTATGGTTTTTGTTTTCAACAACACATAAAATTCAACTCTATTCATCATATGTCTCTCTCAACTTAAAATAAGTCTTTGCAAAATCAAATGTTAAATTGAACGTATTCTCAAATTACTTTAATATTGTGAACTTAGAGTTTTTCTTTTATCCACTATTTATAAACTTTAGACCCACATTTTTGCACGATTTGGTAGAAATTTATTTTCTTGTTACATGGTTGGCGTTATTCACATAGCTCACATTCATACTTTTTATGAGAATACAAATAAAATAAATGTTCGTGGAGAAATGTGTTTGACCCCAACCGCCTACCAGTACATAATCATTCACCTTGTTTGTTTCATTGTGCCCTCCTTTGTTTATCATTTGTGCGTTCATGTGGTTTTTCTTTTGCTTGTTCCAGTTTATTTATACATACAAGTGCGAGAGAGGAATGGAAAATATAACTCATGAGTCATCTGAATTTTGATAAAACTAGGAAATTTGAAAGTTTTAAAGTAGGAGTGATGCATCATAA
The DNA here is from genome assembly GCA_007258455.2 of Sequoia sempervirens. Taxonomy (NCBI): domain Eukaryota; kingdom Viridiplantae; phylum Streptophyta; class Pinopsida; order Cupressales; family Cupressaceae; genus Sequoia; species Sequoia sempervirens. The sequence continues at coordinate 250,524,891 of VDFB02281492.1, forward strand.
TCTTTCTCGAATAATTCAGTCTAAGATGCTTTCATCTCTTTCTTCACATAAGATAAATGTGTATGCTCAAATATCTCTTTCCAAGAAAATATGTTTTCCTTGATTTGGGTTTGTTTCACAGCTCACATGGCAAGTAGTCAGTTAACGATGAAAATGAAGGGACACATTGAGCACAAATGGAAAGAGATCATCATCGATGCGAGAAATCCATGCAAAATATAGATGTGTTATAGCTATTCAGTTACAATGCCAGTTCATTTTTTATACGAGTTTTATGAGAGTATCGATAAAATAATTATTCAATATTAATTTTCGGTGATATTCTACGATTACATCAGAGATTTTGTTTATTGAAGAGAATCACTAGTTCATATTTAGCAAAGTCATTTAAATGTGTACTCTCAAATATCTCTTTCCAACAAAATATGTTTTCCTCAATTTTCCTTTGTTTCAGAGCTCACATGGAAGTGGTCAGTTAATGATGAAAATGAAGTGGCCCACTCTGAGTAAATGGCAAGAGATCATTAGCGATGGGAGAAATCCGTAAAAATATAGACTAGTTACAACAGTCAAATGTGTAAATTGTAAGCAATGCCACTTAATTTTTTGTATGAGTTTACAATTTCAAACGTTGCTTTACTGTGAGTGAGTACCGGATTTTATCAACTCTTTAACCAAAAAAAATCCCAAAATTAAGATATTTAAGATTTTATCGCATAATCAGATTAAATTTGATATTCAGATTTTATCACATAATCATTCACCATGTTTATTTGATTATGCCCATGTTTATTGTTCGTGCATTCATGTACGTTTGCTTTGGGTTGGATTAACGATATACAAAATGAATCGTAGAACACAAGGGGAGAGGGGTTTATAGTGGACCAGGCAAATTTCAGGTGTTCATGTGGACTGAAAATTATTCGAAAAATGTTTTCCATGCCATAAATTTAATAAAGGATTCAAAAAAAATTACATTTTGTCTATGTGGATGCAATCTATCACATGTATACATTTGATCATGGAGCAAGTAAATAATTACTCCTTTGGATGGTTGATTGATTGTAGGTTGAGACCACCCTTGATCATCGCGTGGCACAACACTGCTACGTGTATGCCATGTCGTGTGACACACAGACAAATCATCACCCACAATGTTCACTTCTTCACATTAATGATGTGTCATTTACTCTTTGTCTCACGACCAAGCACATTAATTATGCATCCCTTCCCATTTACTCATTTTTCATGGCATCAACTTTCAAAGCATTCGAGCATTGAATTATTCACAACCTCACTTATCTTGCTCACCCACACCCCACTGTCTACATGCAACTTCTCAAGTGTTTGTTTTGATAGGCACCAGTACATGTTCGACTCCACTCTGTATTCATTTCAATAGGCACTAATACATGATCAGTTTTGCACTATATTCAACACCTTTGCTCGACAATGGTGGGTTGTTACTACTTCCTCCTCTGCATAGTGATAGTAAGTGCTAATGTAAATGGGTTTCTTTACTTCCTCATTAACAACTTTTATATGATTTTTTGGATTCTCATTTGGCATTATCGAATGTGTCTTCATCTAATGTTTTTAAAAAGAATCACATATTGAAATGAACAACCTATTGTTGCATGCTAATCAAGGTCATCATTAAGTGGTTTTTGACCCAAGTGAGGATTTACTTCCTCGATATGGCAATGATTCATAGGACCGAATGTTGTGGTTTCTTCTTTCATTTAGGGGTTTTAGTTGTTTTTTCGCCTTTTCTTTGTATCCTATAACATGAAGGCTTTGTTGTTTTTGGGGTGCTTCTTTAATTAACATCAATATGGATTCTCTAGATTATGGTTTTCTTCAACGTTGTGTAGCTTGAAGTTAAATGTGTGAGGGTTATTGTTTCTTTAACTCTATGCAAAAAGGAATCACAAGTGTTTTTCAAAGGTATTTATGAACAATACTAAATTTTGTGTTTATAAACACATTAACTATTAATGGGAACTATAATATTCTATTAGAGCATCACCATGACTTACAAGTTAAGTTATTAATTTAATTTTATAGTTCTTTAAATTTTTTATGCAAATGGGATTTCAAAAAGGTTTATTGTTTGCAAATGGAGTTATTGTTACAATTTATGTTCTCTTCATTTTTTTGTTTGATTCTTACGGTTTATAACTGAATTTTATTTCTAAGAATAGTAGTTTTTTATTAGAGGGTTGTGTTTTTCAAATAGTTTGATTCTTGGGGTTTATAAACTATTATGGTTTTTTTAGAATTTATAGTTAATTCATATTTTTCCTAATTGATATTCTATTAGGCCATCTATGTGGAAATTGATAACCTAATTCATTGACTAGGGTTTGTTTTAGTTAATGTGGCTTACATATATGCAAGTACATTAAACACAATTAATTTTTTAAGAGGTGTTGGCATTAAATAGATTGTTATTATAAGTTTTTTTTGGTAAGGAAATATAAAAAAAAAAGATTCATTTGTTGGATGATAAGAGAATAAATGTTGAACAAATAAGCCTTTGAAATTCATATGTATTTATATATAAATGTTGTGATAGTTGCATGTCTATGAATCAAAATCATAAGATTCTTCTTTACTATGGGTTGAATTCGTTAATCAAGTTTAAAATCATGATTGTGGATAGAACATATACCACCAAGCTTGATCCTTACTATGTTTTAACATATTTTTTTGTTACCTCTAGAATGCACTCTTTTGTTTAAATGTGTTCCTCATTTAAGTCATTAAGGTTAAGATGTGGTTGTTTGATGGGGCATATTATTAGTTTTTACATTGTGTCTTGTTTGTAATCTTTTCAATATTTCCTTGAGATCTTCATAGTTTATCTAAATTTTTTGGATAATTTATGTCAAAATTCATAATGTCTAGGTATTCAAGTACCTAGATGGTCTTCAAGAAGGTTGGGTTTGAAAATAAGATAAAACTTGAAAGTCAATGGTGTAAAATTGGCCTTCGATATCTTTGTAATAAAAGACTAAAACTACACATTTACACATTACAAAAAATAGAAATTTCTATTTATATTTTGAAACAGGTGCCCTAGAAAATCCTTCTAATTGTGGGTCGCTATAACACATTTCAAATTTTCAAGAGTTGCAAACTATAAATTGCACCCCACATAATCTGTAAGAACTAGACTTTAGGCTTTAGAGTCCATATATATATATGCATTGCATAAATTTCATGCAAATTATAAATGCAATTTCCATCGTAAGCCTCACATAGGAATATATTGAAGACCCATTAGCCTTCTTTATATAATAGTTAAAAAATGAATTGTTCACTCCCAACCCCATTCCCTACATATCTTCATAGGCTCCGAACTCACTTTTAAAATTATACTTTTTGCAAGAGTTGCAAGATGCAACTTGCAATCTCTTGATACAAACTCATCTTCAATCCTTTTATATTATTTTGCAAATAAAGAGATCCAACTCAAAAGCAATATGTGTCAAACTTGTTAGCTACAATCCAAACTTGAGATGCTACGATCCTTGAAGGAAAAGTCATGTGCATGATTATTGTGAAATTTCTAAATGTAAAAATGTGTTCGCATGGCCATACAAAATAGCTCATAGTCAGCAAGGTATTAGTGGTGTAAAACTATATTATATGGACAGTAACATTTAGTAAACCAAATATATAGAATTGTATAAAAAAGAAAACAAATTTAGAGTGAAAAATGAAAACTTAGGAACAATAGAGAAAAATATTGTAGATTATATTCTTAATCAAGCTTCTAATAATTTGAACCATTTCAAATGAGTTGCATATACACATAAATAGATTACAATGATAAATTACACTAGAATGTGCTAAGTCAATTTGACTTGTCTATTTGACATGTAGATACATGTCACAAGATGCAAAAAATTTTAAACTGTCTTTCAACCTCTAAAGATACCCTCAATTGATAAAACCTTTATCAAGTATCCACACATTCTAATTAAAATATAACATGGTATTCGATCCTCTTTTCATTTTTTATAATTTTTATTCTCTTTATATATCCATATCCTACATTTAATAATAATAAAGCATGTTATTCACTTAAAATAATTTCAAACAATCAAATTTGTGATAATATTTTAATTCTTATTACTAGATTATATAGCTGTAACAAATTTATCAAACTCTTGAGGTTATCTAATTTTTCTAAGTGATAACAAGGTTACTTTGAATTGGTTATTTACGTTGTTGACATATGTGTGTGTGTGTGTTTTTGCGTGTGCGTGCACGTGTAACAAATTTTTCTCTTGATTTTGTAATTTTAGTAAATATATGGTTTTATGCTTTTATAATTATCTTTTATTACCTAAATTATGTGATATTATTTTGAATTTTATTACTAGATTATCTAGGAATAACAAGGTTTCTTTGAATTGGTTATTCATGTTTTCATAGTATAAATATGCGTGCATACATACATGCATACATACATATGTATATATATGTATGTATGTATGTATGTATGTATGTATGTATGTGTGTGTGTGTACACACACACACATATGGGCATGTGCATCAAGATGGGGGAAGTAAAAAAGTGACCACTTTTCTTTTTGGTCTCAAAAAAGAGAAAATGTGAGCACGCTATAATGCACGCATGTTATAATTTTCTTTGAAAATATTTCTCTTTTTCTTTGTCTCCTTCTGATTTGGTGAAACTATCTACATGAAATAAACATTTAAGTTATATTTCATGTATAAGTTGACATTTATATATGGAAATTTACTTTCTTATACTTTAAGTTATATTTCATGTATATAGTCTCAAGATGTTTTAGAATGGTTTCAAATTTCTAGGAGTTATAATGAAAATTCTGAATTTTGGAAGATCTTACAATTTTTTAGATGTAATCAAAATTTATTAATCAACATGTCAAATTTCAACAATCAAGAGGTCAAATTTTAATAATCAACAAGTTGTATCATATTTATCTCTATCTCACTCATTTTTTTATCTCTTATTCTCTAGACCTCTTGTTCCCTTGAGATCAAGAACTATCTCTCTACCTGTCCATCCTTCTCTTTCTCTCCCCCTCCCTCATTATCCTCCCCCCTCTCTCTCTCATTGCCTCTCTAATGTTGGAAATATAAATAATAACCTAGATGAAGATACACACACTTCAAAGGATCAACTAAGAAGAATACCATCCACATGAATAAAGAAGTGATGCATCAAGAGCAAGAAGAGAACTTGATCAAATGATTATCTATGGATGAATTGAGATTGAACTCATGAGATGATTTAAAAATGTACAAGAGACTTCCTTATATATGAAAGGAGAGAGATAGTTGGATAATTACCTTAGTTGAAAACATTAAATGCCTAATGTATACTTATAAATGCATGAGATAAATATTAAATTCCTAGATAACTACCTACCTATTAATGAAATATGGTCCCATTAAATAATAGTTTCTAGAATTCCACCTAAGAAACTGACTCCTAAGTAAAATTAATTATGTGAATAGGTCCTCACTAATATCTAGTTAGGAAATAACCCCATTCACACCAACACCCCCCCCAAATAAGTGCAACTTGGGAGTGTAGTTATGATGCAAATAGTGCAAGTGAAATATGATGCAATGATGGGTCCCAGTTACTAGGCCATGTTAGATACCCATGTACAAATGAAAATGCAATCTCTTACAAATGGAGAAAAGAAAAAAACCTCATGGGATAAAAATCCTCCCCAAAAAAGAGATATAATGCAAAATCTAATGCTAATCATGTACAAGTAATGGAAGTGATGTATGGAGGTCTCAACATCAATAGCCCCCAAGAGCTACATCCATCACAAGAGTGAAATAGTCAATAGCCCCCCATAAGAGGGAAATAGAGAGACTATATAGCTCCCCCATAGTATGTAATCACCTACAAAAATGGTAAGTGCTTGAAGACAAAACATGATCCAATGTCGACAAACAACTTTTCTCCCTTTTGGAAGAAACAAAAACAAGTACAAATGCAGGGATACTTCCCATTTCAAATAGGAATTAAAGGAAGGATGAATGATGATGATGTCTATGAAAATTTCTCATGTGTCTCCTTGCCCAAGGAAGATGAAGATTCCACAATCAAATCAAGTACATGCCCAATCAATGAAGAAGGTGAAAAACCAGGACTATGTAGAAACTGATGCTGAACAAGATCCAAAGACAATACAATGTTCCCTCCATTGAAGGAATAGATGGAGACTAAATTAACCCCCCCCAATTGAAGTGTCCTCAAAACCATTGAAAGAAGTATAAAGCCAAAAGAGTGTCTAGTGATGACAAACCACATCTCTCACTAGGAAGAAGCAAATCCAAAGGTAGATGTTGAAGAAACTACAAATATATGAAGGAATAGGAGGGAAGAAGCCTCATATATGATATCTCTAAAAAGGAATCAAGTGCCTCCAAGGTAGTCTCACCAAGATCACAATCCCTAATCAAGTTCGAAACAATGGAATGTGGAGACTCAAGAAAACCCTCTGAAATAGAATCTGCATAGAGGAGAGATGTCCCCTCAAGAATGTCCTCTAAACTTGTAGAAGTAGCCAAGTCTTCAATACCTGAAACAAAGCCATACTGTGATCCCAGGTCTAGAAAATTGAATATGTCCTGATGAATAGGAATGATGGAAGCCTCAATCAATGACTCTAGACAATGAATCATTGAAGGTGAAGGTACATCAACTGTCTCTGATGGAGAAGAAGCATCTAAAGAACCCTTGACATCCTCATCTAAAGATTCAAAGCATTCCAAATCTATAAGTGCATGCATAGAATTATCATCATAGGGTATCATGTATGAAGAATGAATAGGCATATGAAATTCTAAATCATGATCATCGAGGAATGGTAGAGTATCAAGATCTCCATATATCTCCAAAATCTTAGTCTGAAAATGTTACCCCTTAAAATTTTATTTCAAGACAAGTCATTTATAAGTATATCCTTACATGGTAACCTATGCAAGTTGCAACCTCATCAAGTTTCATAACTAGCACAGTCTTAGAAAATTCCCGAACCAAGTCACGAAGTTTTAAGTTTTAGGAATCACTTGATCTTTGTAAACCTTTGGAAAGGATGTTCTGTGTTATTGGGATATCAAAAGTTTGGGAAACTCCAGAACTCCCGACTTATGGTTTCAAGGTTCTAGTTTGTAGCAACCAGGTGACCTCTGACAGATGTGTTGTTTACGAAGTATTAGTGAATTTAATGAAGTGTACGACGCCTTTAAAAAATCTTTTCTCTAAATTCTTGGGATGACAACGAAAATTTAAATGTAATCTTTAAAGATCCCTAGAAAAGACAACTCTTTAATAAGGAGGTTGGAAAAACTATTTGACACATTTTTATTAGCGAATAAATGAAACTTTTTACTGCCAGAATTAAATAGGTTTGCATGTAAAGAAAGGTGATATTTTTTTTTTTAATTTCAGAGGTTTCTCAAAATGGTACTTCCAGGTGATGTCAAGGATAGAAAGATGAGCTTGTTCCTATGCTCCAACCTGGTGTGAATTGGACAGAGGAAGAACAATTCAACATCATCTCTCGGTTGCGTTCACTGGCTTGCAAGGAGAAAACTAGTTATGTGGAGTACAACATGACCATCCAGGTTTTGGATGAAGAACAGGAACATGCTGAATTTAACAATTTGGTTATGGAAATTTGTAATTGGAGCTGCATAGAGTTCTAGTACCACCAGTGGTTTAGCGACATGCATGGAATCTTCTCGTGATAGGGAATAATAACATCTTTTTTTAAATCGTTATCGTCGATCATTTTCACTTACCATTACTTTTTATAATGTAATAGTTTCGAATGTACATGTATATATAGGCCTCTAGGTTAATAGTTGGGGGGATCTTTTTTTCTTGGGAATAGGGGAACTGAAGGGTAGTTTCTATTTTCACACAGTCTTTACAACAATTGAGTCTTTGAACTCATATTTTGTATTGAGAAAATAAGGAAATATGAATAAATCTTTGAGTTTAATAATATTTTCTTAATTACAGATGTCTTTGTACTTTTGTAGTCATTCTTCTATATGATATTTTTCTATGTCAGATTGTGTCTATGCTTTGTTTTCTAAATCTGTGAATTCAGTATTAAATCATCTTTGGGAATGATCTGTTGTTCACCTTTTCTTGTTTACCGATTTGGGTTGTGGAGTATGTGAACTTGAGTCATTTAATCTGCATCCTTTTCATTTTAGTTCTAAATGTTCACATCTATTTCATGGTTATGGATGGATGTTAGTACACCTTTCCTACTTTCTGGTTAAAAGCACACCCAATAATGTCCATTCATTGCATATCTTAAGAGGGAGTTGTACCTCTAAAATTTAGAGGAAAGTTGTCAATTCAATGATAACTTCTCCAACTATTAGTGTTGTTTGTTCTTCTTTCTGGGAAACTTGAGTCATTTTCTGTATATATTTTTGAAGGAAAAATATGTCAACTAACAAAATAATATGAGGACAATCACAATGATCAACACCTTTCAAAATATCATCATCAACATGCATTGCAATAACCTCTAAGACATCATGCCTTCTACCACTCCAAGAAATTTTTTGGATACCATTATCAGGAGGGGGAACTAAACCATACAAATGTGGCAACAATTGAAGTGATTGTAGATGGTTTATGATGCAATCTCTCCATTTTTTTATAGTTTCCCTTTTGCAACATAATCACAAAAGGATAATACACAAACCCCATAATGAACTCTGATATATCTCCAAGATTAAAAATACATTGACCTTCAATATCAAATAGAAACTCCCAAATATGATGCGCAACTAAAAAATGAAGCCTCCCAATGAAAATAGACTTTCTCCAAATTGCAGTATGTCCAATTTATCAAATAAATTCCACAAATTGCAAAAAATCAATAGAATGTACCTAGGGTTGAATATGAGAGAATTAGATGGACAAAATGATAGTTCTCTAAATAACCTTCGCAATGCCACTAGTATCTCCAAAATATGAGAAACTGGTGAAAAGGTACAAGCTTGGGAGTCCAAAAGGAAGCACTAAATTCAAGCTTTGATAAAATATTATACGTATAAAATATGATAAAAATTCCTACACCACTAGAAATTTCTCAGAACCAACTTTCCAATGATATCTCATTTGTAAAAATTGATACTTGGGTCAAAAGTTATGGCGATTTTAAGAAAACTACCTAATAAAGACATGATGGGGCTTTTGTGATGGTCATTTGACCATCAAATTTAAGAGTCACCCGATTTTTTTTAAAAATCACCACAAAATAAATTTACCTTAGAATATGAATTATTTTATATGATGTTGAACAAAGAGTGGATCTTTTTCTACATCAAGGGGGACAAAAAAATTTCGTACAACTTGTACGATTTGTATGGTGCCCTTTCAATATCGTTGCAAAAAATATTTGATGGCCTCCAAATGATGAAGTTGAATTTCAACAAATGGGTAGGTGATCCTTAGGTTTTCAGACCTTCTAAATACAATGGTAGGGTTGGATCTTACCCAAAGTGCCTATGAAATTAGTTGCCTCCTAGATGAGAACAAATAGCCCTTCATGAAAACCCTTCAGCCTTCGATAGTCTCCTCAACTCAACTTCCCGATATGAGATGGATCTCCTATGGCCTAAGCTCTGGTACCATGTTGGAAATATGAAAAAATTTCATCATTTCTAACACAATTATCTCCTATTCCTCTTCCTCTACCCCTACCACATGGCGCTCCTCTGGCATAAATCTCTGCAACACTTCAACTCACAGTCCTGGTGTAAACTGCCTCTCTTCGGCTGTCTGTTTACACTCTCAGGATCAACTTGCTCTAATACCACTAATGTATGAGCTATTTAATTTAAAATAAATTTGTTCCAAATATAAGTTAAAAAGATCACAATTATTCAACCACACACAGAGAAATTACAACACAATTTTAAGCCCTAGTTGCAATGTGCAACTAGCAAATTTATGTATTATTAAATGGGGAAAATCAAGCAATTACACTCCAATCATGGGTAAAGGTTGTAACAAGCCATATGAAACCCATGGAAAACATTTACAATCTGATTTGTAGTAGAAAATCAAATCCTGAAATCAATCTTCTCTCCAACACCTGCAACTTAAAAACCCTTTCACAATCAATGTATTCAATTTTCTCAAGCTTTGTTGATTTTTCCTCTATCAACACTCTCAAATCTGCCAATCCATCAAAGGAATCACCATCTAAAGTTTTGCTACGCCATTCTCCTCTTCCTGTATTTTTCCTCTTTGAAAAACTCCTCAAAATTGAAAGAAAATCAATTTTTATCTCTTCATTCTTTCTTGGAATCTCATTTCAATGCATTTCATTATCATTTGACTTTCATTCCAAGCACCTCAGGAAAATCAACGCCCCACCTCCTAGAAGGGAAAATAAAAATGTAGTTTAATATTCAAGCCTAAATAAAATATGTATTTTAATCCTCCAGACTTAGACAAAATACAATATGGGCTTTAAATGGCTTTCATGCTTTCTCAAATAAAGAAAAAAAGAAGATTCCTCAACCTGGGCACCCACCTCCTGGGTTCCTATTTTTTAGGATCTAAGAGAATTCAAAATGGGAGTTATGGTATTAATGACTCCCAAAAATCCATGCCTTAAATTTCTTTTTTTTCTTCTTTTTTAGTTTTAAAACATATTCTCCATGATTCCCTTTCACCAATTTGATCCAAATTGAAATCAAATTCAAATTCAGTTTTTTCCATATTACAAGATATTCAATTTCACACCAAAATATGAATTTCAATCATCAAACATGAAATCCAACACATCAAAATTGCATATTTCAAAAATGACACCTTCAAGTTGACATAGGATTGCACTGAGCCATGGATGCTCCTGCATCGTTACAACTAGAGTGAAATTCAAAATGCCTAGTCTAATCGTATGAAAATATTTTTTATGTTTTAGTTCAGTTAAATATTTCTTAAACCCAATTTCTAGATGATTTCCAATCAATTGAAATGTGAAGCATAAAGTTTGCAATAAAAAGTGTGAGAGAATTAATATTAAACAAATTGTAAAATTAGATCTTGGGAAATCCTTTTCTAAAATAATTAAAAAAGTGGCTCACTCACAAACACCAACTCAATTCAAATTATTTGTTCAACTTGGAAAGTGAGGTGAATGAGCTCTACTGGGCTTTTTTTTTTTTATCGATAATCATTGGCCCCTCTTGCATCATACCATGCCTTAGGTAAATGATTTTGCATTTACTCTATGTGTACAACTGCATTTACTATGGCTTTTTTTTTTATTATGCCTACAACCGACTCTAACCCAACAGTTCTTACTGGTGTTGGCAGTTTGACAACTTTGCTCAATGGCTCCTCTAAACAAGCATCCCCAAAAATTTGTTCTAAAAGTGTTCCATGAGGTAAGTCTTTTGATTCTTCAGCTAATGTGGTGTTACCCATCCCAGAATTTGATTTTGCATGTCAATGGTTAGAGAAACATACTCTTGTTGGTTATTTTTTTGGGAGGACTCTATTTGAAAGTGTGCTTAAAGAATGGGTTCAAAAGTCATGGGTCCCTCATTGGGTCTGCCTTGATATGTTTCAAATTTGACCAAAGTATTTTTTCTTTTTCATTTTGCAGAGGTTAGTCATGTTTAGGAAATCCTAAATCATGATCCTTCGTATGTCCTATTGTCTTTTCTAGTTTTCTAGCCCTAGACCCAGGACTTCCCTATCTCAAATGACACCAAGTTATGAGTTCCAGTCTAGATTGAATTTCTTGGTCTACAATTGTTGCGTTTACATTTCTTGTAACATATTGCTTCCTCCCTAGGGAGAGTTATTTGTGTCAAACCAAATAGGTTATTTCAAGCTTGCCCTCAAAAGTGTGTTTGTGTCGAAGTGGACCTTTCCCAAGATTTGAAAGATCCATTGATACTCAAATTGGTTCTTTTCAACATACCCATAAGGTTACTTATTTCAATCTACTGAAAACTTGTTATAGGTGTCACTCCATTGACCATAAGATTAATTATTTCCCTTTGTAGTTCCCCATACTCAATCGCTACCATGAGAGGCTGACAAGCCCCATCAAGCAGAAGGTGTTGCCACCAAAACAAAGGAAAAATGGGAAATAGTTACCAATTGGAAAAACAAGTCTAATGGCTTCAGGGCAGCTACCGAAACCCCTAAGGTGATAAAAGATGTTACAAACCATTGTATGAAGGGAAGGAAACCCAAATAGTTTATAGCAGCATTCTAGCTTGTTCGAGGCCCTCGATTGTGCCCCAGCCAATCTCAATTATGACAACTTAGCTGGCTAAGTCTCCTCCCATGTCAAGAATTCATAGGAGATCATGCAGTCCTTCTCAACCTCTTGAAGAAGGAGAATATGTTAAAAAAAATGGAGGCATTCATCTCCTACCATTCAAATTGGGTCAGTCCCACCAAATTTTTTGTAGAATTGCTATTCCTCTATGGAAGAGTCAAAGTTAATGGAATAGTGGAGTTTCTAACATGAATTTTCTTTCCTAGAATGTTTGAGGTCTAACATACCTCTCTAGGAAGTATTCTATTAGGGATAGTCTTCAAAAATATGTTGGTATTAATGTTTTGTGTCTTTAAGAAGTGAAAGTTGATTTTTTGCTCTCCTTGGCTTGCCACTCTATTTGGCCAGCTAGTAAAATGTTATGAATTGATCATGAGGCTAGACGTGGCAATGCAGTCACCATTTTGTCCCCACAATGGCATGTTTGTGTGGTTGATCATGGGTCTAACACCACACATCGGCTCCTCTGGATTATTTTGAACATTGATAATCATTCCTTTGGAATTATTAATGTTTATGCCTCAAAAGACATTGTTGAAAGATCTCTTCTTTGGTGATAGATTGCTAACTCATTGCCAATTGCTACCTAGGTGTCTCGCCTATGCTAGATAACATTCATATCGATGTCACCAAGAGTAACCAATATCGCCAAGACGTTCCATCAAGCTTCATGTGTTACATTGAAGCACCAAGCAGTCACCCAGACCTATCACTTTCGCCAGGAGATCATAGCGAGTCACCAAAGGTTATACCGAAGTCACAAGTCATATCGAGCTCCAAAGAATAATCAACAAGACTTACATCTTTCGTCGAGAGAACATACCAAACTCCAAGACTTACCCCGAAGTGTTCATCTGTCACCAAGATTTATACCGAAGATCCCTTATCATTGGCGAGACTTGCATTCTTCACTGGGATGTCTTCCCGAACCATTTGGGTTACCCCAATAGCCATCGGCTATTGGAAAGACTTAACACTCTCGCCAAGACCTTTCCCCAACAGCTTTGAGTTACTCTAAAGAACGTTTGGATGTGTCCCCATCGGCGTGACCTTCACTGTTTGCTAAGACCTCACACCGGGATCTATATGTTATGGCGAAGACATCCATAGTATTCCTATCAGTGAGACATTAACACTTTGCTGAGACTTCTTAGCGAGAACCCTTAGTTATCCTGAAGACTCCAATACATACGTTGTCGATGAGACTTTCCTATCGATGAGAGCTCATAGCGAACCACTAAGACTCTCCTCGATATATGATATATGATTGAATATTTCTATCAGCCAAAGATCTTCATGCAACAAGAGATCACCCTGAACACAGTATGTCATAGCGATATGATCATTCGATGAGACAGAAGCTAAGTCACAGTGACCTGAAAAAAATATGATGTTCCAAACTACTAGTCGGCCAAACATGATAGATGTCATACCAACTTGGCTCCAATGGAGGTTTCAGCCTATGATGTTTGAGGCACATATTTCCAACAATCTCCCACTTGACGAAGATCACACAGGCACCTTGAGAGCACAACATAACTTACTAAAAATCATGGGCACTAAGGCCCATTGAATTGGTACACCACCTGAACTTGTCTATGCTCACTGGCTTCATCAATGCATCAACAACATTCTCCAGAGTATCAACCTTTTCCAAACTGACCTTTCCATCCTCCACCATATCTTGTACAAAGTGGTACTGTACATCAATATGTTTCATCTTGGCATGGAAAGTAGGGTTCTTTGCTAGACAAATTGCACTTTGACTGTCACAAAAAATAGTTATTTTCCCTGCATCAAAACCAATGTTAGAACACAAATGTTTCAACCAAACTGCTTCCTTACAAGCATGAATAGCTACCATGTATTCAGCCTTCGTAGTGGACAAAGCAACTATAGCCTATTGCTTGCTCATCCAACTCATTGCACCACCATTCATCATGAAAATGTATCCACTGGTGGATCTCCTGCTGTCAATGTCCCTTGCCTAATTAGAATCTACATATCCTCAAATACTGAGAGTCCTCTATGATTCAACCAAATTCCCATAGTAACACAAAGCAAAATCTGAAGTGCCCTTCACATATTTGAAAAGTCTTTTCACAACATCCCAATGCATTCTTCTTGGATTAACCATAAATCGACTAAGTACTCTCACTGCTTGGGAAATGTCTGGCCTTGTGCAGACCATCGCATACATGAGACTACCAACTGCACTAGCATAGGGTACACTGGTCATGTCCTCCATCTTAGTAGGAGATTTTGGATAGTCCTCAATAGATAGCTTCATTCCCTGCAAGACTGGAACCACTAGCTGTTTGCAATCATTCATAGATAATTTCTCAAGAACAGTCCTGATATACTTACTTTGACTTAGCCATATTTTTCTATTCTTCCTATCCCTAGTTATCTCCATCCCCAAAATATAGCTTGTTGCACCAGGATCCTTCATTTTGAACTTAGCAGACAGCTAAGACTTAAGATTAGAAATCATTAGCTTACTATTGCCTATGAACAACATATCATCAACATAGAGAGCAATAACTAATACTTGATCACTTTCAGCTTTATAATATACACAGTGATTAGATTTTGATCTCACAAATCCCAAAGATCATACAAAAGTATCAAATTTTTGGTACCACATTCTAGGTGACTACTTTAACCCATACAAAGACTTCTTTAATTTACATACCAGTTTTTCTTTACCTTTTTCAACAAAGTGCTCAGGCTAGGACATATATATTTCTTCTTCAAGATCACCATAAAGAAATGTTGTCTTCACATCCATCTGTTCTACCTCTAAGTCATATGTTGAGCTGCAAGTGACAAAAGAAATCTGATAGATGTCAGTTTTTCTACATGAGAAAAAATCTCCCCATAATCAATTCCCTCGACCTAGGAATAACCATTTGCAACCAGTCTTGCCTTGTACTTTTCTTCATTGTCATCCAGACCAATATTTTTCTTAAATACCCATTTATAGCCCACAAGTTTTCTGCCTTCAGGCAAGAGCACCAAACTCCAAGTTTCATTTTTCTCTAATGATGCCATTTCTTTGTTCATGGCTTCCAACTAAGAGTCTGAATCTGACATTTTAATTGCCTCTTTTATAGTCCTAGGCTCATCAGTACTAGAAATCAAAGCATAGGCACAAGTAGAATCAATCAATGAGAACCCATACCTATCTGGTTGTTTTCTTTCTCGGGTTGACCTCCTCAGTGGTTGAGGCTGAGGTTGTTGTTCTTCTTCAGAACTTTTAGAATTGCTCGAGCTCTCCTCAGTTTCAGGTACATTTTGAATTTCCAATTCCTCTTTCTCAGGTGTAGGAGGAATTTTAACTACATTCTTATTGTTTTCAGACTTTGTATCTGACTGTAGATCCAAGGTAGAAGGTTTCAGCTCACGAAAGATTATGCTTCTGCTGTACAGAACCTTCTCCGTATCAAGATTCCAAAGCTTGTATCCCTTTATGACAACACTATAGCCAATAAAAATATATTTGACAGCCTTGTTCTCCAATTTAGATTTTTTCACATCCGGCACATATGCATATGCCTCACAACCAAAGACTCAAATATATCTAAGAGAGGGCTTCTTACCAGACCATGCTTCCAAAGGTGTTTTCTCAACATGAGCAAAATTTGGGGAATGATTAATTAGATAACATGTAGTAGATACAACCTCAGCCCAAAAATTCTTCTCCAAGCCAACACTACTGAGCATACTTTGTGCTCTCTCCATCACTATCCTATTGAACCTTTGTACAACTCTATTCTGCTGTGGAGTATAAGGTGTAGTCCTATTTCTTTTGATTCCATGGTCTTTGCAATACCTCTCGAATTCATCAGAACAGAATTCACCACCATTATCAGTCCTTAAACATTTTATTTTTTTACTAGTCTGATTTTCAACAAGATTTTTAAATTCTTTAAACCGACTGAATCTTCTGATTTACTTTTCAGAAAATATACAAATGCTCTTCTTGAATAATCATCAATGAATGACACATAGTATCTTGATTTAGAAAAAGAAGGAACATTCACTGGACCAAACACATCTGAATGAATATAATCTAGCAAACCAGAAGATTTATGAGGACTAGAATAAAAAGAAACATGGTGTTACTTTCTATATATACAATGTTCATAGAATTCAAATTCAAGATCACAATCTTCAAGCCCCTCAACCAGGTTTTTAAACCTTTTTCTCTTATGTGGCCTAGCCTATGATGGCAAAGCATAGTCTTCTCTGCTGGAAGTTTTACTTCCATAGAGTTTACATAATTAGGGATATTTCCCTCTCTACCTCCATGAGCAATGTTCAGTGACTTTCCAGAGACACTGTTACATTGAACAACCTGTGCATCCAGCTTGTACAAGGTACCAATTCGAGCACCTCTAGCCAGCACCATTGAACCTCTAGTCATCTTGCAGCCATTTCCAGAGAACGTAACTTGCACTCTGATATCATTCAGCATACTTACAGAAAGTAAGTTTCAAGCCAGACCTGGTATATGCATTACATTATTGATCCCCTTCACTCTTCAATTAGGGAATTGTGTCTTGACTCTTCCACGGCCAACAATCTCCAAAGTTGAATCACTCGCCAAGTACACCTTTCCACCATCGTATTCTTCATACTTTGTGAACTAGTCTCTATGAGACATCATGTGAAAAGATGCTCCAGAATCAATCAGCTAGACATCATCTGATGCCTATGTAGCCAAGGCTGTAATGAAGGCGTCACCATCACTATGAGAAGAATCATTATTAGAAGAGCCCTTCTTCTTCTTTTTCTCCTCTTTACAGTCCTTTCGGACATGACCAAGTTGCCCACAGTTCCAACATTTCACCTTGGACTTCTTCCCAGGAGACTTTGACCTCCCCTCTGATTTTGATTTTGATTTATTCTCCTTCTTGCCTTTCTCCTTTGACCTTCCTCTGACAGCAAGAACCTCCTTCGCCATCTTAGAATATTTCCTTCTCGTTTCTTCTGATAGTAAAGAACCAACAATATCTTCCATCTTGAAACTGGATGTTGTACTCCCAATAGCCATCACTAGATGATCCCATGAGTCTGGAAAAGAACACAATAGTAGCATACAATGATCCTCTTCTTTAGTCTTCACACCAAAAAATGTCAATTGAGCAAGCAACATGTTAAATGCGTTCAAATGATCAGCTACAGACCCTCCTTCCTACATTCTCAAAGAATACAACTTCTTCCTCAGGAACAGTTTATTCTCCAAGGACTTCCCCTGATAAATAGATGCCAGTCTCTTGCACAAAGAAGATGTGGTCTTCTCCTTGTGCACATTTAGAAGAACTGAGTCTACCAAACAAAGCCTTATAAGCCCATTAGACTTCCTATCTACAAGGTCCCAATCTTATTGCTTCATTCCTGTAGGTTTCACTCCAGCCACAGCAATCCAAAGATCACAATCCACTAAAAGATCCTCCATCTTGAGTTTCCACAACTCAAATTTACTACCATTGAATTTCTCTATTTCAATCTTTCCAGATGTACTAGCCATCTTAACCTATAATTAGAAATTGACAAACTCTGCAAGACTCCCACTGAACAAAATTGACACAAAACCCCCAATGTACCCACAAGGATAACACAGCTGGCTAGGCTCTGATACCACTTGTAAGGAAAATTAGATGCGGAAAATAATTCTCCTAACATCAATACCTCAAGGAAGAATGCAAATTTACTTTAAAATTTACAATTATAGTCCAATTAAGATGCACTATGAAGTAGATAATAGAAACAGAGTATTTGACAATCACACATGAACACTAGATATACGTGGGAAAACCCTTACGGGAGAAAAACCCACCACACCAAGAGAAATCACTTTGTATTACAGTAACAAAGATTACATACAAAAGTCAGACTTATCTTTCTAATGTCTCTTTACAGCAGCATTCACCATGAATAGTCTTGTACAAGAACCTTCAAATTATAGTCCACAGAATATAATTCATTTACTGATACAATCACTCAACAATCTTTCAAATCAACCTTCGAACCAACCAACCAATCACAATCTGTAATCACCGAGTATATCCATGGCGTTCCCTATCTGTCAAACTTCCTCATAGAACTATCACAACTGATTGTTTTCCAACTATTTAGATTCAGCTTCTCCTATTGGTCCATGAGACTCCACATAGGATGATCAAACGGTCAATAGAATTCGCACTATATTGGCATCTCGATGAGACACTATCAGTGTCTCGCCAATGCTAGATAACCTTCATATCGATGTCGCCAAGAGTAACCGATATTGCCAAGATGTTCCATTGAGCTTCATGTGTTACATCGAAGCACCAAGCAGTCGCCTGGACCTATCACTTTCGCCAGGAGATCATAGCGAGTCACCAAAGGTTATACCGAAGTCACAAGTCATATCGAGCTCCAAAGAATAGTTGGCAAGACTTACATCTTTCATCGAGAGAACATACCGAACTCCAAGACTTACCTCAAAATGTTCATCTATTGCCAAGAGTTATACTGAAGATCCCTTATCATCGGCGAGACTTACATTCTTCGCTGGGACATCTTCTCGAAGCATTTGGGTAACCCCGATAGCCATCAGCTATCGGCAAGACTTAACACTCTTTCCAAGACCTTTCCCCGACCACTTTGAGTTACTCTGAAGAACGTTTGGATGTGTCCCCATTGGCGTGACCTTCACTGTTCGCTAATACCTCACACCGGGATCTATATGTTACGGTGAAGACATCTGTAGTATTCCTGTCGATGAGACATTAACACTTCGCTGAGACTTCTTAGCGAGAACCCTTAGTTATCCCGAAGACTCCAATACATACGCTGTCGGTGAGACTTTCCTATCAATGAGAGCTCATAGTGAACCACTAAGACTCTCCCTGATATATGATATCCAATTGAATGGCCTATCGGCCAAAGATCTTCATGCGACAAGAGATCACCCCGAACACAGTATGTCACAGCAATATGATCATTCGATGAGACAGAAGCTAGGTCACAGTGACCTGAACAAAACATGATGTTCCAAATTACTAGTTGGCCAGACATGATAGATGTCATACCGACTTGGCTCCAATGGAGGTTTCAGCCTGTGATGTTTGAGGCACATATTTCCACAAATATTGGCCACCACCACTCTCATTCTCTTTGGCATACTTGGTGCAATTATCGAGCTAGGTCTGACAAGATATTTAAATGCCTTGATCATGCTATGATATTGGCTCAATCTTTTTTCTCTTTTGCCAACTCTTCCCCTCTTTCGATGAAGTCATTAGTGGATATGACGTTGTCAAACCACTTTCCCATTTTGTTTTGCATTGAATCAAAATTAAGGAAGCCTCGCACTAGTAGTACCTATATTTTTTTGAACACCTCTTTGTTGAGTCATCAGCCCACACTAGCCCACATTAGCACTATCTAGAATTTGGAGTGCAGGCCACCTCACAATACTAGTTGGATTATGTGGTGGAATGATGCCATCACTCGTACCGTGAGCTTTCTTCATATTTATGGGCACCAATTGGCTATCTTTCATAGATGATCTTATAAAGATACAATGTCTGACTTCCTTGCTAGCACAAAGGCTTTGGTAGCTAACCCCTTTTCCCTTTCTCCTACAAGTCAGGGTTGTAGAGTTAAGGCATCAAAAGCAAGTTGCTAATAGTTATGCTACCAAAGGGGTGCAAATTAAGGCTAGACTTCACTGGCTTGAAATAGGGGATCATTCCTTGAAAGAATTTTTTTAGCTCTTTGAGCTAGACATTTGTCACCTAGCATCAAGCGAATCAAAGAGGGCAATAATGTGCTTTCTGAATTTCTTGATATTCTCTAGGCCTTTGTTAAACACTAAGAGCAAGCTTTCACAACCCATGATTATACTCTTGAGCAGCATAATACACTCTAGGATTGTCTTATTGTTGTGCTAAATAGGCTTTCCTCAGTCCATAAAGCTTTTTGTGAGAAATTTCTCACAATTGAAGATCTTAAAGAAGTTGTCTGCACTATGGTTGATGATAAAGCCCCGAGAATTGATGGGTTCTCATGTGAATTCCACAAGGCCCTTTAGGATAATGAGGGGAAAGATTTACATAGAGTTTACCTTGAAGCTTTTCATTCTAAATCCATAGGTAATCTTATTAACAAAGGTAACATAAAATTCATACCTAAAACTAGTGATCCCAAGGATATCTATAACCGGTGGCCCATCATGCTCCTGAATGTTTCTTACAAAATTATTGCTAAAGCCCTTTAAAAGTATGCCATCTTTTTCCTCAGATTGTGTGCCCAAACTAAACAAGATTTATTAAATCTAGTTTCATCTTGGACAACATTATTGTTGTCTAGGAAGGCATTGAATTGGGGAGATGCTCTAATAAAAAGGCAATTTATCTCAAAATTGATTTTTCCAAAGCTTATGATCACATAGAGTGGAATTTTATACTTGCTATGCTCTCTACACTAGGATTTGGCCCATAATTCATCTGGTCTATGCAAATGTTGTTCTATGGCGCTTTCTCTTGCATCACCATTAATGGCCACTAGTCCCAATCCTTTGGTTTGTTATGCTCCATTCGTCAAGGCTAACTAGTTGCCCCCTCACTTTGTGTGCTAGTTGCTAAGGGGTTTGGCTATCTTCTAGCTCACTTCATCTCCCAGGGGATTTTTCATGGGATCTCCTTACCTAACTCGCTAGCTTAGCTAGTCAATGGCCACTTTACTGATGATTCCTTCCTTACATTACTGGAAGAAGAAAATAATGACAAAGTTTCTCTTGATTGTCTTGAGACCTTCTGGTTGGGCTCTAGTTCTACCATTCAATGGCACAAAACTTTGTGCACATTATAGATAGTCCATTCTTCCTAGTCCTCTCTAGATACATCAATGTGGTTGGAAGTGGATTACTCCCGGTGAAATATTTTGATTTCTTGGTATGCCTTTTACCTTTCAGGCTTCTTTCGCCTATCTCTAGAAAGCTGTTCTATCTCAAATTGAGTAGATATTAGCTTTCTAGATTACCAAGCCACTCTCTGGCTAGTAAATTTCAGGTTTTCTCCAAAGTTTTAGCAGTGACTCATGTGTATTATTCCTCATGCTGGACCCTTCCAAGGCCTCTTATGCTAAGCTAGAAAATTTTCTAGAGACTTTATCTAGGCCTCTTTTGAGACTTATCAAGGTTTTCGCCGCGTTTCCTGGGAGTTTTGATTCCTTCCCAAAGACTCTGGTGGGCTTTCCCTTCTTTCCACTCAACAGAAAGGGATTGTACTTTGTTTTGAATGGATTATTAGAGATTTTATTGGTAATGAGGCCTGGAAAATCTTCCTCAGGTATTGTATTAAATTGGGCTATCCCACCCATAAATCTTCTTGCAAGGGAATTAGCTTTCAAACCCTTCTTTTAATGAAGGATCCAGTTCAAATCTTGGGGACCTTGGTTTCCAAAAGAATTTGGTGGGCCTGGGGGGCGATCAAGCCTTGGCTCTACTAGTTTGGGCCTAGATTTCGTGATGGTCTCTCATTCAATCCATAGGATATTTGGAGGTCTCCTCTCTTTTTTTGTGCAAGTTGCTTGTTGGTCAAGCTTCATTGGCTTAAGTCCCTCAAGTTTCACAAGAAGGGTATACAGACCCTTCAAGATTTATTTCATAAACCAACCATGAGTATTTTTTCATGGGAAGATTTTTGTGCCCAATTTAGTTTTTGAAACCATGACCATGAAACTTACAACAGCTCGATGAGTGTCATTCTAGATGATACACTTCATAAGGCGGGTATCTCTGCCACCAAGCCTTGGTGGAAAGACTAGAAATGGTATCTAGACACTCCTTTCAAGAATTACAAACCTCGTCTTGGTTATCAATGGATCTCACCTCAATTTCTCATGATTGATAACCTGAACTAGAGATGGAACCTCTAGTCCTTGGTGTTTGTTTGGTGAAAAATAGTTTCTATTACATGGTCTGCAAGTGTTTAGCCAAAGCTCACCCACTTTTTTTGGTGTATTCTTTTCCAAGGCTTACCACTGGGGTATCAGCTTTCTCACTTAGGGGTCCAAGACTCTCATTGCCCATTTTGTAGGCACCTTGAGTCAGTTAAGCACCTATCTTAGTTCTATACTAGAGCTCAATAGTTATGGAATTGGATTCATGACTTCTTTCGACTGTTTATTTTAGAGCCCTTCTCCTAGCATATGGTTTTGTTGGGGGACTCTCCCAGGCTCCTTGTAAAGTATACTCAGATTTGGAACACTTTTAGGGTGGAAATATTCTTTAATATTTGGAAAGATAGAAACTCCTGCATATTTTCTCACAACCAGCTTGATAAATTTATTTCTTTATATTCTAAAGCAATTATTTTCTCTAATGTTATTTTGCAGATTCAAGTGCAATCTAACAATGTTGCACTTGAATTTTCTCAACTTCAAGAGCTTATGGACCACTAGGGAAATGCCCCTTGTACTATGGCGTGCTTTCCTCCTTCTCCCACTTCTTCTAGGTTCTAGTCACCTTTACATGGCCAACGGTGAAGTGGCTCTAGTAAGGATTTTTTCCCCCTTTTTCAGGCTCCTCATCATCATGTCTCTTACCCTCGCAAGTGGTTTCCCTCTCCTCCTCTGCGGACTAACTTGGGGTGGCCTTCTAGAGGAGTGGCGGGGGGTGGAATCAATGCTTCTAGGTGGCCTTCTACTAATGCTCCTAGAGATGGTTTTGGCTGGCCTTTTGATACTTCTAAGTGGCTCTCATGGTTGGATTTGGTAATTTCACCTCACTGTGAAGATAAAGATAAAGATACCAAGAAAGATGATGACAATTGGGCTCCCCTTGACATCACTCTAAACCCCGCTGATGTATGGGCGAAACCAGATGAGATGGACCCATTTCCCTTTGGTGGCATTGCTATGGCCACTTGATAGCCTTTTTATTTTAATGTTATTGTAGTGTTTTCTTCTTTCTGGGCTCTACGCATGTGAATTTTGAGGTGTGTCGTCTTACCACCCAACCTTTTTTAGTGAATATGTATGTTTATCTTTAATTAATATAGATACTAATGCCTATTCATAAAAAAAAAATTATTTGGTCTATTGTCAAATCTTAAAATTATTAAAGTTGTTAAACAGATGACTTGCACATAGTCTACAATCTTAGAATATTATGTATCATGGGTTTTTAGGGCTCTTCAATGTCTAAAAATTTTGACTCCCAAATTATTGTACTTGGCATAAATTGCAAATCAAAAAATCCTTACAAATATTGAAATGTGTCAAAACTAAACAATAGAAATGGCACGAAAATTTTAAAGATCAACCTCATGACAATAAAATTTTAAGAACTTGTAACAACAATAATGTTTGTAAATACACTCATATAAAGTGCCACAAAACTAAATGTGTGTTCCACATGGAGGAAATTTGGGAAATTATTGTACATACACTAAATTATAAAGTGTAATGTGTGGACATTCCATCACAACATAGAATTTTGATACTCACCTCATGTGAGTGTATCTTGGAGCACACCTTATACATCTCTACATTCCTTACAAACTCTTGATCTCGATTATTTTTCTTATATTGTCTTAGCATTAAGGGGGGACTATGACGTGTTATGCTAATGCTTCTTTCAATGAAGCAAAATATTCTTTGAAGGCCTCATGAACCTTCTATCTTGATCTCTTGAATAGGGGATTATTCAATGGATCATAGTTTAAGATTCTAGTACTCCTTATCACAATACTATCTATATTATCAACTTCAAAGAGTTTGATAAACTTTGTGTACATTGGTTGAGTAGTGTTCACTAGTTCACTCATACATCATTTTGTATCATAAATATTGATCTACATCACTTGGAGATTCTTTGATTTTGATAAAAACCACTTCATCATCAACAAATTTTATAACATCTACATGCTTGAGTGGTTCTTCATCATCATATTCCTATCATCAAGGGAAATTTTTAGAAGGTCTTAAATCTTTCTAATTCTCTTTTTGGGGGAGGTTTTTTCTCCACCAAGTTTTCTCCTTTTTCTCCATTTGTGAGAGAATGCATTATACATGGGTACCTAACATGTCCTTTAGTTGGGACCTATTCCTATCTAACTGTACTTTTTTGATCTTCCCAAGTATCACTTAAGGGGATTTGTTAGTGTGAATATTTAATCTATTCACTATATGCTTAAGTATACTTAGATTGCTGAGGTTAGACAACTTATTATCTAATTGAATGTGCAACCATTAAGACCTCTAAAGGTTACCAAGTTATTTGGTTGGCCTCATGCATGCACCTTTTGAGGTTGGAAGCGTTTCCATCTCATCTCAAAGTTCACTCAACACTTTGCACATAAGGTTGATGACATGGTCATAGAGGTTGTTGGTTTGCACACTCCAAGTGTTCTTAAGGTTGACACCTATAGGACACTTGTCATTTCATTTGTGCCACCTTATGGGGCACTTGTCAAGTCACATCATAGGTGGATTGCCTCATCCTTGCCTATATAAGGAAGGCTTTGTACTCATTACATTTGGGTCAACTAAATACAATCGTGTGCATTGTTCATTTGTTCTTGGCATTTATCTCCTAGATCCTCCTAGTTTCTAATAATAGCAAATGAAGGGAAATCAACATCATCATAAAATACAATAATATTTACCTCTATTGGGATATCTCCATCATCACTATTAGTTTTGAATTTTCCTTCTTCACCCTTTGTTGCAACAATAATATTTTCCATCTAATCTTCTTCTATCTCTAGCATCTTCAACTACAAAATCATCTTCATCTTCATCATTGACTGCAACTTCAATTTCCATAGTTGCATCTTCATTCTCCTCATTTTCAACAACCTCTTATGCATTATTATCTTTGCTTCTCACATATTTCAAGTTTCCTCAATCACAACTACACTTAATTATTCACCCTTCTCATCTTTTATTTTCATGTTTTCCTCATGACATTCCTTCACTACGAACTCATCACTCGCAACCTCTCTATGTTGCATAGCTTCTAGCCTATCAACTCTCATAGTTATATATTTCATCATCTTCAAAAATTTCCTCTCTTTATATTGTCTCCAACCCTCCCATACCATGAGCTTCCACACATATATCTTCATCTTACTCATTGCAATATTTTACAACTTGCATCACCTCTTTGTAATATACATGTAATTTCACTTTTCTTCGTGGCTCCAACTCTCACTTCTTAGGATTTCTCTCTCACGCCTACAATATTCCATGTGAGCTCTTCTTCATCACACTTTATTCATCCACCCACTAACCCTGACATAGGTTGCCTCACATTTGGTGCTTTTCCTATATGCTCAAAACCTTTGGCTAGATAATACCATTTGACTACCAAATTTGGTAACCAACTTTACTTAGATTGAAAATTTCATTTTTCAATTTAATATCTAATTCCAAGTTGCACAAAACCATGTTGTCCATTCAATTTTTGAAATATCATAGATATACAAATTTTAATTGTATTCCATTTAATTGACACAAAAATTGTGAAAACAATTCAATTAATTTTTATTAAATTCTTTTCCACTGACTATAGGTATGTACAATCTGCAATTTTAATTTATTTTTTAAATGCATATCACCTTTGTTCAACTACCCCTTACAACTCTACTTAATTCCTTATTTATCTCAAATCAATCTCCTCTCCATGAGTCCATATGGCAACCAACCTATGCATAAAACTCTACCTTCATTCTTTCTAGATTCATGGCTTCTTCCATTCTCATCAATTATCTTATGAAACCTTAGTATCTTCTTCATGCTTATTTAGCCATTAATCATTCATGGTCTATGTGGTATTTTTATTTCTTATTTCTCTCTATGTCACCCCTTATTCCATTTATTTTTTCTTGGCTTAAACTCCGCACTGCTTTTCCCATGTTCTAGCCCCTTCATCATTTTTTTAATCTACAATTTTTAAATTTCATTCTTTTCACTTGGTGACCCCTCCTTTTATCTAGAGTGGGCAACCTCTTCATGCACCTAATTTTTTAGGTATGGCATGCCTATCTTGTTCATTATTCAAACTTCATTTTTTTTCCTGACTAGTTGACTTCTCATTTTAATTTTGGATTCATTTATGAATTTTAATCTTCCCTCTTTTCTCTCTGAGGTTGCGCCCCCTTTTATCTCCTCTATTGTGCATTTATCTAGAAAATAAATATAAGTCTCTATCTCTTCTTGTGTGGAATTTTTTATGTCCCTTTTCTTTCATAGTTGTGTGACCCTTGATCTATCCCTTAACTCCTCTCCAATCTACTTTTTTCTATATTTTTTTCACTTTCCATTTTTTCTCCTTTTCTTGCTCATGCGACCCTCCACTCTGCACTTGACATTCATTTTTTTTTAATATTTCACTTTAATCCAAATTTGGTTCTTACCATGGCATGATCCCCTTCCATATGCTAGCAATAAAATATTTCATTTATTTTTATTGTCATTGACAATTAAATCAATAGTCACTTAGTTTCAATGAAGTCGATTTCTAGTCAAGTTATGGGAAGAAATTACATTGGATAAAATGAAGACTAATTATTCATTTCATTGAAATAATCATTCATCTCAAACCAAATGAACTTTATTGCATCAAAACTAGAGATATAAATCAAAGTATAACAATTTATCAAATGAAATGGCAAAATTTCGCTAAAATCTACCTCAAATGATCACAAAATCAAAATTAAACCACCAAACAAAAATGAAAACCAAAATCCAAACAACAAATTCAAACTAGAATATTTTATTTGATGTCAATCACCAATTTTCCCAGATGCTCTTGTATCAATATATATAAAGTCAATAATTGAAATAAAATAATTGAAGTGAAAGCAAAATTAGAAGCATGAAACTATGGAGAGTATTGTTGAATTCAAAGGAGTGATTAAAAAATAACTTGTTTATGTGACAAGAGAGAGTGAGGGATTGTATTCACGCTGCTAAAATAGCTAGACACCTTTAAGATCTTTTGTCTTACTTGAGGACAATCGAATAAGTTATGTATATTGACTTATCGGGATGTTCTCTTTTCTTAGGAGGTTTAGAGCACGATATGGAATTAACAAAACCACAACTCTAAAAAATTAGAGGGTTTCTATTGTGTGTATGATGCCTAGTAAATGGAGGAAAAGTATAGTGGTATCATCACTATTGCCAAAGAAAAGAAGAAGCAATAGGATTTTCAATAATAAAAAATGAGATAAAAAGTGTTTTAGACTAATTGTAAAAGAAGAATAGTAGATTCTTTGGAGAATTAATGTAAGAGATTATAAAAAACATCTCTACAATTTAGATAGACAAATTTAAATGTTTCTAGCATAAATTGTTATAGAATTTTTTGAAACAATATTTTGGATCACACTTAATTATCCATCATTGAGAAGCTTGAAAACATGCTAAATTGAATGCAAGAAATGTTGAATTGCTTCATCTAAAAAAGGAAGAAATAATAATATAATAGCTCTCAAATACCATTTCCAAAGAAAATGAAGTCACAAATAAGTTATTATAGAAATAGAAAGAAAGATTTCCATATTTTGAGAAGAAGAAGATGATCAATACATAATTAAAATGACATATAATATACAAATAATTTAGAAATTAAAAAAATTAACAATAATCAATCTTGACCAAATCCAATAACATATTTTTTAGAAAGAGGCTTTTATTCAATCTTTAAGAAATCCTTTTGGGAGTATTCATGACAATGTTTTAAGAAAACACAAATTTATATTTTTAGAAAGAAATGTTCTTGAGAGTAGCTAGAATTGAAAGTTTTGTCTATTGATTAATGAATAATAAAATTACTCCAGAATAGGTGCAAAAAGATTTGTTGAGAAAAATTAAAAAAAAGAACAATTCAATTATTAGAGTTTTCTTTTTCAAAAGGGAAAAATGATGTTAAGATGCTTGTTTTAGTTGGACTATATCATTTGGTGACATACGTTTACTAAAATGGTGGTCAATTGTAAGAATAAAATTTGCACTCTTTCTTTTTTATTTATTTTAGGAACACCTCAACAAACATACCAATGCCTCTAAAATTGCATGAGTGTTCAAGTATAAATAACCTTAAATATTGTAATAAATGGGCTAAAAACAAATCAAAGGTTTGATTTGGCAACCTATGAAGGTAATAGGCTTAAGAAACTAGCTATATAGGTCATAATACACATTAGGGGTATGGTGGCCAACTCAGACACACTATGGAAGTTAGAAAGAGTAGAAATTTTATGCTTACAATTGACCACCATTTTAGTAAATTTATGTCACCAAATGATATAGTCTAACTAAAGTAAGTACATTTAGTAAATGTAAAAATAAATTGTAAAAATAAATTATTTAAAGGATAAATAATACATATCATATTTGAATAAAGGATTTGTTCTTAAATGAAGATTGCAAAACAAACATGTCAGAAAAATACAACTTATAAAACCATGTGTTATCATAAAATTCTATGTACGCGAGTCATTTAATGAAATGCAAAGAGTCACCATTTGGACCACTGATCTCGCAATCAAATGTGCAGTAACATACAGAGTCTTTGCAGGTTTTTGGCATTTTCAAAATATATATTAGCTTCGACATGCTACTCAAATAATCTTACCAGATAAAGCTATAATTTTCCAGATGTTTTCCAATTTTTATAACTTTATACGTATCTTACTTACAGACGAGATGTTTTTGGGAAAGACACCCAAACCGACACCTCTCAGTTTGCCAGTTCCTGCATTCATTGCACATGGTTTTATAACAGTATGCAAGCGAAAATCGGAGATAATTTAATTAATTCAACGAACATAGTAAATCGGAGATGTGGTAGAGGAAGAGATAATTCAATCACGGAAGTCACTGCATGCAACGATCGACCAAATCCCTGAAAAAAGGGGAATGAACGGGAAAACCAGAACGACGGAAGGAAAAAGGACGGCCCATATCTATGATACGTTCTATTCCAAATTGAATACGAAATTTTTATCCTATCTATGACACGCTTCCTATGGTTAACGCTGCCAAGATAGGTCAAATTATAGAATTAATACCCAACAGAATGAATGAATAATAAATTTACATATACTGTAAGTATGATCTGAACATGATCTCGTAGTCTGCTACATTTCGAATACCATAAAGAAGACAGGGTAGTTGCTTTGTTCAACATAAAAACAAAAAGAACACACACAGGGTTGTACTTCTATAAATATTTTCATACTTTATTCAACGATGTACGCAGGTATTTGTAAAGAGTATTTTATTTAATAATATTAGCACTATTTTTGGTTTTTCAAATATAGGAATGTGTTCATCTCAAAATCTTTTTTTAAAAAGAAAAGGCTAAAATGAGAAGATTGAGGATCATTTTATTTTAAATTGATAATTGTAATGGTTAAATTAAAATATTCATATTAATTCTTTTTTAATTTTATATTTATTTTGATGAAATGACTTAATATAATTGCATATTGATAAGTTGTATATTTTTTATATTAATTTTGATTTTCAAAAATATTTTTATCTATATCACTTTTACATTCATTTACACATATATTCATATATCTAACCATAACACATCTTTATTTTAACTCATCCCAAAATATTTGTCATTATTACTCATAATTATTGTACCCATATCCATGTTAACTTCTCTACATCCATTCCCTACTTCTAGATCTTTACTCCTTAGCCTAAGTCAATCTTTTTCCTCATAATTGATCCCAACTAGCATAGTCCTAACCTAAAATTCAAAATTTTACATTCATATCTAAATTTCCTAGCTCTTTTCACCAGTCATGAGATGAATCAATACGTCTTTGTATGAATTAAAGTGTTATAACAAACTAGGTATTTAAATAAAAATTATCTGCCCATGAAAATAGTTTCTATAATTACAATTATACCAACTTTTAGCAAAAAACCAATATTGTAGCAGCTTTCAAATATCACTCTTAGAGAGAGCTTCTAGAATACATCATATCATGTGAAAATGGAAGATAGAACAAAAATGTAAAAATAGTTTGATTTGACAAATGATTGTTTAAATGAAGATGATATCACGCGAAAAAGGGAAAAAACCATAGAATTATCACCACATGTATTCTCAAATAAACCATAGAACATACACAATGGAAGGAAAGGCTAAAAAATTAAAGGAAAACAATCCAATTTTTAACCTTCTCATGAACCTTAAATAGTTTTCTCAAATGTATTGTTAAAACAAGAGATTTTTTTGAATAATATATTCTTGTGTATGCATTAAAATTGGTTCCAATATTGTAAATTAAGGAAATCCCACCATGGTCTCAAATCAAAGAACCAATGAAAATTCATTTTATTTTTTATTTATGGTATATTATTCAAACATTATAATATTAAGTCATATGTTAGCTTTAAATGTGTTCTAAGATAGTTTGGAATTCACATTTTATTGATTATTTCTTCCCTTTTATTACATCAATCTATTTTTTTAATACTTATTTGTGGGTCATTTCACACACCAACTCTAGTGGGATATATTATTTCCACTTGAAATGGAATTACTTCTCTCAAGATTTATAACAAAAAATATTCACATGCTAGGAAATCCAATTTATATCACATGATACTCATATGATAAAGATCCGTAATTAGAAATATTGCTTAAAAAAATATACAAACTTAAATTAAATTAAATATAGGTAACATAATCCTAAATTCATTACATTTCAAAGAAAAATCAAAATATAAAAAAATGACCTTTTGTAATAAAACAATTCACTTATTTTTGAAATGGATATAATGTTAAAATTTGTAAAGAGTATTTTATTTAATAATATTAGCACTACTTTTTTATTATATAGAGAAATTTTTGTCATCTCAAAATTAAAAAGAATAAAGATAAAATGAGAAGATCGAGGATCATTTTATTTTATATTGATAGTTGTAATGGTTAAATTAAAATCTTCATATCAATTCTTATTTAATTTTATATTTATTTTGATGGAATGACTTAATATGTAATGAAATAACATGCATAATAAAAGAATATGATATGAAATTTGCTACAAATACTTGATAATAACTCAAAATAAAAAGCCACTTCGAGGGGGAAAACCTCCAAATATCTCCAATGAGAACACAATTCACAATATGATGATGAATTAAGACTTACAACCTCCTATATATACCTATTTATTCCTAGGATACCACCCAAGCTAACTTAGATAACCCTATATAAGCCCCAGACCAACCTAATCAACTAAACAATAAAATAATGATAATATGACTTAGATAGGAGTTAAGATAGCCACAAGCCAACTACTCATAACCTGATGTACTCTAATATTAAGGGTGTAGTGTGCCCCCCTCTTCAAATAAGCATTGTCCTCAATGCTAGGAAATTTTGGATGCTTTTGAATGAACTCTTCATCCTCCCATGTGGCATCTAGAATTGGTAAATTCTTCCATTGGATGTGATGCTGAGTGAGTGTTTTGGTTGTTAGCTTCATTGTGTGTTTCTAAAAAATACATTCTGGTTCCAATATGATTCTTCCTTCTTCATCAAGATCTAGTAATATTGTCTAAGTAGGGATATTATTCCTGATTACCTTCTTTAAACAAGAAACATGAAAAAATGGATGAATATTTATTGTTGATGGCAATTCAAGCTTGTAGGAAACACTACCTATCTTCTGCATGATTTGATATGGGGCATATAATATTTTGGAGAAAACTTGTTATTCTTTGACTATTTCTTCAGTGACATTTGCTTGTAAGGCTGTAATATCAAGAAAACCCAATCCCCAACCTCAAACCTTCTTTCACTATGGTGATGGTCTATCTGCTACTTCATTTAGTTTTGTGCCATGGATAGATTCTCTTTAAGACCTAAAAGTACTTGTTGTTGATGAATCATGTGGTCTTCCATAGAGTGAACTCTTGCTGGCACCTTCAATGATGATGTGATGGAAGGAGGATGATATCCATATAATACCATAAATGGAGATATTTTTTATGAACTATGGAAGGAAGTTTTATACCACCATTCTGATAGTGTTAGCCAATCTACCCATTGAGACTGTTTATATATGAAGTGAAAGAACATAGATATCCTTCCAAACACTTATTAACCACCTTTGTTTACCCATCAAATTATGGATGGTATGAAGAACTATGAGCCAATTGAGTACCCAAACACTTGAATAAATTTGTCCAAAAGTTACTGGCAAATATAGAATCATGGTCACTAAAAATAACCTTAGGTATACCATGTAATTTTTGAATATTCTCCAAAAATGCTTTTTCCACTATAATTTCTATAAAATGATGTGATAATTCAATAAAATGTGCATATTTAGTGAGGAAGTCCATAACTTCCATGATGGCATTCTTACAATTAGATCTTGGAAGCCCTGTGATGTAGTCCATGGAGACCTCTTCTTAGTGTTGGCTAGGAATAACTAAGGGTTGCAAGAAAATAGGTTTCTTAATTGTCTTCCCTTTATTTCATTGGAAAACCAAACATTCTACAACAAATTTTTGAACTCATGTAGACCTATTCTTAGTGTTGGCTAGGAATAACTGGAGACTCATGTAGCTCTATGAGAGTCTTTTGTTTGAGAGAGGAATTCTTGCAAAGATACAATCGCTCTTTATACCACAAAGTATCTCCCTTCCAACAAAATTTATGTAAACTACTAGGGTCAATATGTAATTGTTGAATGAGATTACTAGTAGCCACATCATTTTCCACTCTTTTTTGGCTTCTTCTACCCAATCTTCTTGTAATATTGAAAGGGCACACAATAAAGATTCATCCTCCTCATCCTTTCTTGATAGTGCATCTGCCACAACATTTTCTATCCCTTTCATATATACAATCTCAAAATCATATCCCACAATCTTAATAACCCATTTTTGTTGTTCTTCCAAAGACAATATTTTCTCTAAAAAATATTTTAGGCTATCATGATTTCTTAGTTTTGAAGTGTCTACCCATTAGATAAGGCCTCCATTATTTTACTACATGAAGAATAGATAGCATTTCCTTCTCATAAATAGGTTTGAGTTGATTCTCCCCCTTTAATTTATAGCTCTCAAAAGTAATTGGCTGGCCCTCCTACATGAGAACTACACCTATACCATTACAAAAAGAATCACATTCCATAATAGAATCCTTTGTGAAATCAGGAGTGGCAAGTACTAGAGTTGTCAACATAGCCTCCTTTAAAATTTCAAATGCTGAATTAGTAGATTAATTCCAATGAAAAGAATCCTTCTTCAATAAGGCTGTGAGGGGTGCTTCTATATGACCATAATTCTTCACAAATCTATGATAGTATCTAGTCAATCCCAAGAAACCCCTCAATTTCGTAATGGTTTTTGGAATAAGCCATTCCATGATAGCCTTAATTTTTTTAGGATCCACCTTTACTCCTTCATGTGAAACTATGTGTCCCAAGAACTCCACCTCATTAAGAACAAAAGCACACTTGGATGGCTTAGCATCAATTTTTTTCTCTTCAAGAACTTGTAATACTTGATCTGTATGTTGCAAGTGTTCTTCCCATGTCTTGCTATAAACCAATATATCATCAAAAAACACTAATACAAACTTCCTCAATAACTTTTAAAAGATGGAATTCATTAAACTTTGAAATGTAGATGCACTATAAGTAAGACCAAATGGCATCACCAAAAACTCATAATGACCCTCATGAGTCCTAAGTGTTCTCTTACAAATATATTCTTCCTTAATTCAGATTTCGTGATAAGTGGATCTAAGATCAAAGTTTGTAAAATACATAGCTCCATTCAACTCATCTAGCAAGTCATCAATGACTGTAATAGGAAACTTATCTTTGACAATGTACATGTTGAGCACTCTATAGTTTGGAAACATTCGCCAAGTATCATCCTTCTTCTGCACCATCACCATCAACAAGGAGTAAGCAATTTGGCTATGTCTAATAATTCTTGCCTCTAACATATCTCCTCAATAATATTTTCTATCTCACTTTTCTGTATATGTGGGTACCGATAAGGCCTGATGTTACAGGGTTGGCACCCTGGAAATAGTTGTATGATATGATCATGATCCCTCTCAGGAGGAAGTCCTTTAGGCATATCTCCAAAAAACATTGAGTGATGCTCAATTATTGCTTGTAAACTTGGATGGGTAGGAGCATTAGATTGAGAGACTTTTAATGAACATAACTGGGCCACAAATCCATCAACTTCTTTCTTAAGAAACTTCTGCATTTGACAAGAGATAACTATTTGTGGAGATTTTTCCTTCAACCTTCTTAGCTCTATTGTATTTCCTTCTGATTGGAACCTCATAAACAATTATTAGAAGTTCATTTCAATTGTTCCCAAGGTAGTAAGATATTGTACTCCAAAAATAATATCCGTTGCACCCATGGAGATAGCATACATTGGGATATCAAAGTGATAATCTCCCATGGATAATTTAATGCTATGACACTTTCCAAAACAACTAACAGTACCACCATCTACAATCAAGACCTAAAATTCTAGAGCTGGATATATAAAAGAATTTAGATGAGTAGCCAATGCTTTTTTTATGCAATTATGAATACTACCTGAGTTGATCAACATAGTTACCTTCTGCTTCTTCACGAATCCAACTACCTTGAGAGTTTTAGGGGCACTAAACCAAGAGAGTGCATGACAAGAAATGATTGGTTGGGAATCATGTAATTCGTCATCTAGATCCATATCACCCTCTAATATTGGTTCCTCCTCTTCCTCACTTGGTCCTTCAATATAAAACAATTTCTTTTCACTATATCTATGCCCTTGACTATACTTTCTATCACAATTGAAACATAACCCTTTTTCTCTTTTCTCCTCAATTTGTTGTCGAGTCAACCTAGTAGGTTGTGGTAGTGAATGTGTAGGAGATCTCCTTTCATTGAAATTTATGTTCCATTGTCTCTTACTAGCCAAAAACTTCTCCACTTGTCTTGCCATTACTATTGCTTGTGATAAGGATTGTGGCTGGAACAATCATACTTCATATTTTTGCAAATATGAAGATTTTTTCATTGATGTTGTTGGTGTCATCCACCTCTTAGGAGCACTATCTACAAAAAATAACCTTCATGAAATAGAGAGAAGCACACATGCTATTTCACCATAAAAATGAGTGAATAAAAATGAGATGAATAATTTGCATATTGTAAAGGCTTTTAAAGCTGTGAAAAAGGTGATGGGTGGGAAAACTAACCACATGGGAAAAAACCACCCAAAAAAAACTAATCAGAGTAATCTACCCTAAGTGAACAACTTAACACACTAACACTCCCCCTTAAGTGCAAACTTAGGGATAATGAAGAGAAAAAATGCAGAAAATGTAATATGGGTCTCAGCTACACAACCATGTTAGGTACCCATTTACAATGCAATCTCTCACAATTGGAGAAAAGAAGAAAAACCCTGTGGGAAGAAATCCCTCTCCAAAAGAGAGAAAATTAACAAAAACAAGATGCATGGATGGAGGACTCAATCACACTCGCCAAGAACAACATACATCATGTATATACAATCAATTTACCCCCCCATAAGAGGAAAAGGGAGAGACTATGTAGCTCCCCCACAATATGTAATCACTTGCAAAAATGGTAAGTGCCTAAAGAAAAAACATGATCCAATGTCGACAAACAACTTGTCTCCCTTTTGGAAGAAACAAAACCAAATACAAATGCAGGTATGCTTCCCATTATGGATAGGAATTGAAAGAAATAAGCATGAAGATGTATGACGATTTCTCTAAAATCTGCTCATGTGTCACCAATACCTTGGAATATGATGCCACAAACCAATCATGAACATGCCCAATCACTATAAGAGGTGACAAACAAGGTACCACTGGAAACTGATTCTAAGCATTCTCTAGAGAGACTAAGATGGAGTAACAATAGTTGTGCAATAACTATCATCAAAGAGGAGGGATATATCTTCAAATGTGTCTTCCAAGTTAGAAATATGAGATTCTAAGAATAATGAACCAATGTTCGACAAATAAGAATCCCAATCAGAAAGACAATGAGAAACTAGTTCTGATGAATCATTGGATGTGCTCAATGAATCATCAACACAAGATGAATGGTCCTGCTGAATAGGAATGATAGGAGCCTCAATCAATGACTCTGCACAATGAATCACTAAAGGTGAAGGTACATCAACTTTACCTGATGGAGAAGAAGGAGATTCTAAAGAACCCTCGTCATCCTCATCTAAAGATTCAAAGTATTCCAAAATTTCAAACTCCTACATAGTAGCATGATCATAGGGCATCTTGTCTGAAAAATGAAGAGGCACAAGACAATCTGAAATAGGATCATGTGGGAATAGTTGAGTATCAAAATCTCCATGTATTTCCCAAATTCCAATCAAAACAATATAAGGGCACTCAAAATGATCAATAGCATTCAAAGTGGAATCATCAATATGCATTGCAATAACTCCTTAGACATGATCCCCTTTGCAATTCTATGCAAATTTCTTACTATCAGTACCAAGAAGGGGAACAAGATTATATAAATGTGGCAAAATATGAAGCCATCTAAGATGTTTTATGATACAATCTCTCCATTGTTTATAATTTCCCCTTTTCAACATAATCTGAATGGGATGAAATGAAAACCCTATAATGAACTAGAAAAATCTCCAAAAATACAAAGACATTAACCTTCAACAACAATTAGAAAGTCCCAAATATTGTAAATGAAACCATCCCAAAATACGTCAGGAAGCAATAATACAAAAAGGGTTGAGAATTTTTAAAAAAATGAGAAAAAAATTAAACACCTTACTAGGTTCTCACTCAAAATCACCAATCCAAATCATTCACTAAGCACACAAACAAAATAGCCTCTTGTGAGACTTGCTCAAACCAATAAACTATGTTGCAATTCTATTTAAATAGCAAAAACATTCTTCGTGCTTCCAATGTGGGATTAAAATTTGAGAACAACTTCAAAAAGCTTCAAAACTAGGGCCCACTCCACTCAGATGTTTAACTTTCAAACCCTAAATTTTTAGGGGAAACTTTATAAAATATAAAGTTTCAAAATAGTTTCACAAAAAGTGTATTGGAAAGATTTTCTCACCAAAAATTGAAGGAGAAATAACATGCCTCACAAGATCCCACACAGCCTCCACTCGAACTCATATGCTGGTTACAAAATCATTAAAACACTTTGCAAACATGACTTAAGTAGAGGGTATCATGCCTGGAAGAGGTAGTTCACTCCAATAAAAAGAGAATCAAATGCTTTCAAAAATTGTAGCCATCAATGAATAATTGAGCCTCGCACAACAAAAAAAACATGACAAGAACAAATGGGAAGTGCCTCTAAACAACAATGGTAGCCTACAAATGAAGAGCCTCCATGGGTGCAATATGCAAGTGAAAAAGGGCAGTGAAATATGCACATTGGAAGGGCTAAAATTTGTGGGTCAAGGCCTATAAATCATGAACCTTTTCAAGCCCTCACTCACGCATCCAAACAGGTGCCTTCAAATCGTGTGGAACACCCAATGGATGGCTCATGCCCTTCCTGTGCAAACATGGGTTGTAGATGGAGATACTCCTCAGTGGATATGTTGGTGTGACCTGTCAATACTCCACACCATTCCTCAAGCTTCCTTCAAACCACAAGTCTACAGCAAGGAAGAAATCACGAAAAAAAAAGAATGCACGACCTCCCAAGAAGAAAATCAAATCCTTAATAATTTAAATCGTTCCCTCCAAAAGACTTTGTTGCCTCCTGATCTAGGTGGATCCAGAAAACCTAAAAAACTTCACAATCTCAAAATCAGATAGAACCAACTCCATCACATAGGGCTCCCCTACATAGTCTCGATGCAACTTGAATCGCATCAAAAGGAGACTGTACGCCCGAGATATGCTTGGTCAAAGCTTTGTCAACATGAGGTCAAAGCTGATCAACCAAAAAAATTAATGATCATGGAAAATTTCTATACAAGTTCCATCATGTAGATCTCGTTGAGAGTTTTCTGGCACATTTTGAATGGACCAAATCCAAGTCCGTATGTGAAAGTTATGACCAGTTAAAGTTTTTGTCAAACGTAGTCAAAATGACGACGTGGCATCACCAAAGCTCGACACTTGGCAGGACAGTGACGTATGATGTGACATGAGTAGTTAGTTGGCATAAATATGGATTAAACCATAATTATTAAAGGAAAAAAAAATGGTTAAAAAAAAAAAGGAGGATTTAGTGGGATTTGATCCCTTAACCCATGCCTTAGAATCCTCTTGCCATACCATTTTTCATGATAAAAGGAAAATAACTCCGTATACATAAATATTTAAATAAGATTTAATTCCCCTAAATATAATGTCAACCTTAAAATATAAACTATACCCCTAAAATTGAGTAATGCCAAAAAACAAATAAACCAAATGTAAGTTGTAAAGCCCTGGGAACATGGAAATGAAGGGCTAAGACAAAATTGAAGGTTATTTTTATTAAAGGGAGGTTATAAACGAATTGTAAAAGAGGGAATTTTGTTAAAAGGGAGTTATTTTGTTTAAGAGGGTTATTGTTTTATTTGTTCATGGGGAGTTATTTATTAAATATGGAGGTTACACCCCATATAACATATTTTTATGTATAAAAAGGGGGTGTAGGTTCTTAATTTTTCAACCAAGTGATGTGAAAAATTTAGAGGGATTTTTGGAGGTGATTTCTTGACAAGAAATTCTCTTGAGGAAAATTAGTCATATAGGAGGATTATTCAAGCATGAAGACAAATTGTTTTTGTAATACTTTTCTATGTAATTGGGTTAAGAGGAAATTGAAGAAAAACCTAAGAAAGGAAGAGTACGCCAGTGTCTTCAGGTGTAAAAGTAGAGACTATGAGAGATTTTATTGTAGGACTAAATCTTGGGTGATGTACAAAAGCTGTAATTTCTTGGCATCATTAATAAAGTGGTTCCTCATTGAGAAGTGGACGAAAGACGTAGCTCAAATTGAGCGAAATCCGTTATCAAGCTCGTGATCTCTCTTCTTCTCTTCTGTCTTATAATTCTCTTCAATATGTGTTTCTTGAGTTTCTAATTACGATATATAAGTAATTAGTTTATGTTTTATTAATTTTGGCTAAAACAAGTGAATGCTAATTTCTGTAATTTCAATGGTTAAAACACATGATCACGCAATTCTGTTGGATTGGGAGAAATTTGTTAATTAGGAGTTAAGTGAAAATTATTTTGTAAGCCTTTAATTATAGATCAAATTGGTATCAGAGCTTGTTAACAGGAAATTGCAATTGTGAATGTTAACCAGGCTAAAATTGAAGCCAGGAGAAGGTGTACTTACAGAGTTTAATTGTAAGATCAGAAAATGAAGATCTTTTCCACAATTAGAAATGGTAGCTGAATAAAGTCCTACGGAGCTTGATGAGAAAGCTTTCCAGAAAGCATTTCTCAAAATGAAGCTTATGGTGGAAGTTATTTTCCAAGAGAGACAAAAGCAATAGAGGAAAAAGGAACTCGAGAACAAAAAGAAGAATGAAGGTGAATCCACTTCAAAATAAGACAAAGGTAAAGGAGTAGGAGGTGGTCATGACCCTCCTAAACCTCCATCTGTGTCCTCTTCATCTTCTTCATCCTCTTCTTCTTCTTTGTCTAAATCTTCTAAAAAGAAACAACCTATATAGTCTAAAGCTAATACACCTTTGTTAAAGCTTGATGTTAAATTTGATTTTCTAACTTATAATGGAGAACTAGATGCATAAAAACTTGATAATTGGATAAAAAAAATTGAAGTTTATTGTAGAATTCAGAAGTTTATTGGGGATTCTCAAAAAATCCAATTAGCCACTCTTCGCCTAGGAGGCACAACCTTAATTTGGTGGGAGAGAAGAACTTAGGAAGATCTAAGCCGATATGGTAACATTATTTCTTCTTGGTTTGAGTTTATAGCTACATTAAAGAAACAGTTCTACCCATTAGGTCATATGCAAAAAGTAGTAATGAAATGGAAATCATTAAAGCAAGAGAAAGGACAAAGTGTACATGATTATACAAAGGAGTTTAGGAAAAGAGCTTTAATTTTGGGTATTCCATTATATACACAAGAAACTTTGTTAAAGTATATAGGTGGAGTACATGAAAAGTTGAGGCATACAATACTTATGCTTAATCCAACTAACCTTGATGAAGTTAGTGTGCAAGCCATTCATCTGGAATCAAGCTCGTGAAATAGCCATGATGGTCTCCTAATGGACTCCAATAAACAAAAAGGGAGCAAGAAAGGGAAGGAGAAAATGTAGTGGACAACTACTATAAAGAAAGAGGAGGATAATCCTTATTGCTCACATTGCAAGAAGAAAGGGAATGAAGATGCAAAGTGCTGGAAATTGCATCCTGATCAGAAACCGAAGTGGTTCAAGGATTGAAAGGGTAAGCAAAAGACCACAACTATCGTGCATGATCTTAGATCAAATTCTAGTGATGAAACCAAGATCACAGTTGGGGTGTAAAAGGTAACATTCCTATTGTCAGTACTAGTTCCCATGCTTCTTCTATAAAGTGTAATGAAGTACCTATTGGAAGTAAAAGGAATGAATTGTTTCATTTAAGGGTTGTTTAAAAAAAAAGTAAAATTGATACACTCATAGATAGTGGATCATAGGTAAATTTAATCTCTGAACAAGTTGTTAAGAAATTGGGATTAAAAACAACTCCTCATCCTAAGCAATATCCATTGGGTTGGGTTCATGATAATGCTTGGCTACATGTGTCAAAGCAATGTAAACTCTGATTTGCAATCACATCCAAGTTTGTAGATGACGTAGAGCTAGATGTAATTCCACTTGACATCTATGGGATGGTTCTAGGTAGTCCTTATTTGTATGAT
Organism: Sequoia sempervirens; assembly: GCA_007258455.2. Taxonomy (NCBI): domain Eukaryota; kingdom Viridiplantae; phylum Streptophyta; class Pinopsida; order Cupressales; family Cupressaceae; genus Sequoia; species Sequoia sempervirens. Next base: position 250,566,184 of record VDFB02281492.1, read on the forward strand.
AGAAAATCCATTTTCTATAGGGAACATAATAGGTATCATTTATTTAAGGATAGAATTGAATTCATTATGAAAAATTATTGCATGAAGAATGATAGATCTTTTGTAAACATAGGGAATATGAAGATGATTGTAAATGCAAACAATGCTTTAACTCTCATGTTTGTAATAGCTAGTGATACTAAGCATGAAGATGATAGGGTGTCATGCAAACAACATAGTGTGAGGATCAGTTGCAAGCACAATTAAGACTTCAGCCAAAGGTGGTAAATGAGGATTTGAAGGATTCACTTTCTAACAATGTTCCTATTCAGGAGATCCAACAAGTTGATACTTTTTTCTTCACATCAGTTTATTCAGTACTATTTCTTGTTATTCTAATAGTTAGTTCTATGTGGATGATGGATGTGACAGTGAATATTGATGAATATACAGTTAATTGTATCAACTATGCTATCTCATTCTTCATCTTATTTGTGGTGAGTCAGATGATCAAATTTCTAGTAGGGTAGATAGATGATACTGTGCAATTGAGGTGACAATGCCCTCACTTAAACTCTATGTAAACACAGAATTTTGGAGGTCCACAAGCTTCTCAATTGGGAAGAATGATCCAGGTGGATTAAGAAAACCTAAAAATTTCATAGTCTCAGAATTAGATGGAACTAGCTCCATCACATAGGGCTTTCCTATATAGTCCTGATGCAACTTGAATCGCATCAAAAGGAGACTGTACACCCGAGATATGCTTGGCCCAATTTTGGTCAACATGAGGTCAAAGCTGGTCAACCAAAAAATTTAATGACCATGAAACATTTCTTTACAAGTTCCATCATGTAGATCTCATCGAGAGCTTTCCAGTGCATTTTTAACAGACCAAATCCGAGTCTGTATGTGAAAGTTATGATCGGTTAAAGTTTTGGTCAAACTTAGTCAAAATGATGACATGGCATCAACAAAACTTGAGACTTGGCAGGACAGTGGCATATGACATGGCAGGAGTAGTGAGTTGGCATAAATATGGATTAAACCATAATTATTAAAGGAAATAAAACATATGGTTTAAAAAAATAAAATAAGGAGGATTTAGTGGGATTTGATCCCTTAACCCATGCCTTAAAATCCTCTTGCTATACCATGTTTCGTGATAAAAGGAAAATCCCTCCATATACATAAATCTTTAAATAAGATTTGATTCTCCTCAATATAATGTCAACCTTAAAATATAAACTATACCCCTAAAAATGAATAATGCCAAAAAACAAATAAAGCAAATGTAAGTTGTAAAGCCCCGGGAACATGAAAATAGAGGGCTAAGACAAAATTGAAGCTTATTTTTATTAAAGGGAGGTTAAAAACGAATTGTAAAAGAGGGAATTTTGTTAAAAGGGAGTTATTTTTCTTAAGAGGGTTATTGTTTTATTTGTTCATGGGGAGTTATTTATATGGAGGTTACACCCCATATAGCATATTTTTATGTATAAAAAGGGGGTGTAGGTTCTTAATTTTTCAACCAAGTGATGTGAAAAATTTAGACGGATTTTTGGAGGTGATTTCTTGACAAGAAATTATCTTGAAGAGAATTAGTCATATAGGAGGATTATTCAAGCATGAAGACATATTGTTTTTGTAATACTTTTCTATGTAATTGGGTTAAGAGGAAATTGAAGCCGAACCTGAGAAAAGAAGAGTACACGCCAATGTCTTCAGGTGTAAAAGTAGAGACTATGAGAGATTTTATTGTAGGAATAAAGCTTGGGTGATGTAGATAAGCCATAATTTATTGGAATCATTAATAAAGTGGTTCCTCATTGAGAAGCGGACCGAGAGACGTAGCTCAAATTGAGCGAACTTCATTTTTCAAGATCATGATCTCTCTTCTTCTCTTTTGTCTTATAATTCTCTTCAGTATGTGTTTCTTGAGTTTCTAACTATGATATTGAAGTAATTATTTTATGTTTTATTAATTTTGGATAAGAACAAGTGAATTCTAATTTCTATAATTTCAATGGTTAAAATACATGATCACACAATTTTGTTGGATCAAGAGAAATCTGTTAATTAGGAGTTAACTAAAAATTATTTTGTAAACCTCTAATTACAGATCACCACCAAAAGCTTATCAGCCTCCAAATAGAGAAATAACATATATAAATCATGCCATAGGAAGGAAACACGTCAGTTGTCTCATATCTTACACCAACAATATGGGGTCCTGGGATAATGATGCGAGTAGCAATGAATGAGTCAAAGTTTTCTATCAGGTTCTTAAAGACCCTTCAAACTAAAATGCCCCTCTCCAGGTTACAGATCGAGACCACATAAAGATCATAGAATCCAATGCCTTAAAAAAGACACGCCTCCTTGAAACAAATGTGGCCTCCCAAAGATCTTCGCAGATGTACAACAAGACCAAATCGGGTAATGTCTTCTAGTAATCTTTCTCTTTGTCAAATCATAGGCGTGCAAGACACAAAATATTGGAGAGAAAATTTGATGATATTTTCACACAACCAGACAATAAATCAATAGCAAAGAAAATCGCCAATGCTAGCAAAAAATTGAAGAACTAGAAAATCATGTCACAAACTATTAGATTTGATTGTGAAGTCACCCAAGATCAAAGTGACTGAAGGAAAGCAAGACAAGAACCCAGAGATGAATAAACTCAACACTCTCCTAGCACTAAACTAGCACTTTTGAATAAGTGAACTAGTGAACTTAGCATAGGGAGAGGTGAGGGCTGACAATATAGAAAAATAGAGGAAAATAAAACCAAGAGGAATAATAACTCCTCTTTACCCATAATAGGTGGGAGGTTTTACCTACTTGGTAAATTTCAAGTACATGGTTATGCCTACTCAGGTAAAGACAAAAAATGGTTATGGGGAGGTGGCAAATAAGTCCAAAAGAGGGTGTGGAATTCAACTACCCAAATGTGGGTGTTAATGACACATGTGATTGAAGGATTATGCCATGTTTCCTCATCCTAACCATTCTAATATAACCTAAGCAAGCTTATTAATGTGTAGTAAAAATAAATAAATAAAAACCTACACTAAAACCCCCCTTAAGCATAGCTTAGGTGGGGAAAAGACACAAAGATGGGTCCCAACAACTAGGAAATGTTAGGTACCCATGTACAAATAGAATCTCTTGCAAATGGAGAAAAGGAGAAAACCTAGTGGGACAAAAATCCTCCCCAAAAGAGAAAAAAAACAAGTTTCCCAACACAAGAAATAGTCCTATGCAAGGAAGAAGTCCCCTAAAACATATAAAGGATAGAAAAGACTATGTAGCCTTCCCCAAAGTAGTCAACTATGCCAATGGTTGATGCTCAAAATTGGATGTGGAAGATGGTCCACGATCATCGAACAATGTTCCTCTCCTTAGGAAGAAACAAAACCAGAGGTGCATAAAGAATGTCTTCCCATTCCTAAAAGGAATATAAGGGAAGAAATCTCAAAATGTAAGAAGCCTCTATAAACTACTCATGTATCTCCATGTCGATGCCGAAATATGCCACCATCAAATCAGGCATTCTCAGCCACACCGATGAAGATGACAATATAGAACCTAGTAGAGATGTATGTATAACAAGATCCAAAGATTCCAATATCTCCTCTATAGACAATGATGTCTCCTCCAAATGCTGCTCAAAATTATCCACAATCATGTCAAAATGTGATGAATGATCATGTGGAGAATGAACAGGAGGATCTAAATATTCCTCCATAATAACTGAAGAATAATCAACTTCATCAAAGAGAAGATGAATGTCATGAAGAGTGTCTCCCAAATATGAAATATGACTCTATAAACAAATCTACAATGTTTGTCAAGTAGTCATCTCAAGCAACTATATCTAGAAGATGATGTATATCCTGTTGTGTTGAATCATAAGTAGTCAAGGATGTAGCAACACAAGTATCCTCATAAGCAATAGTAGATGGAGGAGAAGGAATGCAAGGCTCAAGAACTAGATCACCTGTGAGAATACCCTAGTTCAAGTAACCAAAATTCTCCTCAAAATTAAAGTTCACACTAGGAGTGTGATCAAAAATCAAAGGATCAAGATCATCATTAGGTGCAAAGTCTAAAAAAGTGTATAACCGAGATGCATGATCAACTATCCTAGTAGCAATGATCTCTCTACTCTCCAAGTCTCCGATGATAACTAAATCAGGTGTGAATTCCACAGTCTTCCCTGTTCTACCATGGGTGATCTGATAGATGGAAATAAGATTGTTCAAAAGATGAGGTACACACAAAACATCATTGAAGGTTTCATCCTAAATATAAAAAAATCCTTTCCCAATTACATCCATGTAAGCATTGTTTCCCATCAGAATAGGTGGCATAACACAAGGCTCAAAAGAAGAGAACATACACTATGTATAAGCCATATGATGAGAAGCTCTAGAATCTAGGAGCCATCTCCCTGATCCAAGACCTATAGAGGCACAAATAGATTTACCTACCCCTGTAGCAGTTGAATCAACCATTAGAGAAGGTAAACTGATTTTGATCTTCTCAAGAAGATGTTTCGGTTCATCAATATCTTTCTTATAGTAAGAATGTTCTTCATGTCCACTCATCTTGCAATATGAACAAGTGGGCTTCTCCTTCTTAGATGAATCCTCTTTTGAAGAGAATTTAGAGTCTACTTTAGAAGTAGATGAAGATTTATTTGAATCCTTCTTTCTATCTCCTTCCTTCCTTTATTTCTTGTTTTGCTTATTAGTGCCTTGTTTTGTAGTCAAGGCTTGATACTTGGAAGATTTAGCTTTAATAATGCCCATTTGAATCAATTTATCTTGATCTTTTATGAGATGAGTTGAAAACTCTCTTAGAGAAGGCATAGTAAATCCTTTTCCTAAGGCTCTTTTCATTGCATGAAATGTGGAAAGAAACATTGCATAATCAGGACCAAGTTTTGAATGAATACTCAAAATCAGTTGTGAGTCATCTTTTTTAACTCCACATTGCTCCAACTACAATTTTATGGCATTCAATTTAGTAAAGAAATCCTAAATGGTGTCAAAATTGTATGGAATAAATATGTATGAGCTCATTCTCCAATGGATGTGCTCTCAAATCATCTTGTTTACCAAAGAGAGTATTCAAAGTATTCCACACTTCATTTAGTGATTTTGTAGACATAATATGAAAGTGTAAATTGGGAGATACAACCATGCATAAGGTACCAAAAGCTTCATCACACTTGTTGAGCCATTTAGGCTTGTCTTCATCCTCTATAGGTTCCTTATCAATACCCATTGCTATTTTATACAATTTTAACTTTCTTAAGTGAATTTCTATTTCATTTTTCCACTCAAAGTAATTGTATGGTGTGAGTAGAGGAACCACTTTATCCATTTTAGATTGTTGTGGAAATGTGAGAAAATTCAAGAAGGAAAACACACATAGACACCCCCCCTTTTTCACTCAATAAAGAATTCCCCCAACAAAAAATGATTTGGAACTTTATAAATCAGTGTGTTTACAATGCAGGAGTTGTTTTCCAGAGTTTTATAGGTGTCCAAAATTGACCCAAATACTGATTCAAGTACACTATAATATCAAAATAAGAACCTCAAAATAGCACCAATGTGTAGTGCTCAAAAAAATATTCACTTTCAAAAAAGAATCACCTCAATTTGAGGTTGCATGTGAGAGTTACATCCATTTGAAGTTCAAAAAATGATGATTGTCCTTTAGATTTGCTGAGAAAATTGATTTTATGAAAAAATGGGATCACTTGAGTAAAAACCGATCACACCACTGCGAAGAGTACATTGCTCTAAAAAACACCTCCATATGCTTGAGATATAGCGCTCTGAAGTTCAGGTGCAAAATTGAAAAATTCAATAGTGAGGGGTCTTCAATTTTCAAAAAATTATCACCACCAAATTTGGCCAAACTGCCTCTAAATATGGATTCTACCAATTTTAATCAATGTTAGAAAAAAATAGTTGTCTACTAGTTTAACAAAACCTCCAAATTTAGAGGTATTGACAAACAAATTGGGGAAAATTGCCAAAAACCCGCTAACTTTAGTGAGACCACCAAAAAGATTGCAAGATTTGGATGAGGCACAAAAGCCAAGTCTAATGCAGGTCAATATATTACAGGTACAACCAGCTCACAGTATAGAGGGGCACAACATTTAATAATTTTATATTTTTTTTTTAATGAAAAAAGTTCTATAATAATAAAAAAATAGTTTTAAAATGTGGGGGCCTAAGCCACACCCAAATCCATTTATAAAGGGATCACAATTATTTAAAGGCTATTGTTGGTACAATTTAATGGGTGTATAAAGTTGGTAAAGTTTGCATACCTCCTGATATAGGGCCTGCGCAAGTGCAAGTAGCCATGATACCCTTTTTTGACTTTTAATTTTGGTAATTTTTTTCTCTTTTTTTTCCCAATGCAAAAGACTTTACAAATATATAATGGAGGATATATTAATTTTTTTTATACAACAATAAGTAAATAAATTTTTTGAAAAATGAGCCCTACCATGTGCAGGTGGGGCCATATGGCTCTGCCTGCAAAAAAAAATTGCCTCAAATTTGACTTTCTCCAAAATTGTCGAATTGACAGTCAATCTTTAATTTTTAATTCCTTCTGAGTGTGATGGTGAGGTCCATTTGGGCCGAAAATACTCTGAAAGATGGATATCTTCTAGAACCTCTTCAAAAACCTCCACTTCAATCCTTCATAGATCTCACACCCAATGTCCAATCTGGATGAAATAAAATCCAATTGTAACTTTTTTGGCTGCTATGAACTCAAAGGTGAGCTCAAAATGTTTCCAAGAAGCTCCAAAATACCTACAATTAAATGAAATAGAAAGGAGCCCCTAGAAACTGAGATCTCTATCAAGCATTTATGCTTCTTTAGGTCATCATCGGATGCAAGAGAAGAGCATACTTTTCTTTCAAGAATGGATTTAAAAAGATACTAACTTACAACTCACAAACAACTCTTATACCATGTTAGATTTGATTGTAAATTCACCTAAGGTCAAAGTGATCGAAGGAAAGAAAGACAAGAACCCAAAGATGAATAAACTCAACACTCTCCTAGCAATGAACTAACACTTCTAAAGAAGTGAGCTAGTGAACTTAGCATAGGGAGAAGTGAGGCATGATTACATAGAAAAAAATAGGCAAATAAAACCAAGAGGAATAATAACTCCCTTTTACCCATAATAGGTGGGAGGTTTTACCTACTTGGTAAATGTCAAATACATGGTTATGCTTACTCAGGTAAAGATAAAAAATGGTTATGGGGAGGTGGCAAATAAGTCCAAAAGAGGGTGTGACATTCAACTACCAAAATGTGGGTGTGAATGGAAAATGCGATTAAAGGATTATGCCACATGTCCTCATCCTGACCATGCCATATAACTTAAGAAAGCTTACTAATGTATAGGAAAAATAAATAAATAAAAACCTACACTAACACAAACAACAAAAAGCATTCCCAACAATGAGGAAAATGAAGAATAATCAAAGGCAATTTTGAAATTTTGAAAAATTTCAAATGCTGGAAAAATAAGTGATCTCAAACACTTGATGAAAAATTTCAAGGAAGGAGTTGCAAATAGCAGGCTTTGATACCATGTTAGTGTCATCCACCTCCCAGGAGCATCATTTGTAGAAAATAACCTTCATGAAATAGAGAGAAGTACACATGCTATTTCACCATAAAAATGAATGAATAAAAATGAGATGATTAATTTACATTTTGTATAGGATTTTAAAGTCTTGAAAAAGGTGATGGATGAGAAAATACCCACATGGAAAAAACCACCTAAGAGAAGCTAATCAGAGTAATCTACCCTAAGTGAAAAACTTAACACACTAACATATGTCAACTAGTTAACTGGTTTCTAACTGTTGATGTTTTCATTGATGTCATGAATGTTAGTTATTGCTTGCATATGTTGAGGATATTGAGAAAATTATAATAAAGATAGGTTGCAGGTTTTAGTCTTTGCTCCAGGATTTGCGGATATGCTAGTAAGGATCTAAGGTATTAATCATGGTTGTTGGAAGTTGCTATATCCAGATTTTGGGTTTCTAGATCATTGTATAGTGTGAGATATGTTCACCAGTTGTGAACTGAGTTTTTCTATGTATCTAGCTGAGGTTCAAGAGAATTGTTGTTGCTCCATATTTCTTATTGTTCAAGTTTTATTACTTGTGGTTCTTAGGATAAGCTGATGAGTTTGTATTCAAGTGAAATTTTTTGACCGAAAAGATTGGATCGTGTTAATGTTGTGTGTGCTTAATTTTTTTGTGTATTTTATATTGGTATTGGTTGACCTTGTGTTAAACACTACTTGCAAAATTTATGGAAGCACGTTGGTACTTATTTAGGTCCTTATTATGTGTATGTTTGGGTTCTCTCATTCTAACTCCAACATAGAATATTTTGCCACCGACCTAATTTTAATTTTTAAATACAAATGGTGTGTGGCCAACCTTGGATGAGTCTCAAGGTTGAAGATGGTATAAATAACAGTCGAGATGTTTGTGAAAAATTAGGACACATGAAAGAGAAAGATAGATTTGAAATAAAGTGTGTGGTTGAGCAGATCAGTGCGAAATTCAAGGTGGCTAGTTTTCGAAGTTAGTGAGTTCAAGGTATACTCTATCATTCAAGCATTTCTACATGTGTAAGTGAATTTTGGATATGTGCAGGATCATGATGGGCCATAAAGTGGTGATATGATGGGTATGTGTAGGGTATGTGGCTGACAATTTTTTTTAACCCAAAATTGATGAAACAAAAAGGGTTTTTAAAGGAGATTCTTAGCTTTCCACCAATATTAATTATGATTTACTTTGAATTTAATTAATAATTATTATTCATTTTCTATTTGAATTATGACTAAAGTCTTGATTGATAGGCTGATTGAAAAACATCTATATCTTTCAAACGTATCACATTTTTTGAATCCAAAACATGTGTCACATTCTATGCTTCACATACTATAGGATTACAAAAAAATTGAATTTAATGAATTTTTGACCAAGTGAAGGTGGCCAAACATATGATTTTTTATATTTTTTAAAAGTTGTAATAAAAAATTCATAATTAATTATTTACTTGCAAAAAAATTGCAAAAAAATGCATCACATTGCACATGATTCCTCTACTTATATCTAAAATCTTATAAAATAATATTATCATTTTATCATGGTTAGGGTGGTCAGACAAACAACTACTTATTTTTTCCCCAAAATTTAAGTACTACTGCATTGAAATTTCAAATTTTCACCAAATAGATTTAAAAATAAAAATAAACCGAGTTGTTTAGAAACTACATTCAATTTGCTATAGATTCTATTCTTACATATTTTTGAAATAATATAGATAACTTATTCAAATTTTTACATTAAGTTTCCTAACTCTGATTTTTCTGAATTTTTGCCACTTAAGGGCTTATTTTTTCCATGATGATCCTGCACATACCCTTTTGGTGGAAATCTTCATTTTAGTGAGATAGTTTTTCTCTTTGTATAAAATATCTTTTATCTTATTTGTATATGTGTGGTAGTGAGCCCTTCGGGTGGTTAACCCTCATTGGAGAGTGAGTCTTATTCTAGATAGTAGCCCTGTTTTGGCAGCGAGCCTTTGTATTTGGCTTTGATATTCTTCAAATTGTGAGCTAATCCTCACTGTTGTTTTTCCCTTATTGAGTTTTCCACGTAAATTTGGTGTTGTGTGTATGGTTTTTTCTTCTTTTAGTTTCAAATTTTACACTTAATGATTGATCGTGCATTAGCAAAGTATGTTGGAAATATGAACAATAACCCAAATGAAATTGGTCACACTTGAAAGGATCAACCAAGAAGAATACCATCCACATGAATAAGAAAGTGTTGCATTGTATGAGCAAGAAGACAAATTGATCAAATGATGATCTATGATGAATTGATTTAGAATCTCTAAGATTATTTACAAATGTACAAGATCCTTGATTATATAGGCAAGGAGAGAGGAGGTTGGATAACCAGCTTAGTTACAAACATTAAATTCCTAATGAATAATTATAAATGTATGAGAGAAAAATTAAATTCCTAGATAACTACATGCCTATTAAAGAGATATGGTCCCATTAAATACTAGTTTCTAGAATTCCACCTAGGAAACTAACTCCTAAGTAAACTTATTAATGATGTGAATAGGTCCTCACTAATATCTAGTTAGGAAATATCCCCATTCACACTGACACCCTCCCATAAGTGCAACTTGGGAGTGTAGTTATGATGTAATATGATGCAATATTTGGCTACTAGGCCATGTTAGATACCCATGTACAAAAGAAAATGTAATCTCTTACAAATGGAGAAAAGAAGAAAACCTCATGGGACAAAACTCCTCCTCAAAAAGGAGATATAATGAAAAATCCAATGCTAATCATGTACAAGTAATGGAAGTGATGTATAGATGTCTCAACATCAATACCCCCAAGAGCTACATCCATCAAAAGAATACAATAATAGATATCCCCCCATAAGAGTGAAATAGAGAGACTATGTAGCCCCCAACAATATGTAATTACCTTTAAAAATGGTATGTGACTAAAGACAAAACATGATCCAATGTCAATAAACAATTTTTCTTCCTTTCAAAAGAAATAAAACAAAGTACAAATACAAGGATGCTTCCAATTTTGGATAGGATTTTAGGGAAGGAATAATGAATGTGTATGATGATGATGTCTCTGAAAACCACTCATGTGTCTCCTTTCCCAAGGAAGATGAAGATGCCATGATCAAATCAGGTACATTCTCAATCAATGAAGAAGGCAACAAACTAAAACTATGTGGAAACTGATGCTGAACAAGATCCAAAGAATGCAATACAATGATCCCTCCATTGAAGGAATGGATGGAGACTATATTTCCCCCCTAGAATGAAGTGTCCTCAAAACCATTGAAATAAGTTTGAAGCCAAAAGAGTGTCTAGTGATGACAAACCACATGTCTCCAACTACAAAGATGAAAATCCAATGGTAGATACTGAAGAAGGAGGGAAGAAGCATCATATATGAAATCTCTAAAAAGGAATCAAGTGCCTCAAATGTAGTCTCACCAAGATCACGATCCCCAATCAAGGTCAAAATAATGGAATGTAAAGAGTCAAGAATACCCTCGAATGTAGAATATGCATAGAGGAGAGATATCCCCTAAAGAATTTCCTCCAAACCTATAGAAGTAGCCAAGTCTACAATACCTAAAACAAATCCATCCTGTGATCCCAAGTATGGAAAACTAAATATGCCCCATTGAATAGGAATGATGGAAGCCTCAATCAATGAATCTGGACAAATAATCATTTAATGTGAAGGTACATTAGCTATCTTTGATAGAGAATAAGAATTTGAAGAACCCTTGACATCCTCATCTGAATATTCAAAGCATTTCAAATCCGTAAGCTCTTGCAAAGCAATATCATCATAGGGTATCCTATCTGAAGAATGTAGAGGCACATGAAATTTTGAATCATGATCATCAGCAAATGTTGGAGTGTTAGGATCTCCATATTTCTCCCAAATATTAGTCCAAAGAATATGAGGACAATCACAATGCTTAATAGCTTTCAAAACATCATCATCAACATGCATTGCAATGACCTTAAGGACATTATATCTGTTGCAACTCCAAGAAATTTTTTGAATACCTTGGCCTAGATGAAGAACAATACCATACAAATGTGGAAACAACTGAAGTGATTTGAGATGGTTCATGATGTGATCTTTCCATTGTTTATAGTTTCCTTTTTGCAACATAAACACAAAAGGATAATATGCACACCCCATAATGAACTATTATATATCTCCAATATTACAAACACGTGACCTTCAATATCAAATAGAAACTCCCAAATATGATGCACAACTGAAAATGAAGCCTCCTAATGCAAATGGAATTTATCCAAATTGCAGTATGTCCAAGTTATCAAGTAAATGCCTCAAATTGCAAAAAATAAATAGAACATACCTAGGGTTGAATCTAAGAAAAATATATGGAAAAAATGATAGAGATCTGAATCACCTTTTCAATGCCATTGGAATTTCCAAAATTTGACAAATTGGTGAAAATATACGAGCTCAAGATTCCAAAATGAAGCACTGACTTCAAGCTATGATAAAATATTACAGGAATAAAATATGATAAAAAAATTTATATCGGACATTTCTCAAAACCTTCTTTCCAACATTATTTTGTTTGCAAAAATTTGATACCTGAGTCAAAAGTTATGGTGATTTTAAGAAAACTGCCTAATTATGACATGATGGGGCTTCCATGATGGTCATGTGGTTGTAAAATTTAAGATAGTCACCCATTTTTTTGTGAAATCATCAAAAAATAAATTTACCTCATAATATGAAGTATTTTATATGATGTCGACAAGAGTTTGGATTTTTTTCTGCAACAAGGGGAGGAAAATTTCTCTTGCAACTTGTAAGATCTATACGATGCCCTTCCAATATCGCTACAAAAAACCTCTAATGGATTCTAAATGACTATGTCAAATTTCAATGAATGGGTAGGAATTCCTTAGGTTTTGGGACCTTCTAAACATAATGGTGGGTTCAAATTTGGCCCAAAGTGCATTAGAAATTAGTTGTCTTCCATATGAGATCAACTATCCCTTCATGAAAACCTTCAGCCTATTATAGTCTCCTTAGCTCAACTTCTCGATATGAGATGGATTTCTTATGGCCTATGCTCTGATACTATGTTGGAAATATGAACAATAACCTAAATGAAGCTAGCCACACTTCAAAGGATCAACCAAGAAGAATACCATCCACATGAATAAGAAAGTGTTACAGCATGAGCAAGAAGACAAATTGATCAAATGATGATCTATGATGAATTGATCTAGAATCTCTAAGATGAGTTAAAAATATACAATAGCCTTTCTTATATAGGCAAGGAGAGAGGAGGTTGGATAACCACCTTAATTACAAATATTAAATTCCTAATGCATAATTATAAATGCATGAGATAAATATTAAATTCCTAGATAACTATATGCCTATTAATGCGATATGGTCCCATTAATTACTAGTTTCTAGAATGCCACCTAGGAAACTAACTCTTAAGTAAAGTTATTAATGATGTGAATAGGTGCTCACTAATATCTAGTTAGTAAATATCCCCATTCATACTAATAGAGTATTGTGAATGGTAATTGATCTAACATCTGGTGAATCTTTTAAAGGATAGAATTGCTACAATTGATTCATCCCCCCTCTTAATTGTCTTGTTCAACAATTGGTATCAGAGCTTGGTTCCTTGGAGAAGAGATTAACCACTTAAGGAAGGTCCAGGATGGTGAGAAATATCACTATTGAGTGTCCTAGGTTCGATGGAACCAACTATTCCCTCTGGAAAATGAAGATGGAAGGATATCTGGAATACTGTGGATACAATGTTGAGAAAGCTTATAATACTGTATACACTACTCCTACTAATTGTCCAAGTAAATCTGATGAGATCAAGGTGCATGAAGCAAACAATAAGGAAAAGTTCATTCTAAAGAATAGTATGTCTCAATCTGAGTTAGTTAAAGTTGTAAATATGAAGACTACTGCAAAGTTGAAGACTACTAAAGAGGTCTGGGATGCATTGGAAAAGATTCATGAAGGAGATGAAAAGGTTAAAGAAGAAAAGTTGCAAAACTTGGAAGCATAATTCGAGATCCTGCATATGTCTGAAGATGAGTGTTTATTAAATCCTATGAAGAAAGAGTGGATGATCTAGTAGGTGGAATGCAAGGACTTGGTGCAATAGTGGATGAGTCCAGGAGATCATGAAGAAGATTCTCAGAACTCTTCCCAATGCATATAGTGAAAAGGTATCTACTAGTGAGGAATTTGTAGATTACAAAACTTATACTAAAGATCAGTTATTGGAAACTCTAACATCATTTGAAATGAGAAAATATAGTTTGAGAAATGGATCCAAGTCAAAAACTATTTTTAGGGCTACAAGAGTTGAAGATATGGATGAAGAAAACTTCGATGAAGTGGAAGCTAACTTTGTAAGAAGGATGAAAAAGGGCTCTGATAAGTATCAAGGTAAGTTACCTTTCAAATGCTTTAGTTGTGGAGGAATAGGTCATTATGCTTCAAGATGTCCGAAAAGAGCTAAGAAGAATAAATAAAAAGAAGGAAAGGAAGAAAAAAGGAAGATGATTAAGAGATCATATTATGTAAATGAAGATGTTGGTATTTCTAATGAAGAGTCTAATTATAGAGACTTTGATGATAATGAATTCTTGTTCTTGGCTATAAAAGATGAATCTACTTCTAATACTAAGAGACAGGTAAAGGAAAGTTCTCTAGATAAAGTTGAAGATATTGTGATCTTTGCCCTTCATGCTAAACAAGAAAATAATTACTGGGTTGTTGATAGTGGTTGTTCACATCACATGAATGGTGATAAGAGTAAGTTTGTTAAACTTGAAAAATATGTTGGAGGCTTAGTTAAATTCAAAGATGATAATGGTGTTAAGATTTGTGTGATAGGTTAAGTCAATTATGATGGCAAGCATAATACTGATGATGTCTACTATGTTAAGGGTTTAAGGCATAATAATTTGAGTGTTGGATAGATGTGTAGTAAAGGATATAATTTTTTTTTTGAGGATGAGAGATGTAAAATCGGGAAAGGATCTGGAACAGTGATTGCTGCTGGAAAGAAGTTTGAACGAAATATTTATCAACTTAAGGGTGCTAATGGACATTGTTTTTTGTACGGGATTAATGATAATAGGTTATGGCACCAGAGGATGTGTCATATGAATTTTGATAACTTAGTTAGAATTAGTGTTATACAAGTTGTGAGAGATTTACAAAGAATTACAAACCTGTTAATGCTATTTGCAAAAACTATTAGTTTGGAAAGCAAGCTAGAAACAACTTCATATCAAAGGAAAAATCTAATAAAGACTACTAAATTTGATTCACAAAATTTTTGTGGCCCTACAAGAGTGAAAAGTCTGTAAGGTGATGGGTATTTTATGCTTTTGATTGATGATTACTCTAGACATACATGGGTTACTTTTCTCTGAGAGAAATATGATCCATTAGAAAAATTAAAGGCGTTTAAGGCTATGGTTGAGAATGAAGCAAATTTGAGAATAAAATGTTTGAGGTTTGACAAAGGTGGTGAATTCACCTCCAATTGGTTTAACATGTTTTATGAAGTTCATGGAATAAAGGTAATTATCTACTCCTAGAACTCCTTAGTAGAATGGAGTTGTTGAAAAAACACGAACATAACGATTCTAGAATCTGCTAGATCAATGATTATAGAGGTTGTTCTATTGGAAGTCTACTCAAGAGAATCTATTCATAATATTGTTTATGTGTTCAATCGAGTTCAAGAAAAAATTAATAGTATTAAGACTCCCTATGAGCTATGATGTGGAAGAATTCTTAATGTCAATTATTTCAAGGTATTTGAAAGAAAATGTTATATCAGAAGGGATGAAGAAAATTTAGGGAAGTTTGATGCTAGATGTGACAAGGGTATCTTCCTTGGATACTCTAATAGAAGAAAAGCTTACAAATGTTTTAGTAAAAGGATAATAAAGATTGTAGAAAGCACAGATGTCAAGGTGGGTGAATCATTGAGGAATTCAATTGAGTTGATGGATATGTATTAGATGAACCTGATTGCATAGAAGTTGAAGAAGTTGTTGAAGAAAAAGAGAAGTAGAATGAGGAAGAAGAAAATCTGGTGGTGTCCCCAAAGACACCTAAATATATGAAAAAGAATCATTAAGATGATCAAATCATTGGAGAGAAAAGGAAAGGAGTATTGATAAGAAGCAGAGTTGTTGTTGTTGGTGAAATAAATCTGTTTCTACCTTTTGAAATTGAACCTAAGAAAGTAAGCGAAGCATGTAAAGATGTGCATTGGATGAAAGATATGAAAGAAGAACTTATGAAGATTTAGAAGAATGAAACCTAGGAATTGGTCCCTAGACTGACAGATAAAAAACATAATTGGATTAAAATGGGTATTCAGAAACAAAGCAAATTAGAATGGAAAAGTTGTCAGAAATAAAGCAAGACTTGTGTGTAAGAGATAATCACAAGTAGAAGGTATATATTTTTAGGAGACTTTTGCCCCGGTGGTTAGGATGGAAGCTATCCAATTTTTTTTGGCATTTGCTACTCATGAAGATTTTAAAGTTTATCAGATGGATGTAAAGTCTACATGAAACAACATGAAGAATTTCAATTTTCAGAACAATTAGACATGGTATGTAGATTAAAGAAAGCTTTATATGGATTGAAGAAAGATCCTAGAGCCTGGTATGCAAGGTTGGATAGATATTTGATTCAAAAAGGTTTCAATAAAGTTATGAAAAATAGTAACTTGTATTTCAAAATTAAAAATGAAAAGATATTGATAGTAGTTGTATATGTTGATGATATTATCTTTGCAGGAAATGAAACAATATGAAAAATGTTTACTAAAGAGATGCAAAAGGAATTTGAGATGTCTATGTTTGGTGATATGAATTTCTTTCTTGGGCTACAAATCAATCAAACAAAGAAATGGTTTTTTATTTCAAAGTCTAAGTATGTAAAATAAATGTTGAAGAAGTTTGGAATGTATGGTTACAAATTGGTATGCACTCCAATGGTAACTAGCTGAAAATTGGGTAAAGATGATGATTCACCTATGGTTGATCAAAGAAAATACAGATCAATGATTGAAGGAACATTGTATTTAATGGCTACTAGATTGGATATCATGCATGTGGTTTTTCTTGTAACTAGATTTCAAGAAGATCCTAGAGAAACACATGTTGCTACTATTAAGAGGATATTCAAATACTTGAATGGAACTTTGGATTATGGCTTATGGTATCTTAGGGATACTAACTTTACACTAGGTGCTTATACAGATGCAGATTGGGTAGGTTGTTTTGATGAAAAAAAAAGTACAAGTGTTGGTACGTTCTTCCTTAATTCCAAATTGGTGTCATGGTTAAGTAAGAAGCAAGATTCAACTTCCTTATCC
The DNA here is from genome assembly GCA_007258455.2 of Sequoia sempervirens. NCBI lineage: Eukaryota > Viridiplantae > Streptophyta > Pinopsida > Cupressales > Cupressaceae > Sequoia > Sequoia sempervirens. Next base: position 250,583,259 of record VDFB02281492.1, read on the forward strand.
ACTGTAGAAGCTAAGTATATTGTTGCAGCATCTTATTGCACAAAAGTGTTATGGTTGAGACAAAAATTGAAAGATATCAGAGTAATGTATGATGATCCCATTTCTATCTTCTTTGATAATACAAGTGTTGTTGTAAGTATGAGCTAGTTTGGTGGTGTTGTCATTAATCTTGTCATTGATGTCAACATAGTTCAATATGTTGCAGATTGTACATATATTGTTGAGATGCTAGTGAGATGTTGTGAGTACATGGAGCTATATTTATGATGTTGCAAATATGTTGTGTTGATGAGTTTCCAAGTGCTTTTGAGAAAATTAATGAAGAAAAGAAATCAAAGTGTTGGAAGTCTTCAGATTGTGCTCTGGTATGTGCTTTGGATTTCTCTTGTGTTGATTCTATGGCTATGTAGTTTTGAAGATTTAATTATGGTGATTTGATGATGATATATTCTAAGTTTTAGTTTCTAGTGAGATGGTACGTGAAAGTTGTGTCCACCAGTATGTGTGTTCTATCGACAAAGTCAATGTTCTGTGGAATGGGAGAAATATGTTTTCTCTGTAGTCCCCTGTTATTTCATTTCAAATCTTATAGATCCTGAATATGCTTTGTGAAGGTCTTTTCTATGCTCAGGTGAAAAGGTTTGAAGTTTGGTGATCTAGAAATCATGTTTTAGTATTTCAATGTGTGTTTGCATAGTCCAGACAGAATGGTGAAAGAAATTCAGTGATTAAAGCCTGTCATTTTTGTTGCGGATGTATCTAGAAGGTTCTAAGATGTATTCTTGTGCATAATGAAGTGTGTTGCATTGTCTATGTGCCATCTTCTTGGGAAGCATGTGTATCAATGTTTATTTTTGTTTTCATTAGGTTTGGCTGACCTGGTTTTTACACTTCATTCAAAGAATAAAATTTAATTTGAGGAAGCATGTAGAATATTCAATAATATTATTTTTATGGTTTTATTGGTCCACTCTTATTCCTTTCCACTGTGGGAATTTAGAGTTTCTAACCTAATTTGAATTTATGAAATGATGTATTGTGGCTGAACTTGGAGAAAGTTTATAAGGTTGAGAATAGTATAAAAGCAAGTCAAGTTGTGAAGAATTGTATGACAGTGTATTGCAAAGTGACGGAAGAGTGCCACAAATCATAAGAGAAGAAGTTTGTGTGAGTGAGTTGTGATAGTAGTGTTTCAGTGTGTTGAAGATAGTAAGCTAAAGGTTTCTATAATCCTGCGAATGTGCTTTAATTGCAGTGGTGGATCTTTTGTTCTCTTTTGTGTCTATAGGTAGTGAGCCTCCCTATTGGATAGCGAGTCCTTTGTAGGTAGTGAGCCTTGTATTTGGATAGTGAGTCCTCCTTTGGGTAGTGAGCCCTTGGAAGTGAGCCTTTGTATTCAGTTTATAATATTTATATTATGAGTTAACCGTCACCATGCTTTTTCCCTTATTGGGTTTTCCACGTAAAAATATGGTGTTTATTGTGTTGATTTACTTTTTGTTATCTATGTTTCATGCTCATACTTAGTACCATAATAGTTTGGTTGAATATTTGATAAGTGGTAAAGTTTTAAGTTTAAATTTGTGTGACAACTGATTCACCCCCCCTCTTAGTTGGCCTGTGCCTATTTAACAAGTGTAATTAACATTTCAAAGAATCCAATAATGTACTCAAGGAAAAACCATATATCTATCAGGGATCACTTTTTGAGAGAAAAGGTCTTGGAGAATGAATTAAAGCTTGAGTATGTACCTATGAAGGATCAGATTGTTGAAATATTTACAAAGGCTCTTCCTAATGATACTTTTGAGTATCTCTTGGAGAAGTTAGGGATCATTTCCTCTCCTCTCTCGAACTAGATGCTATGGATATGCATTATTCTAGTGGATCTATGGATCTATCTTCTTTCTGGACTAGTGTTTGGTGGCTACCTCTCAGGGGGAGTAGGTAGTATCTTGTGTTGTCATTCTACAGTTATTTGGGTGGACTCCTGGAGTCACCAAAAAAGTACCCCTTCTACTTTTACTGAATTATTTAGGCCCTCTTTGAAGTATTGGCTTAATGTTGCCTTGATTTAGTGTTGTATTATGGATAACACATTCACATTAGGTTTTGGGCCCTTGTGAACTAATGGATTTTTAATGGTGCCTTACAAAAGTGTTGTGAAGTTTTGTAACAAACTTTCACACTTTTCTATGGTTTTATCAATTAACTATGCATAATAAACATAATTTTAACCAAAATCAACTTTAATCTTGCCTTATTTGGAGTGTTGTAGAGTGTTGTAACACACTTTCACATTCCTCTAGGCTTGTCATTAATAGTTTGGCTTGCTTATGCTTTAATTGGCCCTATTTTGCATTCGCAAGCCTCATTTATTGCATCATTTTGAGAATAATCTTGACACCAATCATTGGCCAATCATAATTTAGGTGTTCCTAGCTTGTGTGGTCCAGATTTAGTGTCTGGGACTCATTTGTCGCCTTAGGAAAATGGGTCCCACCTAGATCTTTTATCCTCGAACAAGTTTTTACACATTTCTAAGCACTTTTCAGTTTTGGTCCCATACATTATGTCTAGTGGGACTCATTCGCCACCTTGGGTGAATGAGTCCCATGTGACCAAAATTCAAATTTAATTCAAATTTTTGGTGGGATTTTATTCTCCTAGATCTGATGTTGGCTTGTAGTGTTGTAATTTCGGGAATTCTTGCATAATTAAATATAAATATAAGGTTCTTTCACTCATATTCAACACCTAGAATTCAAGAGATTTCACAAGAGCATTTGAGCATTCACAAGAGCATTTAAGATAATTTCAAGGGAAAATTGTCAATCACTTTAGAGTATTCTTCAAGTTCCAATCATCATTTCAAAGATTGTATTCTTCATATTTTTTATTGTGCTAACAATTGTGATGTAGATAGATGATTCAAGCAAACATCACATTCAAGATCAACATCATTCAAGCAAGATTCAAGAACCACATCCATTGCAGCCATTTCAAGCATAATTACAACACCTTATTGCTATGGTTTAGTGAGTTGCAACATTTTCTTTTGTTCATTCAGATCATTCTCTATTCATATTTTCTTTCATTTGAAGGTTTAATTACCAACAAGGGGTTTGACCAACACAAACCCCTATTCACTAACCTTGCAACATTTTTCCATCTTCTTCTGTGTGATTTACTGAGCTAGGTTGTACATATTTTTCAAGAAGCAAAGTTGAAGAATTTTTTTCAAATCCCTTAAGTTGTCATCAAGCCAAGTGGAGAAGCTTGGAGAAGGCCTATAGGTGGAAATTTGCAGTTTTAGATCTGGAAACCATTCAAAAAGAGAAAATCAGACCAAGAGGAACAAAATTAGGTCCCAAACATCTAAAAAAGTAGAAGTGGATTGATTCACCACAAGTGGCTAATGAATCCCACTATATAGGCTTGATAGAGAATTTGATAGATCCAAATACCCTTTTGGCTGAAACTTGCTCCAATGCATTTTCCCTAGAACTGGACTGATTCACCCAGCTTGGCGAATGAGTCCCAGACAACATTGATAGCATATTTTTCAAAACTCCAGACCTCCATCCTTCCTTCTTCAATCTTCCAAGTGCACACTTTCTATTTCATAACTTTCTATTACTTTTTATTCATCTTTCTAGGTCGTTTAGAGTTAGTTTGCATTCAATTAGGGTTTTATCTTACAACTTGCATTGTATTGTCTTTTTCAAGTCTAAACTTGGTGGTGAACCCACATTAGATCATATTTAGTCCCTAGGATAGTCCTATTGCAATATTTCAATCTCCTTTGTATTGAGATCTCTAGGGTTATTCTTGATTGGAATCTCTTTGAAAGTGGGTGTGAATACATCATCATTCATCATTCATTCCCCCATTTTCATAAGTTTCATTTTAGTGAACTGACATTTAGAACATCATTATTCTAATTTGGAGTTCATTCACATCCTAGATCTAGCTTGCATTAACATTGCATTAGGTTTTGCATTGGATAATTTGCATTCTAGGGTTTGAATTCTTGCATTAGTGAAAATATCATTTAGCTTGCATTATTGCACTTAAAGAAAATTAATCAAATTATATATTTGCATCAGAAAACATAAAAAGCATAAAATTCAATTCAAAATTTTTGAAATTTTTTCATAAATATTATTACTAGGACTCATTCACCACCTTGGGTGAATTAGTCCCTTTGCACATTTTGCACTGCATTTTCAAGCATTTTATCTTCATTCTCTGAGTTTATGTTTGTTGTTTCTACCTTTTTGTTTTAGTTGAAAAAATTTCTATTTCATTCAATTCATTTCATTTAGCTTAAATTCATTCATCAAGTGTGCATTGCTTAAAATTAAAATTGCTTTTTTACATATTCAAATTTGCATCGTGGATATGTGCTTTAACAAGATTTGGATTTCATTAAAGTCCTTAGTGGATGTGTCATGTTGTACCTTTGGAAATGAACCAAATGACATTGACCTTACTCATGCTCACTCAAATCCTAATGCATTTCCTCCTTATGATGTTGACATCATTGGAGAAGATAATGATACCATGAATAAGTTCCTAAACGATTGTCTTGACAACCTAGAAGCTAATGTATCCTTTTACCCATCCATGAAATAACCAAATCCTCCTACCATACCTCCTCTTGAGATGTTTGGTTACTTACATCCTGAAACAAAAGTTGAGCCTAAGTTCCCTATAACAAGTGAACCTAGTTCCTCTAGACAAGCAACCAGTCAACCATTTTATGATAACAAATTAACAAGAACTCGAGCATCAATCTAGAAGAAACATATGGAAAAGGGTTCACAATCCTAAGTAAATAAGGATGTGATACAACAAATGAACATGAGATTCATCAGCTACTAGAGCAAAAAACAACTAATGAAACCACAAAGGAGTTTGGATATCAAGATCCCTTTGATAACAAAAAGCCTCCTAGAGAATATCTAAGGCTTCAAAGTGATGGTACAATGATCTTTGATTCCCCTCTTGATTTGAATATCCTCCTTCCTCAAGAAGAATTGGTACTTATAAAAAATGAAGAGTTCATCTTTTTTTCTCCTCAACCTTCACTTGAAGAAATTCGTGAATCTAGCAAAAGACAAAATCCTTAAAAATTCAAAGACCTGCCATTTTTGCAAAATCTCACAAACATTGAACAAAAATTGGAAGAACTTGTTAACATAGGTTGGATTAGTCTACCACCTCCCACTAGAATCAAACATCCTTAAAATAACAAATATTGTGCATATCATAGGACTCTCAGGCATCTCATTGATGAGTGTTGTACTCTACAACATATACTGAAAAGACTGGACATGTTAGAAATAATCCTTAATTAGGATCTCTTGTTCCATCCCTTGTCATGTAATAGTTGTAGAAAATTCTATTCTCACTATTACATGACCTTAAATTACATCACCTACCTCGGCTCATTCTTGTATTTCACTTAGTGGGGGAAATAAGTTGATAGCCTTGTCCTAGTAAAACATTTTTCATTGTCCCTTGGGTTTGTTGTTCACCTTCCACTTATACAGACTGAGATTGGGAGGCAGATGAATTGCTCATAGGTTGACTCGCATTTTCCTTACTAGTCTTTTGCATTATTTATTATTCATTTTCTTTGGTGTGATTTCATGTGCATAATGTGATTCCTCATGATGTTCTATTTGATGTTATTTCTCTTCATGACATTCCTCTATTTGTACCTTCACTCTTCTCTATGTAGTGCATCTCCTTTTCTTTTTATCTTTATCTGTTTCATTTGTCTTGTGTTTTCCTTTTGGGGATGATGTAAGACGTCAAGACATTCATGTCTCTTCCATGTTGACCCAAAATGCTTTCTTTTTCCTTTTCCTTTTCTCTCTTTTTTCTTCACTTTTGTCTTATGTTTTCCTTTTGGGGATGATGCAACATGTCAAGACATTTATGTCTCTTCCATGTTGACCCAAAAGGATTTTTCTTTTTCTTTTGCCTTTTTATTTTCTCTTTTTCTCTTTTGTCTTGTGTTTTCCTTTTGAGGATGACACAAGGCATCGAGACATTCATGTCTCTTCCATATTGACCAAAAAGGATTTCGTTTTCGTTTTCCTTTTTTTTTCTCTTTGTCTTGTGTTTTCCTTTTGGGGATGACGCAAGGCGTCGAGACACCCTATGTCTCTTCCATGTTGACCCAAAAGGTTTTTCATTTTTTTGTTTCTCTATTTGTGTCATTCTTCAAGTTCTATGTATTTGGGGGATGATGATGGTTCCAAGCTCTCTAAAAATATTGTAGCAAAGAACATACTGACCCAAAATCCATAGATCCCTTATGTGCTTGGTATTTTCACTTTTGGGGAAACCCCTCCCTTTTCTTTTTCTCTTGCATGACACAACTTTACTCAGAAACATATGACTTGGCATAGGGATTTCCAAGTTGGCTCTCAAGTCTTCTTTCAGTAGACACTAAAAATTGGTCTAGGCATGCAAGGTGAATTTCTTCATAATTCGTACCTTCATTTGTCTTGATTAAATAATGTTAATTATTTATTTATTTTTTAAAGTCCTTTCTCATCTATTAATTAAATAACTTTATTTAATTAAATCATTTTAATATTTATTCCTCTATTAATTAAATAACTTTAATTATTTAATTAATTAATTTTATCATTATTCAATCCTGATTAATTAAATAAATGTTAATTATTTAATTACATCACTAATTCACTTTATTCTCTTTCTAAAATTAAATAAATTCCTATTTAATTTATTCTTGTCACACATTCCACTATAATTGTAAAAGCACTTTAATTATTTAATTATTCTTTAAAACCTTTTCCCCAGTCAATTAAATAAATCTTAATTTATTTAATTTAATTTGCAAATTTTGAATGTTGAATTAAATAATCATTTAATTCATAAAAGGAATTATTCTTGGCATATTCTTCTATATTCGGATAATCACTTAATTATCTAATATTCATTTCCACTTAACTCAATATCTATTTAAATCGGTCATTCATCTCCTGATTTAATGTCTGATTGTCTTTAACAAAGAGACTTCTTGATTTAATCAGTCAGTTATCTAGTTTAATTCTTATGTGTGCACACATTTATTAATTAAATAACTTTATAAAATTAATTAATCTATTTGTGCATTCGAACAGACTGTTTCTTCCATGCTAATCCTCATCTTTACATGCAATCATTATTGTTCTAATTTTTGAATACTTTCAACTAAAGATTAAATAATTATTTAATCTTGATGTTCACCTTTTATACTTTTATCACTCACATCACTACTGACACTAATCTCAATGCATGTCGAATATTTTAATCTGAATCATCTATCTATCTTTAAATCTAAGCCTATCATTCAAAAACCCTATTTACTATAAATTGGCTTTATCTTCATCATTGTAACTCCTCTTGAAATCTTATGAATTTTGGAAGCAATCAACTATTTAATCTTTGATGTTTTGTTGAATCACTAGCATAGGCTATACTTGCACAGAGAAATCAAAGGGAAATTATAATACAATGATGAAATGGAGAAGGACAATCGAGGTCATGCATTGAATTATGTAGATATTGGGTGAGATTGTTCATTTTTATTTATGTTTTAGCTAGTTTCTATTGTTCTTTGTTGTTAGCTTAGTTTACATTTGAGTTTATTTGCATGTTATTTCTTTGATCTCCTTTGTTTTCCTAATTTTACATTGGTGAATTTGACATGAAGGAATGCTCTTCACAAATCCGTAGAAATTTTATTCATTTTTGTAGGTATCGCATGGTCTGACACATTTGATGCACAAAATGACATAATTAACACTGCGAGCTGTATATGACGAGTAAAGTGACACATTTGACAATCTGCAATGCATCTATGGATTTCCACGACACAATTGAATAGTAAAACCTATGATGCATCTACTGCCTTGCGTAGCACATCTGACTGGTATAATTTTTGAGTCTAAATTCCAATTTTAAAGTTTTCATTGTGTTTTTACAACTAGTTTTGAAATTGCAGTATGTGTTTTTAAGGATTTAACATAATATTTGCAAGACGTAGCATAGAAGACAAGTTTTAAAACCATTTTTCAGAATGATCTGTGAAGATAAATTTGAAAATATTGATGAATTATTTTACAGAATTCCTATCAAAGATTATTTTGAAACAAGACTGTATGTTTATAATAAATAATATTTCAATTAGTGCTTAAAAAGAACCCTATCTACTGTGTTTTTTACACTTGCACACTTTATGTTATCCAATCCAATGTGTACGTACACATTGCTCTTTTTCTTTTTTAAGTGAGGTTTCCCTAGGGATTTCATCACCTCAGGGTTTGACTTTGAGCATGTTTTTTAGTGGGCTATATCAAAGGGGGAGAATGAAATTTGTACCCCAAGGAGTGGCTAGTGTCATTCGAAGCCAAGATGTGAGATCCTTGGTCTGCTGAGACTCATTGGTGATGAGAGCGGGAGACACCCTCCCAAGCTCAGGCTATTTTAGATGGGATCTTTGTTCATGATCTCCCTAACTAGAAACCCTTTGTTTTAGAAACCCAAATCCTTCTATCTACTGGTGCAGGAGGTTGGACCTCTGAAGCAGTCTCACATCCATACGGTTCTTAGTAGAGATGATAAGTATGCCATGGGAGTTTCATAGGTACTGAAGCTTGGTTGTCCCAAAGAAGTCAGTGTTGAGGAGGGGAGCCAGTGGGGTTAAGCTTCTAATCATCCGCTCTAAATAAGCATAGCTAGGAAAACCCAAGTGAGAACTTAGTAAGATACTGTCACACTCCATCCTTAAGATGGTACTTGTCTTTATCTGATTTAAACATTGTTCATGTTTGAAATACTATGTTTTTTGAGTGTCTATTATTTTCCAAAAAATTGATCAAAAATAGTGAGTCAAAACCTACAGTTTACCAGAAAATCGCATCTATTCACTAGAAAACTGTAATTGTTAAATTGGGTCACACTTATTAATGAGTAAGTCACATATGTCAAAACTGAGTCTAAATTTTCATTTAATAGAAACCGAGTTGCATCTGCTTACTAGTGAGTCACATTTGTTATCTAGTAAGTCGCATCTGCTTACTAGAATACCACATCTGATATCCCGAGTTGCACATGTCAAGTTTGTTAATACCTCTGATACTGGAAAACCACATTTGAAACTTTCTATGATTCATATGAATGGGTGAGCCACATTTGTAGTTTAGAATGATGCATATGCTCTATCATAGACCTGAGCTATATTTTACCAGTACATTGTCTTAGTTGGAAAACCGCAGTTGATTAATTTTGAGTCGCATCTAAGCTAGGAAGTCACATCTGCTTGATACAGAGTCACATCCACCTAATACAGACCCGAGACTTAATTTACAGTGGATTTCATCTATCAGTAGAAACCGCATCTGTTAAATTTTGTAACTCATCTATCATCTTGCAATGCATTTTCCTGATAAATAGAAAACCATAATTCATTGTCTCAAACTGAAACCAAACAGTCATACCAGTATCTAATTTGTCCTTTTATAGTGATCCTTGGATAGAAACCAAAAAAATTTCTCATGATTTTTATGATTGCATCCTTTAGGTATCATTCAGTCATAACGATAGGCATCCTAGTTGTAAATCTTACTTTCATCTTAGGAGTCTTTATTACCTTTAGAAGAATCATCATTTGTAGATCCTAGAATAGGAAATTTCCACACTTTGGATAAACCCTTGCTTCAATGAACATTGTCATTGAACCTCATCATACCTTTTTTTCCTACACATGAGTCCTTCCAGCTCATTAATCTAGTTTGGGAGATCACCTTATCTTTTGGTCCTAGTCCTACAAAGGTTCCTTGTCAAAACTAAATTGAAACCTGGGTTAAGCTTTAGATGGTTGGTAACCTCTTTTACATTCTTCCAAAATTGATCATTTAGAATTTTTCATATTTAGACACTCTCATCCTAGGATTACATCATTTTAGACATACCTTATTTGCAAGAAAATCCCAAAAAAATAGTTGCATTCATTTCTTATATCCAGAAAATCCCAAAAACATAGATTAGATTCATATTATCCATAGACTTATTTTTTGCATCACTTGCACTTTGAGCTTATTTTACATGGTTGAAACAAGATCTAAAAGGAAATAAAGAGAAAATATGGTTGATCCAAACGACTTCATCAATCCGTTCTCAAACCCCTTTTCCGAGACACCTTCATTGAGACCTCACAAGACTTTGTTAGACAATTTTTTTACTAGAGACACATAAGGACACATTGTAGTGGAAGACATAGATGTTCCTGCACAAGACCCTAATTTTTCCTCCTTTGTAGATGACTATCTAGCAAATGATCCTCAAGGATACTTAGCTAGGTTGCTAGAAGAAGGTGCTAAGTTACCTCCTGGGTTTGACATCTATACCTTACAAAATGCATTTACCCAAGGGACAACCACGACAACTACTAGTGCCACTATACCACAAGTGACTACCGCTATACCATCTAAAGTATGTACACAAAGTTCCCCAACAATAAATACTTCTCCATTTGGAACATCTATCACGACACATGGTCTAAATTTCACTATAGCCCGGGCATCATCGTCCAATCCCTTCAGTCCTCTTGTTGGGAACAAAATACCTAAAACATCAGCTCCTATACCTATTGTCAATGTAACTAGTACCATTCCACATACAACAACTATACCAAGTGTCAGTGTCACTAGTACTGTACCACAAATTGGGGTCTCACAGATAGGAAGCATACCCTCCTTTCAATATGGAAGCTGACCCATCAATTCACAAATTCCAAATCAAAACCCCTTCTCACAGATTCTGAATCAAAATCCATTTTCAAAAACCCCAAATAAAAATCCATTTTCATAGATTCGAAATCAAAAACCATTCACTAACATTCCAAATCAAAATCCACTTTACATATCAACACTTAAACAAATCCTGTCACAAAATGTTGGATTTGAAACACGTACATAGACCCAAACAATCCAACACATAATTAACACAAGTTGACGTCCTACAAATGCAAATGCACACCCTTCTAACATAGATGGATAATACGGCAGTGTCTAACAAGGAAAATTTTCAGCTAAGGACTTATTCCTATTTCCCTTCAACAAATAATTATACATGACACCTTTCCCACATGGGTATGTTATACCAAACTTGCCCAAGTACAATGGAAAATACAATCCAATCGAACACATGAAAGAATTTTCCACAATGTGCATAGATGTCACATACGACCCCACCTATCTTATGAGACTCTTTCCAAGAAGTCTTATTGGAATTACATTAGAATGGTTTTTGGGTCTCCAATATGGCATAGAATCATGGGGTGAACTGCCCAAAAAATTCATTGAACATTTCTCCTTTAATATTGACAACAAGGTCAATATAGCAACCTTGTGTCACACTACACAAGACAAAGGAGAAACTTTTATCGCCTTCTTCTAGAGATGGAGAAGTATAGCCAGTTGATGTCCTGTAGAGATACTGGAGAAACAAAAGGTCACTATATTCCAAGAAAACCTCAACTCAAAATTGAGAAGTGACTTGAGAGTACATTGTTGCACATCCTTTGTAGAACTAGTGGAAAAGGGCCTTCTACTAGAAAAAAAGTCTAATTGATCAAGGGAAACTCAAGAAACCTAACAAAAATCCAAATATGTAGAATACCCCCAATGACAGAAACAAGTTTTTGTCTCAAAACAAAAATGTTACCAATGATGGGGTCATTGATGCTAAAACTCTACAAGCAGAACTAATCATCACACTTAGAGGAAATAACCCCTCTACTAACACTCTCAATGCCATTAATCAAACCCCCAACACTACCCAAAACACCCAATGGCCACAACAATAGAAGAGGTTTCCAAAACATGAGTTCACTCCCTTAGGGGAACCCATTGAATAGGTCTTGAAACAATTGTTACAACACAATCTCATACAGCTCCAAGAGCCAAGACAATATGATCTAGTTGGTGGGATGACAATGCCTTTTGTGATTTCCATCGAACTAAAGCACATAGCCTACAAATTTTTGGATAATTGAAAAACATCATATATGATTTTGTCGAGAACAAAACTATTGAAGTTGGTAGAAAAAAATGGACACCTTCAAACACTGATCATAAGGTCTTTTCTGATTCATTACATGAATATGGGAAAGGAAAAGCCCCTAGTTTGGGTAACAAGACCAATACTTCTGCCAACTACGCTAATGTCAAGCATGATTATAGTGGCCCAATCATAAATCACATCTAATCCATCGATGAGCATGTTAATACAATTACCATAAATAAAACTCCCGAGTGTGTTGCCAACACTTGCTGAACCAAGATCACTATCCAAGGGCCTCCATCATAGCAACCACCACAGACCTCCAAGTCTCAATATAACTTACTTGACCAGTTGGGGAAGACCCCAACCCAAATTTCTATCTTGGAACTATTGTGTATCTCCCATGATCATCGATCCATTCTAGACAAAGCTTTACAATGCACAACTATCCCTAACGAGCTTGATGTCAATCGTTTCGAGGAGATGGTAGACTACCTAACAAATCATCATCATGCTACCTTCTCCGAACAAGACTATACAACTGAGAATACAAACCATAATGACCCTTTACACGTAGAAGTCCTTATTCATAAAATGAAAGTTAGATGATTCTTGGTAGATAGAGGAGAGGGGTTGAATCTTTACGTGCACCTTAAAATTAGTTTAAAAGGCATTAGGCTTCTCAGAGGCATGTATGAAGACCACCAAAAGCATTGTCATTAAGGATTATGATGATGAAGAATGAAAATCAAAGGGGGTTGTAACACTCCCCATCAGAATTGGTCTTCTAGTTATGGAGAAAAACTTTCAAGTCTTGGATCTGCTCCTCCCATATAACCTTCTGCTAGGAAAACCATGGATTCACGCTATGAAGGTAGTCCCTTCTACCTACCATCAATGTCTCAAATTCCCCTACAATGGAATTGAGGTTACAATAGATGGTGACCTAGATCCATTCCAATATTGCACCAATCTACAAAGATACCCCGACGCCAGGTGCTTGTAAACCAAGAAGCTTCATCATTCAATTCATCTCACTATGTCGATCCATCTACTCTAAAACATCCACTTTTCCATCACTACCTTCTACTCCTAAGGTCGAGATCCAAGATAAGAGTTGTGGAGAGTATTAGATGAAAACATTTTATTGTATTATCCATATAGTTCCTCCTAAATCATACAATTTACCTACAATAGATAGGAGAGAATTAGTGGTCACCATACACATTCCTCCCACAATGACTTTCATAAAATGGAGAGAATTAAGTAAAGAAGCCATAAATGAAGATGATGTGACCTTCTAGTTATAAAGAGAAGACAATGGAGAACCTCCTCCACTTGCTCAAATACCTACAAATCAATATGGAAAATGTTTCATGATAATGCAGAGCAAGGGATATAATGGACATAGTGGCTTAGGGTTACATCAGAATGGGAGGACTAAACCTATCATTGTTTCTAAATGGCTGAAAGGCCTAGGGCTTGGGTTTCAACTGTTCCAAATTGGTATTCCTAGTACCACATCACCTTTACTAGAGGAAGTAAGTTCTTTTGAAATTATCGAGACATACGATGAGCCATCTAACCAACCCTAATGCAATTCCCCCAACTCTAAGGAATATGAGTGGGATTCCTTATCCTCTACCTTAGTCATGGACCTTGATAAAATATTTGGAGAACTTGACCAAATGCTGAAATCCTCACCAAATCCATTGAAATCCTATCCACCAAAAACTTTGACAAAAGAGGAATGGTTTAAAAATTACTATTGGGAATCTCTTAATCCTACCTCTTGGGAACCTAACAAATCCACTTCAGATAACTGGAAACCTTGATGATAGGCCCACCTCAGAATCCACCTGTGCCCAAGAAAAAGAGTAAAGAGGATTTGGTAAGAAACCTTTATGACTAGGTGAACAACTCAACTTTTACATTTACCCCTTTGAACTTTGACACCTTCGTTGATGGCATGCCCTTAGTATATCCCTAGCTCATCGATTGGGATCAACAAGACACGCCCATATTAGACATTTTTTAGAACGACAAAGCAATAGCTGAGTTCCTGGGACTTTGAGAAGGAATACCTAGTGGTGATCATAAGGTTGGATTTACCATAGAATTGGATAACATGGAATATTTTGGGGAATTTTTTCAACTCTCCAGTCGAAAAAATAAGAAAAACAATGAAAAAAATAAAAATGATGAGTCCCTAGGTGAAAACTGAAAGGTGCCTTTGGACAATGAAAAAGGAAAAAATAAGGATGCATCCAAGGGAAAAAACCTCTTTGAGGCACCCAAAGATGGAGGTTTGAACATTCTCTCTATTGCTTAAGAAAAGACACCAATGCTAGTTGAAGAATCTATGGAAATCAATATAGGCACTGAAGAGAATCCCTAACTAGTCTATTTTACAGCATCTTTGACAGAAACAGAGCAACCAGAATTTGGCAACTTCTTCACACAAAGATAGATCAACTTTGCATGGTCTTATGATGACATGCCTGGGATGGATCCTAAATTGTTATTACATCATTTTCCCTTATAGCCAGGTGTAAAACCTGTGAAGCAGAAATTTAGGAAAATGCACCCCTAGATTGCTTTACTAGTCAAGGCTGAACAAAAGAAACAGTTGGATATGGTCTTTATTAGATCAATTGATTATGCAAATTGGATTTCCAATCCTATACCAGTCAAAAAACCAATAGGGGACATCCACATCTATACATATTTTAAAGATATAATTTTTTTTTTCTAAAGATGACTTTCCTCTATCGAACATTGACATGATTGTTGACTTAACAACATGATATGATATGTTATCCCTTATGGATGGATTTTTAGGGTATAATCAGATCAAAATTGCAACTGAAGACCAACCTATGACAACTTTCACTTGTCCATGGGGAACTTATTGCTGGAATGCCATGCCCTTTGGACTCAAAAATGCTGGAGCAACATATCAATGTGCCATGACCACTATTTTTCATGACCTCATACACACTCTCATGGAAGACTATGTGGATGATCTGATAGCTAAATCATTGACAAGGGATAATCATTTATAGGTTTTAGACAATATTTTTCAAAGGCTAGAATAATATAAAGTGAGGCTAAATCCAAAGAAATGCATATTTAGCATGAACTCAGGGAAACTTCTAGGATAAATCATTTCTAGACGAGGCATTAAAGTGGACCTAGTAAAAGTGAAAGCTATAATAAACATGCCTCCACCAGCTGATCTCAATGAACTAAGGACAATCCAAGGGAGACTGCAATCTCTTAGAAGATTCATAGTGTAGTTAGCCAATAAAACACATCCCTTCCAACATTTACTCAAAAAAGGAGTACCATTTGTATGGAAAGGTAAGTGCCAAGAAATTTTTTAACTAATAAAGGATTAGCTACTCTCACCACCAGTCTTAATGCCACTTGTTGAAGGGTGACCATTGATTCTCTACATTTCAGTAACCTCATTAGTGCTAGGAGCTTTGCTTGCACAAAATGATAATGAGGGTCATGAAAGGGTAGTATACTGTATCATCCACACTTTGGTAGGTTATGAACTCAATTATAGTACCATTGAACATGCTTGTCTTGTAGTAGTATTTGCTACTAAAAAACTAAGGCACTACATGCTAAACCACCAAACAATGTTGGTTGCAAAGATAGATACTTTGAAATATCTCCTAAGAAAAGAAACATTAACAAGATGACTGGGTAAATGGGTAATGGTACTCAACGAATATGATATCTAGTACGTAGAAAGAAAAGCTATCAAAGGATAAGTCATTGTTGATCAATTGGCTGATGCACCGATACAAGCAGATCATCCTTTAGTTGTAGATTTTCCTGATGAGTTCATATTCACTCTTAACATGGGAACGACATGGAAGTTATACTTTGATGGGTCCCACACAAATCATGGTTTAGGAGGTGGTATATTTTTTATCACACCACAGGGTTCAACTATATTCCTAAATCATTTAGTATATCTTTTCCATGTATTAATAAAATAGAAAAATATGAGGCTCTTGTGATAGGATTACGCATGGCATTTAGATGGAAGATCAAGAACCTACAGGTTTATGGGGATTCTCAACTAGTAATCTGATAGGTTAATGATGACTATGAAACTATAGATGAAAAGTTGGCTCCATACAAATGCATGATAGGTAGTTTCTAAGAATATTTTGACAAGTTTGACTTTCATCAAATACTTCACATTCTAAATAGGGCAGAAAATGCAATGGATACTATTGCTTCACTCTTGGACATACCTAGCAACATTCCTAAATTCGAGTGTTTGGTAGAACATCTTTTGGTCCCTGCCTATGACATCCCAGATTCAGAGATGGTGTGTGAGATTTTTTGTCTCAATTCCCCATTGTATAAAGACATATATGACTACCTCCATGCTGAAATCCTACCCCCTGACCTTTCAAACAACTAATGTAGAACATTTATCTGCAAGTCAGCCAAGTACACCATCATCGGAGACACCCTTTATAGGCATTCCCTAGACAATACCCTATTGAGATGTCTTGATATTGAAGAAGCACAAGCAACCTTATGTGGGGTACATGAGGATATATGTGGATCCCATTCTAGTAGTCCTACCTTAGCCAAGAAGATTATGAGACTAGGTTATTATTTACAATGGAAAAAGTCTCATATATCTTTGTCAAGAAATTCCTTCAATGTCAGTTACATAGAGACTTGATACATGCACCAACATAGGAGCTCCTTTTAATAACATCACCATGGCCCTTTTCCCAATGGGGGCTTGATCTCATAGGTAAGATACGTCCCACATGCTCCAATGACCATAATTTTATTATTACTGCACTTGAGTACTTTACCAAATGGATTGAAGCTACTCCCATGACCTACATCACTTACAAACATATTTATAGGTTTATCCTTAACTATATCATTTGTCGATATGCTGTCCCTCAATCCATAATCACAAATAATGGTTGTCCATTTTGAGAACCAAGAAGTCCATCATCTCTGTGAATATTTTCATATCCAACACCACTTTTCCACTCCATATTACCCACAAGGTAATGGCCAAGATGAAGCATCTAATAAAACAATCATCATAATCCTCAAAAGGATTGTCCATGATGTTGGTTGTGATTGGTATTTACAGCTTAACCCAGCCTTATCAGCTTACCGCACAAGTATCCATACTCCTACCGGTGCCACTCCATATTCCTTGGTTTTTGGGTCTGAGGCCATGTTTCCTATTGAGGTCAAGATTCCTTCCCTAAGGGTATCTTTGAAAGGGCATATTGACGATGAAGAGTACCTTGTGTCAAGACTACATGAGCTAGAATTCCTAGTTGAATGAAGACAAAAGGCATTAGATCATCTCCAAGCATATCAAAATCATCTTGGTCGCAACTACAATAGGAAGGTCTTGAATAGAAATTTTGACATTGGTGACCTAGTCTTAATGGAAAATCCAAAGAATCAAGCAGAGAGAGAGAAACCAGGAATGTTTGAACCAAATTGGTTAGGACCCTACATTGTTACAAAAGCCTTTGGATCAAGACCATTTCAACTTTCTACTCCTGAAGGAGAACCATTAGTAGAACCTATCAATAGTCTTCATCTAAAGAATTTCTAGACATAGCTTCTGAAAGCCTTGTTTTAATTATCAAAAATAAAAAAAATCAAAAAATCAAATAAATCTTTACCTAGGTGAAAACATGGCAAAAATGCATCTTGGTAACATAAAAAAAGATCAAAACAAAAAAATCAAGAAAATAGTAAAGAGAAATAAGTCATCCAATAGTGAAAACCACTTCGGTGGTGCCTTGGATAAGTACCATGGTGAAAACCTAGCAAATAGGCGCCATGTGTAATCGACTCTACTCTTTTGTCTACCATCATTCCAATTTGACTTCCCTATACATACCACCTATCTTTCTTATCTATATCCTTGTACATATCACATATCTTTCTCATCCATCACTTTTACATGCCATTCATAATAAATGGTTGTCCCATTCACTATCACACACATCTCATATATGTAATTAATTCAAATATTTTTTCAGTCAGTCTTGTTAGTCAAAGTCTAGTTGAACTACGAGGCCTCTACATGTATAACATAGGCAAGGCCATCAACTGATGAGACCCCAAGGCTTTACTAGGAAAATCCTTTATGGTTTGTCGTCAAGCACAAAAAATTGTCAGCACATCACATCAAGTCACACATCAACAAGATGAACAAGTCAACAAAGTCATCAAGTAAAAAATCCAACAAATTCCCAAAATAATTAGCTTATGTTGGTTATAGGATGAGTCCCTCCTGAAAATAAACATCATCACAACAATCAACCTATGTCTTATACATGATGAGTCCTTCCTTAATACAACTATTGTCAGACAATCATCATAGCCTTATGTAGGTTATCACATCAACGACATCATACTCAATGTCTTATATGATACATGTCTTTCTGAAACTAGGATTTTATCATGCCTTACACAGATAGTCACAAAATCGAAATCAGACTCAATGTCTTATACAATATGTGTCCTTCCTGAAATAAGGCTTTATTAATCAATCATCTTATCGATCAAAACAATCAAACAAATAGATCAAGTTTTGGAAAATATTTTACTGGTTTTTGAGTTTGTGGCTTGTTTATCTTATCATTTCATTTGGCTTTAATTTGGAATCCTATTACTAGCTTTCTCAAGGATGTCCCATGAAGGATTTAGAGAGGCAACGATGTATTAGAATTATGTTTTCTTTGACTACTGTTTTTCGACTATCTTTTGGATTTGATTTTTGAGTCATGTTACTAGTTTCCTCGAGGATGTCCCATGAAGGATTTAGAGGAGCGATGACATCTCATTACCCATCTTTTATTTTGGTTGTTTTCTATGGTTTGTCTTGGCAAAAATACTGGGGAAACTGTTCCCTTAGTATGAGTTATGATATTCCTTGTTTGCAACTGTCTATTTTTAGCAAGTGGATGACCTTGCACACTTTGATTTATCTCATATCATGGTGTTTGTCTCCATTTGTATTAGTTACCGCCCAATGATGATTTAATACAAGGCCTATTGTGTTTCAGCAAAACATCAAATATTGCTAATACTAACATCAATGTCTTTTATTATTTATCTTTTCTTCGCACTAAATTTTCTTCTTTCTTGCATTATGATAGAGTCCTATGACACACAAAAATATAAAGCATCCTGCATATGCATTCATGTTAGAAAAATTATATAAATATCATACGTATTAAATCATACATGTATGTTGCATTTGAAAACACAAAAATATAGGAATCCATAACATCTAGGAATTCATGACATATTATCCATATCATATTGTATCTTATTATCATCATCATAGATTACATAACATATAGCATCACATATAAATAGAAATTGTAAATATATACATCACATTGCATCCACCATCATCAAATGTATAGCATCAGATGTATATATCATTGTAAATAAATACATCACATTCCATGTCATTATCATGAATATAAAATCAACATAACATCATAAGATGAATAAAACATCATAATGTAAACGTCAACATCCATAACATATGCACATCATATAGACGATAACATATCATATAGAACACATGCATAAATAGAAGGTCAAACATAATCACAAATAGAACTACATATCATATAAATCATCACCAAAATCATATATATATCACTCAAAATGTGTAACATCACAATGTCATAGTGTATTTGTGAAAACAAATCTCGCAAGCTCTATGATCAAAATACAATGTCTATAAATAAATGTCAGAACATGTCCCTACCCAAAACTCCCACTACTCCCATGTGGAGAATGTGGAGGTGACTGACGATGAGATCCTAATGATCGTTGTGTAGAATGGGGCCTATCATATGGTCTAGTCCTATGAGGTCCTACGACCCCCTCTATGCTCTGAGTATGAGACCTACTCTAGGACCTGCTATTGTGTGCCTATGAATAGCTAGAAACTCGTCTCTCAGGAGGTACCTCCTGCTCATATAGATCCATGTAATATATATCTCTCACACCAGCTCTCACCAACTCCTGAGAAAAAGTCTTAGCTAGCCCACTACAAAGAGTCCTCAACTCTATAAATCTCTACTCAGTCTCCTATCAGGGTATGCTTTATCCCTCTCCATCAGAAGCGAGTCCCACTCCCCTGTCAATGCTCTCATCCGATCCTCTAGAGACTCTACTCTTTCCTGTAAATTGGCTACCCACTAATTGACAAGACCTATATCCTCTTGTTGTGGTTGATCTCCCCCATCATCATCCCAATCCTCCATAATCCTATTACAAAGCTCCCACTCTTGATCATCCATCTCCTCCTCATCATCATCCTAGTATCTTGCAAGCATACCAAGAGCATCTATCTCCTCCTCCTCCCTAACAGCCTCCTCCTCTACATGCTCCTCAACAATATCCTCCTCTATTGCATGCTCCTCTCCACCAGCTTGACCACCAACACCTTCCTCTCCTCCACCAACCTCTAGCATGGGAACATCCTTTCCCTCTCCCTCCTCCTCTCAGATGGGTGACAAATGTGGGCCTTGGCCTTTTTTGACCTCGTCAACCCCTACCATCACCCCTCCGACATCCTCCTCTCCCACCTCTGCCATCACCTCTCCCACCTCTACTACCACGACCTCTACGTCTACCCCACTTTCCCCAAGGTCCTATCATATACCTCTCCACAAGTGCATCCTGCTTTAGATCGGTAAAGGGCACTGGCCCGTGACTTGCCCACTAGGTATCATATGTGACCATCATCCTGGGATCTACTGCTCCACCCCTCCATCCCCACTAAATGGGATGTAGTGCATCAATATCAACCTCAAATATAGCAACAGGAATATGTGGTCCTCATAGAGGAATCTTCATAGAAGATCGTGCAAACTCTGCTTGGCCTCAAGGCTCATCTTGAACCTCGCCAAACTATCTCAGGACCCTATCTGACAGATGCCTCTAAATGATGTGAACATGAGAAACTATCCTCCTAATCAAATACTATGTCTATCTGTAGTAGGGCAAGTGTTAATCCTCATCCAACCACTAAGCACAATCCATGTACGACCTCCAGATGAACTGTACCATGGTATCAATAACATGTCTATAATAACTAGTATCTCCTATATGTGATTGGGTATTATCCCTTGCATATTGGAAGGCATAAGGAACTCCCTGATCTATCTTAGCTGTAACAAACAGCTGAAATATAGCAATGTGTTCCCATGCCCATACTATAAGAAACATGGTATCGTAGCTCATCGACTGGGCCTCTCTATAGGAAATATCATGCAAATGAAAATATAACATGGCAAGCAAACAAGGGCCCCATGCATACACGACCTATCTCTCAAACATACCAACTAACATCTCACCCCATCCTACAAGAAATCCATGACCTCATCAGTCAGGCAGAACTATCCCCCCAATCAATATGCATAACAAACAAGCTATCTGATCATATCTACCGGCCAAGACATGCCATCTAATCTCATAGTGATCTATGCCTAGTTGTCTAATATCATCATGTGTATAATATCGACACATCTCACTAAAACCCCTCTAGTCATACATGACTCTCGCACCCCTAATAGGAAACCTCAAAATCCTATACACATCCTCTAAAGTAA
The DNA here is from genome assembly GCA_007258455.2 of Sequoia sempervirens. NCBI lineage: Eukaryota > Viridiplantae > Streptophyta > Pinopsida > Cupressales > Cupressaceae > Sequoia > Sequoia sempervirens. Next base: position 250,605,014 of record VDFB02281492.1, read on the forward strand.
CACTAGCCTCTCCTGTAGGTATATGAAAAGAAAATGTCTCAAAATGCCAACGCTCGCAGAGCACGGTAAAAAAACCATAGTTTTCCTGGATAGTGGGCATAAAGGTAACATGATGCAAACAAAGGTGCCATATGAATCCTTTCTCGCCACTCTACAACTGATATCGAAAATAAAATGTCAATGGCCTCGACTCACTCATGTAAATCGGATCCAACACAACTTGCAATGGCAAAATTCATATCTTGTGTTAGAAAAACAAGCACATTTACAACCTCAAATTTCAAAAATGAATTTGATAGCTAAATGCATTGCTTTAAGGCAAATACATTGCAAAATTTCACATGCATCATTCTAATTTGCAAATGCATCACAAAATACCACATGTTATTTAATAATGCAGATGCATTCCATTCATGTACATGAGTCACAACATAAACCACGCCCAGTCATTCATGCATATGTGTCATGTTTTATAGATTGGTGCACAATAGACCAACCATTCAACCATGCAAATATGTAGCACAAACACAAATGTAGTGCAAAACCTAACATGTGCTACAATTCCTAACACATGTGTTGCAACAGTACAAATATGGTGCATAAAATTTCAAATGTGATCATCTAATCTACATGCATACGCTATCTTGAACATATTTTTACAAATGTGTCATTATGAAGTTAGATGCATTGATCACACATGTATATGCATTGATTTAAAAAGTGACACATGTGAAAATAAAGCATTAAATGCCTAAAAATGCGTGAAAATGAAATTTTCAAAAGACAAATTTTGACTACTTACCAGGGGTCCCACGTCTGCTGGCCGCCTAAACATCTAAATTCGATAGCCACGATTTTGGGAGTGGGGGACTAGAGACATGTTTACAGAGAACTCCAATGCACAAATCACAATTTTCAAACTTGAGGGGTGCAAATGAATTGATTTTCCACTCAATTTATATTTACACCTAGGGTTTTGGAGGGATTTTTACAAACCTTGTGTATTCTTGTTCTTCTGAGAACCATTTGACCTACCAAACTTTTCCAAAACTGATTTGTTTCACCACCATCAAACTTCTGGCCATCAAATTGACTAATCGAGACTTTAAAAAAAAAAATGGAATTTTTCAAAAAATTGTCATTTTTCCGGAGTGGGCATACCCTTTACTGATTTCACACTGGGCCATGACTGGGGCATGTTTTTGACTGATTTTCTTTGACACAATGCCGAAATGACATTGTATCAAAGAGGGGAAAAATGTAGACACTAAAAATTGGTCTAGGGCTAGGACTTCAATTTCTTCATAATTCGTACCTTCATTTGTCATGATTAAATAATTTTAATTATTTAATTATTTTCTAAAGTCCTTTCTTATCTATTAATTAAATAAATTTATTTAATTAACTAATTTTAACATTTATTCCTCTATTAATTAAATAACTTTAATTATTTAATTAATTCATTTTACCATTATTCAATCCTGATTAATTAAATAAATGTTAATTATTTAATTACGTCACTAATTCACTTTATTCTCTTTCTAAAATTAAATAACTTCCTATTTAATTTATTTTTGTCGCACTTTCGACTATAATTAAATAAGCACTTTAATCATTTAATTATTCTTTAAAGTGTTTTCTCCAGTCAATTAAATAAACCTTAATTTATTTAATTTAAGATGCAAATTTTGAATGTTGAATTAAATAATCATTTAATTCATAAAAGGAATTATTATTGGCATATTCTTCTATATTTGGATAATTGCTTAATTATCTAATTATTCATTTCTACTTTACTCAAGATCTATTTAAGTCAGTCAGTCATCTCTTGATTTAATGTCTGATTGTCTTTAACAAAGAGACTTCTTGATTTAATCAGTCAGTTATCTAGTTTTAATTCTTCTGCGTGAACACATTTATTAATTAAATAAATTTATTTAATTAATTAATCTATTTGTGCATTCGAATGGACCATTTCTTCCATGCTAATTCTCATCTTTACATGCAATCATTATTCTTCTAATGTTTGAATACTTTGAACTAAAGATTAAATCATTATGTAATCTTAATCTTCACCTTTTATGCTTTTATCACTCATGTTACTATTGATGCTAATCTCAATGCATGTCGAATCTTTTAATCTGAATCGTCCATCTATCTTTTAATCTGAGCCTATCATTCAAAAACCCTGATTCCTATAAATTGGCTTTATCTTCATCATTGTAACTCCTCGTGAAATATTATGACCTTTGGAAGCAATCAACTATTTAATCTTCAATGTTTTGTTGAATCACTATCATAGGCTATACTTGCACAAAGAAATCTGAGGGAAATTAGACTACAATGACAAAATGAAGGACAATCGAGGTCATGCATAGAATTGTGTAGATATTCAATGAGATTGTTCAAGTTTATTTATGTTTTAGCTAATTTCCATTGTTCTTTGTTGTTAGCTTAGTTTACATTTGAGTTTATTTGTATGTTATTGATTTGATCTCCTTTGTTTTCCTGATGTTACACTTTCTTGTTAGCATTTTCATTTGCTACTTTAAAGTAATTGCTCACAATATGGTGTTTAGTAATTTCTTTAAAGTAGGGGCATACATTGACATTATTCTTTTGCATTTTCCTTTTTTCTTGGTTCTTGGTGCAAACTTCTCACTTCATACGATGCATTTTTCGCTTTGTTGATGGCATTGGGTATAATGTCTTTCAGGAGCGTGATCTCTCTTAGCATATTGCATTCCTCTTAGTGGCTTGATGCGACACACCACATCCCTTAAGTTGTGAATCCTCTATTCTTTGATTGGTCCTCTCTTGGAGACATTAGGCACAATGTTCCCTAAGTTAAAGACCTCACATGAACTAAGCGAGACTCCTTTGAACATCTACTATAAATTTTCAGTTTTCATTTTGGCCACCTTGCATAACACAACTTTCATGCTTGTGGATCCATCATGTTTGTTCATGAGCTCCAAGTGTACAAATTTTTGCTTGTTTCATGAAGCTCAAAAATTATTTTTGTGGTACCTTATTCAAGTTATCAAGAGGTATAACTTTGGTATGGTTTGAGCGAGAAGCCCAATCCAAGGCATGAATTTCCCCATATCCACTTGTGTCTGTGTGAGTGCATACTAGCCATGAGTGTATGTTTCTCATCTTTTAGGACTTCTCACTTGCTAGAAAGCTAGGAGTTTCATCGCCTTAGAGTGAGTATGATTTTTTTCAGATAAACAACCTAGATTTGATCCACATCATGATGGAAAAATGATCGAAGCTTGATCCAATTATTTCATTTCACCTTTTCTTTTCTTTTCCTTGGTAGTGTATTCTTGTGCCTTGTCGTTGTTCTTTATATCATTCTTATGTATGTTCCTTTGTGCTTATGTTGGTTAGTCATGGGATCTTGATCTTATGGGCTTGATCACCCCTCTTGATCTTTATCTCATCTTATTGACATTGGTACATTTGAATCCCTCTTGATGCATGATTTTCTACTTTATTGTGAGTTTGAAGCATGCTCATCCTCTCACTACAATAGGGGCTAGATGGAGTCACCGAAAAAGTAACTCTTCTACTTTTTTTGACTTGTTTGGGCCTTCCTTGTGGTTTTGGCTTAATTTTGCCTTGAATTAGTGTTTTAATATGGATAAAACATTCACATTAGGTCTTGGGCCCTTGTGAACTAATGAAATTTTAATGGAAGGTTGCAAAAGTGTTGTAACATGCTTTCCCATTTTTCTAAGTTTCATCAATTAACTATGCATAATAAACATAATTTTAACCAAAATAAACTTTAATCTTACCTTATTTGGAGTGTTGTAGAGTGTTATAACACACTTTTACATTCCCTGGCATTTTAATTAATAATTTGGCTTTCTTATGCTTTAGTTGGCCCTAGTTTGCATCCACAAGCCTCATTTATTGCATCTTTTAAAGAATAATCCTGACACCAATCATAATTCAAGTGTTCCTAGCTTGTGTGGCCCATATTAGTGTCTAGGACTCATTCACCACCATGGTTGAATGGGTCCCACCTAGATCTTTTGGCCCTAAACCATTTTTTACACATTTCTAAGCACTTTTGATTTTTGGTCCCATACATTATGTCTAGTGGGACACATTCGGGACCTTGGGCGAATTAGTCCCGTGTGACCAAAATTCAAATTTAATTCAAATTTTTGGCAAGATTTTATTCTCCTAGATCTAATATTGGCTTGTAGTGTTGTAATTTTGGAAATTCTTACATAATTAAGTATAAATACAAGGTTGTTTCACTCATATTCAACACATAGCATTCAAGAGAGTTCACGAGAGAATTTGAGCATTCAAAAGAGCATTCAAGAGAATTTCAAGGGAAGATTATCAAGCATTTTAGAGCATTCTTCAAGCTCCAATCATCATGTCAAATATTGCATTCTTCATGTTTGTTATTGTGCTAACAATTGTGATGTAGAGTTTTATGATTCAAGCAAGCATTACATTCAAGATAAACATCATTCAAGCAAGAGTCAAGAACCACATCCATTGCAGCCATTTCAAGCATAATTGCAACACGTTATTGCTAGGGTTTGGTGAGTTGCAACATTGTATTTTGTTCATTCATCATTCTCCATTCATATTTTCTTTTATTTCAAGGTTTAATTACCAACAAGGAGTTTGACCAAGGAAAACCCCTATTCACTAGCCCCACAACATTTTTCCCTCTTCTTGTGTGTGATTTGCAAGGTTAAGTTTTAGATTTGTCAAGAAGAAAAGTTGGAGAAATTCTTCCAAATCCCTAAAGTTATCATCAAACCTTGGAGAAGGTCTACAACTGGCAATTTGTAGTTTCAGAGCCAAAAACTATTCAAAAAGAGCAGAGCAAACTGAGATGAACATAATCAAGCCTCAAACTTTCAAAAAATTAGAAGCAGACTAATTCGCCACAAGTGGTGAATGAGTCCCACTATACAATTCTACCACAGATTTTGACATATTTGGATACCCTTTTGGCTGAAACTTGCTCCAGTGCATTTTCCTTGAAACTGATTCATTCATAGTCCAACTTGGTGAATGAGTCCTAGTCAACAATGATACCAAATTTTCCATAATTCTAGACCTCCATTCTACCTTCTTCAGTCTTCCAGGAACACACTTTCTATTTCAAAACTTTCTGTTACATTTCTTCATTTTTCTAGGTCATTTAGAGTTAGTTTGCATCCAATTAGGGTTTTATCTTACAACTTGCATTGCATTGTCTTTTCCAAGTCTAAACTTGGTGGTGAACCCCTCATTAGATTGGGAGGCGAATGACTTGCTTGACGATTGACTTGAATTTTCCTTACTAGTCTTTTGCACTTTCTTTTTCTTTTTCTTTTATATCTGTGTATTGTGTTCCCCTATAATGTGATGTTTGATGTTCTTCTGGGTATGTGCAGGATCATCATGGAAAAAACATGCCCTTAAGTTAAGTGGCAAAAAATTTAGAAAAATTAGAGTTAGGCAACTTGACGTAAAAATTTGAATAAGTTATCTATATTATTTAAAAAATATGTAATAATAGAACTTGTAGCAAATTAAATTTAGTTTCTAAACTACTAGGTTTATTTAAAATATATATATTTGGTGAAAAAATGAAATTTCAACACAGTAGTACTTAAATTTCAGGGAAAAAATAAGTAGGTGTCTATCTGACCACCCTAACCACAATAAAATGAGAATATTTTTTATAAGATTTTAGATATAAGTAAAGGACTCATGTCCTGATGTGATGCATATTTTTGTAATTTTTTTCCAAGTAAATAATTAATTATGAATTTGTTATTACAACTTTAGAAAAATGTAAAAAACTGTATGTCTAACCACCTTAGCTTGGTCAAAACTTCATGAAATTCAATTTTTTTTAATCCTATAGTATGCAAAGGATAAAATGTGACACATGTTTTGGATTCAAAAAATGTTATACCGTTTGAAAGCTATAGATGTTTTTCAATCATCTTATCAATCAAGACTTTAGTCGTAATTCAAATAGAAAATTCAAATAATAATAATTTATTAAATTCAAAGTAAAGCATAATTTGTATTGGTGGAAATTTGAGAATCTCCTTTAAAAACCCTTTTCATTTCATCAATTTTGGGTTAAAAAAAGTCGTCACCACATACCCTACACATACCCATCATATCGAGCCACTTTTTGGCCCATCATGATCCTACACATACCTTTCTCTCTTTATGTCATTCCTCTATTTGTACCTTCATTCTTCTATATTTCATACATTGCTTTTGATTTTTACTTTTGTTTTGTGTTTTCCATAGGGGATGACGCAAAGCGTTAAGACGCCCTATGTCACTTCCATGTTGACCCAAAAGATCTCTCTATTTTCTTTTTTTGATTTTGTTTTTTGTTTTCCTTTTGGGGATGACACAAGTCATTGAGACTAAAATGTCTCTTTCATGTTGACCCAAAAGGACCCCTTTCCCTTTTCTTTTCCTTTTCCTTTTCCTTCTCTTATGCTTTTCCTTTTGGGGATGACGCAAGGCATTGAGACCGAAATGCCTCTCTCATGTTGACCCAAAAGTTTTTCCTTTTTCATTCGCCTTTTCATTTTCATTTTCTTGTGTCTTCCTTTGGGGATGATGCAAAGTATTGAGACATACTAAGTCTCTTCCATGTTGACCCAAAAGGATCTTCCTTTTTCTTTGTTTTTTCTATCTTTGTGTCATTCTTCTAGTTCTATGTATTTAGGGAATGATGACAGTTCCAAGCTCCTTACAAAACAATGCAACAAAGAACATACTAACCCAAAATCCATAGATCCCTTATGTGTTTGGTGTTCTCATTTTGGGGGCAACCCCTGAACTCTTTCTTTTCCTTTTTCTCACATGATGTAGCCTTACTTGGAAACATATGACTTGGCATAGGGGCTTTCCAACTTGGCTTTCATGTATTCTTTCTTGTTTACATTTTTAATTTGCTACTTTAAAGTAATTTATCACATAACAGTGTGTAAAAATTCCTCTAAAGTGGGGGAATACATTGGCATTATCATTTTGCATTTTTTTTTCTTTTCTTGGTTCTTAGTGCAACCTTGTTACTTTGTACGATGCGTTTGTCACTTTGTGGATGATATTGGGTGTGATTTCCTTCGTGAGCGTGATCTATCTTACTATATTACATTCCTCTTGGTGGCCTGATGTGATGCACTGCATCCCCTAAGTTGTGAATTTTCTATTCTTTGATTGGTCCTCTCTTGGAGACATTGGGCACAATGTTCCCTAAGTTAAAGACCTTGCATGAACTAAGCAAGACTCCTTTGAAAATTCTTTTACATTTTGTATTTTGCATTTATATGGCCACCTTACATTAGACAACTTGCATGCATGTAGTTCCATTTCATTTGTTCATGATTTCTAAGCATACGAAGCTTTGCTTACCTCATGAAGCATGAAATGACATTGTCCTTTATGGCACCTTATTAAAGTTATTAGGAGGTATAACTTTGGTATGGCTGAGCGGGAAGCCCATTTTGAGGCATGAATTTTCCCCATAGCCACTTGCATGTGTGAAAGTGCATACTAGCCATGAGTGTATGTTTCTCACCTTTTAGTCCTCGCCTAATGGAAAACCATGAGTTTTGTTGCCCCAGAGTAAGTACACATTCCTTTTTTTGGACAAACAAGCCTAGATCTGATCTACAACGAGATGGAAAAATGATCGAAGCTTACATTCTTTCAATTTATTTCTTTCATTCTTTTTCATCATCTTCATGTGTGTTCCTTTACGTTTATGTTTGATTTGCCATGGGATCTTGATCCTGGGGGCTTGATAATCCCTCTTGATTATTGTTGTCTCATCTCACTAAGCATGAGTTCATTTGGATCCCTCTTGATGTGCATGTTTGGCTACATTATGTGAGTTTAAAGTGAGTTCATCCTCTCACTAATGTGGGGGCTTAATGTGTCGCCAAAAAATGTATAGTTGGACATTTTTATGCTCACTTGAGTCTCTATTATGGACTTTGGCTTGATTTTTCCTAGATTTAATGTTGTAATGTGGTCAAGACATCTACATTAGGTCTTGGACCCTTGTGAATCATTAAGAATTCTAGGATGTCTTATAAAAGTGTTGTGAAGTGTTGTAACCCACTTTCACACTTTTCTAGGACCCTTTCATTATAATTCACCTAAATAACCTCTTTTTATCACTTGGAAAGTATTATTTCAAAGTTTTGTAAAGATTTTTAACAAAATCTCACACTTTTCTAGACTTATCATCACTAATTCAACCCTTTCTTATGTTTAAATGACCCCTTAATGCACTTTTCTGGCCATACTTAAGTGTATTTTTAAGAATATTCCCATTAAACCTTATTAAATGCATTTTAATTCTTGAAACCTAATGAAATTGTCCTAGTCGGACTAAGTCGCCACTGGGGGTGATTTAGTTCCACTGGGCATAAAAATCATAATAATTTCAATTTTTTGGTGGGACTTTATTCTCTTACCATTGAGGTCGGCCTGTGATATGTTATTTTTGGGAATTATTGGAAAATCAAGTATAAATAAAGGGTTTTTCCCTTATTTTCAACCCCCCATTCATTACTCAAGCAATTCATCCATTTACTTAATCATTCTCAAGCATTCTAAGCACTCTAAGCATTGTCAAATCATCCATTGGAGCACTTCATTGCATATCTTTAGATTTATGCATCAAGGGTTTGGTGAGTTTGTGACATTACATGTTTATTCATCATTCTCTTTCTATTTCATTTCATAGGGTTTGATTACCAAAGTGGGGTTTGACCAAGGAAAACCCCTATACTCTAACCCTTAACCCTTTTCCCCCTCTTTGCATGTGTGTTTGCAGGTCTTGTATGCATATTTGTCAAAGAGAAAAGTGTTAAAAAGGTGTTTTCAATCCAACAAAGTCATCAAAGTCAACAAAGCCTTAATTGAAGCTTAGAGACCAATTTCAATCCATTTTCTATAGAATTTACACCAGGCACCTATCAGAAAAAGTTGCCATCTGTGGTGAATTATTCCAACTGCCAGGCCTAAAAAGTGGTTTTTGCAATTTTGGATACACATTTGGCAAATTCCTATTCTGACATATTTTCCCCGAAATTGGACTAAGTTGTCCAGCTTGGCACAAGTGTCCCAGTTAGTATTTCCAGTCAATTTTGTAGGATTCTAGAGCCTCTTTGCATTACAATTTAGATTCTAGGTGCACCTCTCTAGTTTTGTTTAATTCCATTATCATTTACTTGCATTCTTAGGTGTTTTTGCATACATCACTGTGTTGTCAAACATTTTGTATTTCTTAGGTTTAGCATTAATAATCACCTTTCTTTTTCAGTTTGTTTCATTTAGACATCATATTTAGGCATATTGCATCCATTGTTACATTAATTTTGAGTGTAGACATTAGCCTTTTGGGTCTATTTCTCTCCTTTTAGGTGAAAACCCCTAGAAGAGTTAGAGAAACCCTTGGATACCCGAAATCGGTGTGCACATTACTCTTTATCACTATGAATATTGATCATAATAATAATATCCATGACAATAATTAGTAATATTAATCTTTTATTAACTATACCATATTATGTACTCTATTATTAACATCTTAATTAATATCACTTTTATTTCTTACTATTAACTTTACTATTATTTCTTAGCATTATTATTAGTTTTATATTCATTATTATTAACATTATGTCCTACCACTTTTTAGGCACTTAGTGGACACCCACAACCTAGATGATCTACTTCGAACTTGACTAATTTGTAAGTATATATATTAAAACAATAACATAATTTATTAATTTAAGACTACAATTGATGGTAAAAATAGATACGAGTTGAGTTAATAATGATTCAATTTCTAAAGCAATAAGTGACTACTTTTAGTTAGTAACATGACATACCTCCTACTTGTAACTCAAGTTTCACTTGTGACTCATTATGTCATATTTTTCCTTGCCCCCAATAGTTATACTTGCAAGGTGTCCACACAACTAGATACACAACATAAGATCAATGGATGATTAGTTATAGGATCATCAAGAAAAGCCATATTGTTACTTTAGCTAGATAAACCCAATAGTGGTCTACAATTGGATTTACAAAGAGGAACATAGTATGAATAACATTGGGAAGGAATAGTAAGTTCAAAATAAACTTTAGAAATAAGGTACCTAAGGGTTAGACCTATGCCTCAAGGGCTTCAATTTTTCCCTTCTCATAACTGATTACTCACAATAAGGGTATCTCCCTTTAGGTTCAAAATATAACTTTACTCAATTATAATCATAACCTTATAACACTGATATATGTTTAAACCAACTCCCTACTCAAATGCACTATATGCCCTCTATTCTAAGAGTTATAAAGCTATGTGAGTGGGTACACAGTGCTTTCTAGGGTCCATTTTCCTAGAAATTTGAACACTATCAACTGCCACCCACTTTGGTAAATCAAGGAAAGGAAACCTACTTAAGGATATACTATGCAACACACTCCAAGGGGTTTTTTTGAATGTTAAGTTTGCAAGAGAAAAAAAAAATCAATTTTTACTTATAACCTAGGTTTATCTCTCTTGATTTGATATTTTCTAATTTGTATACCACCCCAAGGCATAACTACCAAGTAGTCCTTAATCTAGAATGTGTACAAAATATTAAAATTTCAATGATAGGGTGTTTACAGAAAAGATGGCTACCTAGGAAATTTGAATCCTCTAAATAAAAGCATATCATTCTATTATAAATATCAATCACATAAAGCATAACTGAATAAATATCTACATTCATAAGAAAATGAGAAGGAATACCTATACCTTTTCATTCAACCTAACATGTCTCCAATATTGTTTTCAACCACCATTGAATTGGTATAATAAGGTATAACTCTTCCTACTTAGATTGTCAGAATAATTTCCAATTCAACTCCTCACACACACAGGTTAACAAAAGTAAGGGGTCAACTAGTTCTTTATAACATCTCTACAATTTTTAGCTAAAAATAAAAATCCATAATAATGTTGACATATATAATAGTTTTAAGGACATATTCCCAATTTCACATGCTTAGTTTCCTAACATAATTATGCCTATAATAATTTCCCATCTTGAAAAATATTTTTATTCACATATACCCCAATGTGGGAGTAGACAACCATTAAGACATTCCCTCAAGGAATGAAACACTACATTTATTAATGCCAACATATATGATAATTACCTTTTATCTCACATGTGAATACTAATAATCTATATGGAGTTGAATATGTATATACATTTAAATCAACTTCCCTTAATTCCCTCTTATATTCAATCTATCAAATAAAATTCAAACCGACGGTCACCCAATTCATACTAAATAATTAGCTAACACTATCAAAATAAAATCATACATAAGAATATAAATAACATCATAATCAACATAAGTTTGAAATTATTCAAACACAAGACATAAGAAATCAAAATATGATTTTAATGCAACAATTATGCAAGGCCTCAAATGGATCTATGGAGATGTCTTACTACAACATGATTCGACAATATCAATATAATAATCATAGCATACTATGAAATTCTTCAGATGAATCTTATTCATATTATAATCTTGCTTCTAGTATGAACAATTCTCAACTCAAACCAAGATAAATCTATCAAGTCAGGGTATGAGGATGAACACTTCTCATAACAATAATAACATTTGAAACCCTTTTTCTGTTTTGATTGTACTAGGGTGTAACCCAATATTTACATAAAATTTTTGTTTATACTTGTCAGTAATGAATAAATAAGTTCCCAACGGATAATAATAATTGATTTCACATAGTAGTAATAAGTGTTCCACTCCACCTATAACATCCCGCTACACAACCCCGAAGGGTAAGAGCCAAAAGAGGACAAGATAAATTTTTGTTTTAATAACATAAATAATAAATTACACAAAAAGCAGTTTCCAATACAATATATCAACAACATACATGGCCAAGCATGGCCGAACACAACCCAAAGGACAAGACTAATCCACTCTCCAAAGAAAATTCAAACATGAGCAAATAAGATAGCTTCAGAAGTTATGCTCCAGAACCCCCTACTCCAGAACTTCTTGCTCTAGAACCTTCTACTCAAGAACCTTCTACTCCAGAAGTACGCAAAATACATAAAGAAAGCTCTGATGCACCAAAAAATTTGCAGATTACAACATGAAGGAAATGCACATCCCAAGCCCTTTCAAAACCTTTCTAGACACACATAAATGCTCACCACACAAGAGAAGGATATCAAAGGATACTAAATTAATTTTAAAACCCAAATGTGATTCCTATAAACATGCATCCATCTTGAAACAATTAGAAAGGAAAAATAAAAAATAGACATGTTCTCAACACCCACACCAAGTCACCAAATCTAGTCTAATCAAAGCGTATCACTATTCTCATTATTAGTTGGTTACAACATCCTTCATGAGGAAGATCCAATAACAATATTACAATTACAAGCTTAGGACTCAAGGTCCTTGAATTATCCATTTATAACCTTTACACTAATAAGAAAGCACAAAGATGAGACATGAGAGCACAAAAGGAGCACAAACTCGAAGTAGATCCATCACGTTGAGATCTCTAGTCCCTAAAGATGGTTTCAAACGCCACCCAACCATGTGGTACCTGCAGGTCCACCCCACCGTGCCCATGGAGATAGTCACACGGCCCAAGCACTCAAGCAAGATTCAAGCACAAGGTATAGGCTTACACACATACCAATCACAATGAATACAGTTCATTCCAGATAAGGCTAGGCATCTCAATAAGGGCAGCTAACATATATGTTAAAGAAAATAAATTCATAGAAGGGAGAAGAGTAGAATTCATGCAACTACATAAATCATTTAATGCATCAACACAAAGTAAGAGAATATTCCAACACATGGAATACGTGTCATACAAGCTACTTACACATGGAAATCACATGCCACACATGTCACTCATAAGAGGAATCAATGAAATACAAGCCATTACAATTAATATGCCAAACACTCATAAGAGGAATTAAATGAGATACAATTCATCCCATAAGATATGAAAATAGTATTCAAACCCAACACCCAAAAGAGGAGGGAACATACATCTTCTGGGTGCTACTCAAAATAGGATCTAGATGCTAGAGTGCAAGCATAGGGAGAGTCATAACATGTGCCCAAATAAATGGAATAAAAGAAACTTGGAATTATTTCATACAAAAAGAATGCACAACTACACAAGTCCCATGCTCCACGAGCGGGCATGTCTTCCCAACCATCTTTAGCCTATAAGAGCACTAAAGGCATGCAGGGGTATGAAATAACCATAAATGACTTCCACAACTCACTCTATTACCTAGTCCTGGGGTTCATCTCATCCCAAATGAACAAGGAAATATAGCAAAAACAATAGTACAACTCTCAATGGAATTCACATCCGAAAACACAAAGCATTCACACCCCTTGCGACACTATTCACATTTTTACACTAAAATATCAAATCAAAAATTTAAATAAGCAAACGGATCTGAAACAATCCCATTCAAAGAATTCATATACATTTTCTATCATTCCCTATTATAATATGCAATAATATTCTCAAAATTACACTTTTAAGAAAAGTCCAAATTTTCACACACAACCAGGTTCCACCATTGATGAAGCTTGAAAAAACTTAAAATTTCAAAGTTCGAAAATAAAAAATGTAAGAATACCCTTTTGATCTAAATGTGCCCAAAAACACTATTTTAACATAAAAACAACAATTTGTTTTAAACGAAACTCAATTTTTACAAATAACTAGGTTTCACCATTAATGAAGCTTAAAAAAGCTTAAAATTTCAAAATTCAAAAATAAAAAAAGGTAAGAATACCATTTTGCTTTTAACATAAAAAGAACAAAATTAAAAAGCATGATAACCCCATATTTAGGGGAATGATGCAGGTAGAATCCCTTTTAAAATGAAGTAAATAAGAAGAAATAATAAAATATCTCAATTCCCAAGCAAGAAATTCATGTGAGAAGAAATTTGTATACAAGTCACGAAAGCACACGAAATCGTAGCCATCATTTCCTTTCCCTATTCATATCCAAATGAAACTGATGCCACAAAATTTCATGCCCAATTTCTCCCTCAATGAACAAATCAAATTTTTAGCAAAAAAGGGTTTTTCCCTCACATTTCTCTCCCAAAATATGCCCAAAAATGAATTTCCTTTTTCCTTTTTAAACTCTTTTTCCCATTTCACTTTTTGAAAAACCATATTAAGAATTATCGTTTAATATTTACTATTTTATATAATTTCCTCTGATTTTCCAATTTATAGTTTAAACATTCAATTTATAGCATAAATCAACATTCAACATTAAAATGATAATTTAGATCTTTATATGCACAACTTAAAATTAAATAGTAAAATAATGTTTATAATTTCCTAAATGAATCTAATCACACAAATTATGCAATTATGGTTAAACATAATACACATAAGCCCAATTAACCTTTTTAAATATGAAATTCTCCCATTTAATCATAAAATGCATTTCCTATATTAAAATTTATGAAAAAATGCAATTTATCTCAAAAGCTTAGACACTTTTCATAGTCCGACTACATAGGGGATTCAGGTTTTTTGAAACATGACCAATCACCGTATCTGAGGTTTGCACTAATTAATCAAAGACAAATCATATCCAAATGGGTACGACGATAAGAGTTTAGGTCAAGGGTTGGCCAATGTGCTATCTCCTGTTAACCACTGTTAGAGAAGGTACGCTTAGACTTGTGAAGCCAGGTGGAGTCGATACCTGGTACCTCTAACATACACACACAACAGTTTACCTGTGCATATACATTTATGCATAGTAAAAGTACATACTACATCCTGACTATAGTTAACTATCATATATATCAATTAATTGCATCAACATAGCTAAACATGATAACCTTTCACTTAATCAACAATATCTAACCTCATTATAATAACATTTAATATTTATAATATCAAATCAAAATCAAAATACTATCTTACCAGCCTAGGTTTAGAGATGTGTTACATCCTCCCTCCCTAAGATTTGACTTACTTCTAGAAGTCATGTAAACTCAATATGCAGCCATGTCACACATTAGTACTCAAAATATAATAATCAACATTAAATGATTGTATTTCATCCCAAAGATGAGTATACATCATTCATCACTGAAAGAAATAGAGAGGTCATCCTTATAACATTCACCTTTCGAAGAATCATTATCAATATATTGACATATGCCTTACTCATAAAATCTCAACATGAAACAAAATAATATGGTTAATCTTGCTAACATCACATGTGCCACAATTCTCAACATAAAAAAATTATTTTAACATCCACATTCATACAAGGATGGGTTAAGATACACTTAATTCCACTAAGCAAAGGGTAAAGAAGATGGATAAGCACTCAATTCTTTCCAAAACACCATAATTTGCAACAATATTTGTTTTCTAAACACTTCCAATCTCACACATGAGAACATATTTGGCATAGTTTTAAACAAAATATAACAATTCACACTTTCTAAAGCACAATAAGTGAACTTTTGAACTTTTCATATGCAACCATATCCAAGCTAAAACATGCATTTATACATACATACATACTTTACATCATTGGGAATCACATCACAAGGCTACACAAAGGTCCATCTGGACACTGGTAAGCAACATACTAATCCATGATACATAAATCATGAGCCAAAAGCCAATATCCATCTCACATAATCCATACCTCACACTTGGTGGTTTGATGGTGTTAGGCCACACACACATGGTGATACCATCCAAACAAGACCACAATGACCTATCTCTTGTTCAATAAGGTGGTTAGCCTCCAAGAGATAGTCATCACACATAGGTGGGTAGTGAGTCCTAGTTGTGTAATAGCCTCACATACCCCCATCCTCAAGGTTCCCTGCGTCTACTTCCTTGTATACACTCAACCGAGTCTGGCTCTCCCGTCCTCAATGAGGAATCACATTACAACACAAGACCAACATTTGAAAACAACAAATAGAAAACTAGTTTAGCCACCAAAGATCATAAATAAATATCAAATAAAGATTCAATTGTAGCAATAAAGGAAGAAATACGTGCAATTTCAACACTAAATCAAATGTAACCATGAGGGCTACATGAAAATAAGATCACAAGGTGTGGCTAAACCATCACAAACAGGATAAATCAAATTTTTTCGGTCTTCACAATCAAAGTGAAAATCATCAATAACCAAAAGAAGATTCACAATCTTCAAAATGACACAATACATAACTATGTCACTAAACTAGCCACCAAACGAGGAAGGAGCGAACAACATCTGACTATCGCAATAGCCCCTCATGTGTGGTGGAGTGATCACACCAACTACATGGCATGACGTGTACTCCTCGACTACAGCTCACATCTTGTTGTCACACAACATGGACTTGCCAAGTGGCCCACGCACTGCTTGGATATCTACATGAAATGTGCTCTTCGGCCACATTCCGCATTACATCTCAGCGTAGCATGGTCATACGTTAGTCGAAGAAGAAATGTACTGGTCGTATGTCGCATGGTAGAGTGTCTATGGCTCTGTGGAAGTAGGCACGCATAGAAGACACCCCACATAGTGATACCTCATGGAGAAGGCACACACAGGTACTCGCTATAGCCAGAGGTATACATGGCTAGGACATACCCATATGCCAACCAAACCAAACATTGTCGAGAGAAAACATGAGTGTTCCTCTACAAGTGTACGAGGCCCCATCATGCTCATCACACAAGTAGACTACCACAACATAATCTCATAGTGCACCTTCACGCATCTAAGCATGTGGCATCATCACCAACACTATGTCGGAACATCAGTGTGGTGTGGCATCATGATAGGACACATGCAAATATGAAATATATAATGCGCATATGAGTATAAAAATATGGGGCTACTCAAGCCTCACATATCATGTGGACGAGGACGACTCACTAAATGCCAGCTCAATGCCCCTGCAGGTGGCCAGACAATACAAATAAACCAATGCTACTGTACACAAAGCTTTGGGGATTAGGCTAGCACATATGGATCAAGTACCCTAATCCATCATAAGGGGAAGTAGTGAGTACTTTCCTCGATGTCGGTTGAGCTAAGACTGCTCTGTGCCACAACATGTGTATGCTATACACTCCATCCAAGGACCTTTGTTGCCGCTACTACCCCTTCACAGATTGAGGGACTAGAGAACCAAAAGAAGAGATTCTACGAAACTAACTTTTGGTTATTCTTAATATATATGTAAATTTCAACCACACTTGGGTTTTCCTTCAAATAGGTAACAAACATACAAGCACATAGAATGGTATGGCTAATCCCACACCTAAAATACAACATATCCTCCATGGATGGGTACACAGTCTCACCATCCCATGGGCATACAAAGCAAGTACAGGGTATTCACAACACTCAACATGTGCACTAACACAAGATGTTCACATAACAGGGAGTACCTTTTTCCAATTTCCTCTTACCAACATAAAACCATTATCCACCTCTAATTATGCAAGATCAATACAACTTTCCAAGAACATGTACTCCCAACATCCATACAATACATCATAGTGCTACATGGAGTAAATCAACAATGCCATAACAATTCTCACATTCATATTCACTTTTATTAGGTGGTAATCACCTTACTACACACACATATTAACCACATTTATTTCCTCTACACAATGCAATATCATTACGATGTTTACTCAACACAAGGTATGCAACATTATCACTGTAACATACATTTATCATTTTTCATTTATAATTAACATGCCAATGGTTTCACTATTCCCTTTTCCTCTAAACTTTTACTTAATGCAGAACAATTTCATATTCAAATTCATACATGTTCCATGATTGTGAATGCAACTTGGGGACTTAGGTCCTTTACCCAAGGTTAGATCTAATAAAACAAACCTCCATGAATGAATAGACATTTTCTCCTAAGAGTCAAGCATACAATGGATTTCAATACACCACACACTAAAAAATAAGCATCTCTATTAAACCAATGAGAAGAGAGATAAGGAGAGAGAGAGGGATTTACAATTCTGACACAGACACGAAAGCAACATGGTTTCATCATCACACAATCACTTTTACACAAATGCATCAATCATATGAGAGCATGCATTAATCTCTATGAACTAACAACATGAACAAAGAAACCAAGCAAGGATAATTTTAGGCAATGCATGTCACCTGCAACCCACCAACAAGCTGAGGTCCAACATGCCCACCCACAACACAGGATATAGGAAATTAATCAATCTCAACCTCGGGAGACTCTCAACCAAGGGAATCACTCCAATCCCGTAGGGTAAGGAAAGACTAGGAGGCATCATTCCTCTACAACACAAGTCTGGGTTGGGAAGCTCAACCCTAAAAATGCCATACTAAGGCACTCAAAGCAAAAGGTCCTATGACTATCTCGCCACAACAAGCATTTGGAACACACACATGAAACACACTACAACCATACTCAGGAACCACTCAAGGGTCATAACATTTTAAACAATGAAAGATCAACACATCAAGAAGGAGACCAATCGAAATAAACTTCTCGGTAGCCTCGAGGGTCTAACTAACCCTCACACAAAAGCATTCCTCAACAAGACATGTAAGGGGCGGGAAACAACAACACTTGTTGGCATCCACTACACACAACACACCAAGCCGATGAAAACCATAAACATGGATCCCTAGTGCTACAACATGGGCTCTATCTCTAACTTTGCCTCTTGCTCTACCCCTAAGAGGAATCCTAAAGGAAATAAGGAACACATCAAAGTAAATCATCACAAGGATGATCTATACACCAAACTAAGGCATGAAAGTTAAACAACAAAACTATGAAAACAATATAACAAGCTCATGTGCCACACATGAAAAACATAGCATAACATAGAAGGCTCAATTATGCCAGAGCTCCCAATGTGTGAACATGGGCTCTGATACCATATGTAACATCCCGCTATGCAACCCCAAAGGATAAGAGCCAAAAGAGGACAATATATATTTTTGTTTTGATAACATAAAGAATAACATACACAAAAAATAGTTTCCAATACAATATATCGACAACATACATGGCCAAGCATAGACAAACACAACCTAAAGGAGAGGACTAATCCACCCTCTGAAGAAAATCCAAATAGGAGAAAATAAGATAGTTTCAGAAATTATGCTCCAGAACCCCCTGCTCCAGAACTTCCTGCTATGGAACCTTCTACTCTGGAACCTTCTACTCTGAAAGTACACAAAATACATACAAAAAGCTCTGATGTGCTGAAAATTTTGCAGATTACAACATGAAGGAAATGCACAACCCAAGCCCTTCCAAAACCTTCCTAGACAGACATAAATGCTCACGACACAAGAGACGGATATCAAAGGATACTAAATTCATTTTAAAACCCAAATGTGATTCCTATAAACATGCATCCATCTCGCAACAATTAGAATGGAAAAGACAACACTAAACATGTGCTCGAAACCCACACCGAGTCACCAAATCTAGTATAATCAAAGTGTATCACTATTCTCATTATTGATTGATTACAACATCCTTCATGAGGAAGGTCCAATAACAATATTATAATTACAAGCTTAGGTCTCAAGGTCCTTGAATTATCCATTTATAAACTTTACACTAATAAGAAATCATGAAGAGAAAGAGACATGAGATCACAAAACAAGGAGCACAAACTCTAAGTAAATCCACCATGCCAAGATCTCTGGTCCCTAACAGTGGTTTGCAATGCCACCCAACCATGTGGTACCCACAAGTCCACCCCACTGTGCTCATGGAGATAGTCACATGGCCCAAACACTTTAGCAAGATTCAAGCACAAGGTATAGGCTTACACACATGCCAATCACAATGAATACACTTCATTCCAGATAAGGTCGGGCATCCAGATAAGGGTAGGCATCCCAGTAAGGGCAGCTAACATATATGTCAAAGAAACTCAATTCACACAAGTGAGAAGAGTAGAATTCATGCAACTACATAAAGAATTTAATGCATCAACACAAAGTAAGAGAATAGTCCAACACATGGAATACATGGCACACAAGCTACGTACACATGGAAATCACATGCCACACACGTCACTCATAAGAGGAATCAATGAAATACAATCCATTACAATTAATATGCCAAACACTCATAAGAGGAATTAAATGAGATATAAGTCATCTCATAAGACATGAAAATAGTATTCAAACCCAACACCTAAAAGAGGAGGTAACATACATATTTTGGGTGCTACTCAAAATAGGATCTAGATGCTAGAGTGCAATCATAGGGAGAGTCATAACGTGTGCCCAAAGGAATGACATCAAATAAACTTGGAATTATTTCATACAACAAGAATGCACAACTACACAAGTCCCATGCTCCATGAGCGGGCATGTGTTCCCAACCATCTTTAGCCTATGAGAGCACTAAAGGCATGCAGGGGTATGAAATAACCATAAATGACTTCCATGACTCACTCTAGTACTTAGTCCTGGGGTTCATATCATCCTGAATGAACAAGGAAATATAGGCAAAACAATAGTACAACTCTCAATGGAATTCACATCCGAAAACACAAGGCATTCACACCTCTTGCGACACTATTCACATCTTTACACTAAAATATCAAATCAGAAATTTAAATAAGCAAACGGATCTGAAATGATCCCATTCAAAGAATTCATATACATTTTCTATCATTCCCTATTATAATATGCAATAATATTCTCAAAATTACACTTTTAAGCAAAGTCCAAATTTTCACACATTACCAGGTTCCACCATTGATGAAGCTTGAAAAAGCTTAAAATTTCAAAGTTCGAAAATAAAAAATGTAAGAATACCCTTTTGATTGAAATGTGCACAAAAACACTCTTTTGACATAAAAATAACAATTTGTTTTAAACCAAACTCAATTTTTACAAATAACCAGGTTTCACCATTAATGAAGCTTGAAAAAGCTTAAAATTTTAAAATTTGAAAATAAAAAAGGTAAGAATACCATTTTGATCTAAATTTTTCCAACAACACTCTTTTAACATAAAAACAACAATTTGCGCTTCCAATTAAAAATTTGGCATGATAACCCCATATTTAGGAAATTCATAAAAAAATTTACAAAATCAATTATTCTCCATCAAATTGATCCAAATAAAATTCACAAAATGATTCTAACATACTACCAATGCATTTAGAATCATTTAAACCTTTTAAAATGAAGTAAATAAGAAGAAATGATAAAATACCTCAATTCCCAAGCAAGAAATTCATGTGAGAAGAAATTTGTATACAAGTCACGAAAGCACATGAAATTGTAGCCATCATTTCCTTTCCCTATTCATATCCAAATGCAACTGATGCCATGAAATTTCATGCCCAATTTCTTCCTCAATGAACAAATCAAATTTTTAGCAAAAGAGGGTTTTTCCCTCACATTTCTCTCCCAAAATATGCTACAACCAAAAATGAATTTCCTTTTTCCTTTTTAAACTCTTTTTCCCATTTCACTTTTTGAAAAGCCATATTAAGAATTATCTTTTAATATTTACTATTTTATATAATTTCCTCTACTTTTCCAATTTATAGTTTAAACATTCAATTTATAGCATAAATCAACATTCAACATTAAAATGATAATTTAGATCTTTATATGCACAATTTAGAATTATATAGTAAAATAATGCTTTTAATTTCCTAAATAAATCTAATCACACAAATTATGCAATTACAATCAAATAGAATACACATAAGCCTAATTACCCGTTTTAAATATTAAATTCGCCCATTTAATCATAAAATGCATTTCCTATAATAAAATTTATGAAAAAATGCAATTCAACTCAAAAGCTTACACTCTTCACAGGTCAGCTACATAGGGGATTAAGGTTTTTTAGAACATGACCAATCACCGTATATGAGGTTTGCACTAATTAATCAAAGAAAAATCATACCCAAATGGGTACGACGATAAGGGTTTGGGTCAAGTGTTGGCCAATGTGCTATTTCATGTTAACCACTGTTAGAGAAGGTACACTCAGACCTATGAAACCAGGTGGAGTTGATAGCTGGTACCTATAACATACACACACAATGGTGTACCTGTGCATATACATATATACATAGCCGAAACACATACTACATCCTAACTGTAGTTAACTATCATATATATCCATTAATTGCATCAACATAGCTAAACATGATAACCTTTCACTTAATCAACAATTTCTAACCTCATTATAATAACATTTAACATTTATAATATCAAATCAAAATCAAAATGCTATCTTACCAGCCTGGGTTTAGAGAGGTGTTACACCACCCTATAAAAGCATATTTCAATATATGTAGAAACATTACAAAATCACAACTCTTTAGTACTCCCCCATCTTGTAACTAGAAAGAAACTAAATGTAACAACAATATAGATGCATGGTCTTTAAAATAAAAAGGGTGTCCTCAAATTTATTTTTAATTTGATGCTTCTTAAATATAGATTCATAACATTGATGATAGGTTCTTGAATATCACATAAAAAATGGAAATAAACTTAAATAGTGTAGTCCACCATGTGCAAATAGAATAAAATGTAAAAAAGGAAATAAATGCTATATAACTAAAAAATTGTAGGTGAAAATGAACTCCATGATTTTCCTCTTATTTTGTTACATTTCCTATGAAACATTTTCTTATAAACATGAGCATTTCAGAGTAGATGAAAGAAAAACAAAGATTTTTGTGCAATTTTTTTCCATTGTAGATAAAATGAAAATGGTGTTTTGTCTATTAAAATAAGAAATGAAATATAAATGTGGCATTGTTGGTAACATAGTTTCAGCTTAAATATCTTCTCATTTAAGAAATGCAAAAATAAAATAAAATATATAGCATTTTATGCTTTGGTGGATGGTGATACCCTATTCTAAAGCTTCCACATAGGCATGGGAATCATGGTAGACTGTGGGAATTATTTAACACTGATTGAGCAAATGTATTTGAAAGTTTCTAAAGCTTTATCGACAAGTCCATTTTATCTCCTCTAATAGAAAAATCCATAGAATCCCAAACAAAACAAAGAAATCCTCCATTGGAGACACCTTGAAATGCCCAAACAAAACAAACAATAAGATAAACAATCCAAGTTTGAGAATACCTTCATTCATTCGAAATATTCATTTAAATGGCAATATAAAAAAGAATGGTTGTAAATGAACTTTCCAGTAGATTAAAGCTCCAATCATCACATACCTATATGTCCATTGTATCTTGACAACCAAATTTCCACCATCTATCACTCAGCTTCCCAATTCAATCAGCCACATAGCTACCATTTCAATAGACTTCTTCCAACTCTTCACAATACTTTTTGTCACTTGCACATTGATTTTCAAATATCCATCATGTATTACTCAGTTTCCTAGCTCATTTAGATACATGTTAATTGTTGGTATGTGACGAAGTCCTGATCATGCAAATATTGTACCCTTTGCATATCCTTGCTGGGGTTTGGGGGCACAACCCTGAATTTTTTTCTACTTTTTTGCATGTCAAGGGGTCGATAGTTAATTTTTTGTTAATCAACAAATGAAAAATGACTTTGTAAAACCCTAATTCTAGAAGCTTCCAAAAAGCTTGTTGTAAGTGGTTGGGATGTAAGTTGTGATATGGTATTCACAAGATTGTAATTTGTTTTGCATTGGATAATAAAATCACTGAATGCTTGAGTTTCTATGGATGTAGCCCATATTGGGTGAACCAAGTTAAAATTTTGTGTTGATCTCTTTTGTTTTATTCTTCATTGTTATTTATGGGTTATTTAATCTGCATATAATTGTTAATGTTTATTGCTCTGATCTGCCCAAACCCTAACATTAATCTCTATAGTAGGGGAGAATACTTGGTAGTTGAGCACCTTATTTTTGTGCTTCTCAAAATGTTACATGAAAATTTCAAAATAATCTCATTTTTTATAGCATCTTGCTTGGAAATGCCCCTACTTATAACTAAGGTTTTAGGGCCACATCATCAAATATGATGCCACATTAGTATGTTTTTTCTCAAGGTGTCTGAAAAGGTCCAAAAAAAACTGAGACCAATACTTGTGCACTGAATCATGTTTTATTGGTGTGTTGATGTGGCATCACATGCTTTGTTGCTTCTGAGATCTAAGGAATACATATTATTCAATTATTGGTAGTTATCATCAACACTAACAACTTTAAAGTCACAACTATTGGTTCAATATTGTTAAAATATTGGGAATTAAATCAACAAATGTTATTACAACTATTGAAACATGCTCACTACCAAGTCCTTTCCCCTAGTGAGGTTCAAATTCACAACAATAACACTAAAAAGAGTTTTGACCCACAAGCCTACAACTAGCCCATGATAGGTTAGTTGATCCCTCCATGAAGGAACTACTTCTCTGATATTCTGATGTAGGATCATCCAAACGAACTGTCAATTGGCATCACCCAAAAAAAAAATCAGAGGACTTGAGGGGGTCATAACACACATTTGGACAATTTTTTTGACAAAATGGAGCACTTTTCATTTTTTGCTTGTTGACACCCATGACACTCTAGGTAATGTCCAAGTTAAATAATGAAGTTTCTATAAATTGTGTATCTTCAGAGAATGAGATATAATTTTTGTGAGAGATAAATGCATATGAAAAAAAAGTAAGAGCCTATGGTATAAGAAGGGGAAGTATAAATTTTAAAAGAGAATGAAATTTTAAAGGTAGAGAAGCAACTTCATAAGAAAAGAAAAGAATTAAAATATAAAATAGAGACATAGACATTCTCATATCCATGTAGAAAGGTGAAGGGACACAAAAGGAAGAAGTGGAGGAGACAAAAAATAAAAAAGAAGAGGCACACAACCATGAAGGGAGAGGAGAGGGAAACCAATTTCTGAAGGGGTTCGCTTGAAGTTAATATGGGTGAAGCATTTTAAATCTACAATTAGGAAAATAGAGAAGGGTCTGCACTAGGCAAGTTGAGTTGTTGGAGGAATAAAACAAGTAAGTTAAATTATTTTAAAACCAAAATGCCCATAGCTTTGTGGGAAATAGAGCAAGGAATGGAGACGGTTGTATATATGGGAGTAGGGGCTACGTGAGGTGTAGAGAGAAGAGAGTTGTTTATAGGTGATTACAAATAGAAATTGTGGTGAATGGTCAATGAGACCATAGATAAAAAAAAATAGTAGAATGAGTCACTAAAATGTAGGGTAAGATTTGGGCACATGAGGAAAATAAATCATGATGACAGAATTCCTGACTGCAAGAAGAGGAATTTTCTAGAACCAAGTTTGGGTCTTGTAATTATGTAAGCTAATTATGAAAATTGTGAATTTAAATAAATTGTAGTTGTTATTTGAATTCTGAGAAATAGAGTGTTGTCTTTGTTCAATGTAAAATTATGATTAAGAATGTTTGTCAGGATATGAATATGAAAAGGATATGGTTATTGTGAAATTTGGATTGAAATTAATCAAAAAATACAATTGTTGAAATAACAAAATGAATGGTTGCATCAAATGGAATTTGTGATCTGGGAACTTTTTCAAATTGTGTGTGTGAAGATTGCATGAGCAATAAGAGTACGACGTGTCTACGTCAATTGGTATCAGATTCGGTAATCCTAAGCATGGAGAAGATCCACCAGGACCTACAAGTAGAAGTGTGAATAGATCGCCAATTGTGAGGTAGTTCACACCTAGAAGAAAGTGTGTGAAGCGGTTGTGGAGAGCTTGAGAGGTTGTTACAGGTAGAGGAGTCTTGAATAGCGGGGGGCTTGAAGTTGTGAAGGAATTTGTTTTGTAGATTGAGTGTGAGGATAGATTGCATAAGGTGAAATTGCAATAGTAGAAGATGGGTTGGGTCATGAGGAGACCCATACGAATACTGTTTTGGGAGCAGTATTGGGAGAAAGTGGAGGATGATATGTTTGAAAAGATGAAACATATAGTTTGTGAAGAAGTAGGTAAGATTGAGGAAAGGCTCGAGAAATTGGAAAAGAATGTTAGAAAAGTGAGAGGAAAGTGATAAAGAGAAGCAAAAGGAAGAGCGAGGATAGCAGCCCAAGATGGAAAGAGGAAGATGTAGCCCCTATCAAAGAAGTTGCAGTCAAGACATGCCATGAGGAAGGCATGAAGGAAAAGGTAGAAAAGAATGAAGTGAGTAGTGAAGAGGTCATAGTGAATGGAAAAATGAAGCAGATTTTTTTGCACAAATGTTGAGGATCGAGAAAGAAGGGGTATCAAAGCTTGTTGTTGTAGTGAAGAGAGAAGAGAAAACATTTACAACTGATGAGCATGTAGAAGATTTCGTAGTGAGATTTGATGTTGTAGCTATGAATGAAGATGAGGTAAATCATCTTTGTGTTGTTATTTCATTTTTAGATGCAGTAGTAATAGAAGAGATGGATAGAGAGCAAGAGCATGTTGTAGATGGTAAGTGGTTGTGTGTAGAAATGGTAGAAGATGTTGTGAGTTATTTTTGGTTGAGGTGGACGGTTAGAGGTGGGTTTGAACCTATGAAGGAGGAGAAAAGAGTGTAGAGTATTTGGCAGAGGAGGTCAGGCTTTGGTGGACATGAGTCCACAAGGGGGAAAAGGAGGAAGATGTGGTGTTGTTAGAAGGAGGTGGTGTGTATTCTGACACAATGCTAAAAAAGTGGAAGAAAGATTGATCTTGAGCACTTGGATAGCGAGGGAGTTCATTGTAGGTTGGTTGCAACCTAGAAGAGTAATTTGACTACTCAACTTCGCCATTGTGAGCCTATGCTCACAATATTTCTACCCGACGTGTTTGATGCATGAGCATCTGAGCATACTGGCAATCGACATCATCCAAAAATATTTTCAAAGGAGTTGAGGGGGTCATAACACATGTCTAGAATTTTTTTTGAACAAAATAGAGCACTTTACATATTTTCCACCTGTTGGTGCACCCATGACACTTCGGGCAATGTCCAAGTCAAATAATGAATTTTCTTTAAATTATGTAGCTTCAGAAAATGAGATGTCATTTTTTATGGGAGATAAATGCATATGAAAGAAAAGTAGGAGCCCGTGGTATAAGAAGGGGAAGAATAAATTTTAAAAGAGAATGAAATTTTAAAGGTGGAGAGATAACTTCATAAGAAAATTAAAGAATTAAAAAAATAAAATAAAACCATAGACATTCTCATATCCATGTTAAAAGGTGAAGGGACAAAAAAGGTAGAAATGGAGGAGATAGAAAAGGAAAAAAGAAGAAGAGGCACATAGCCAAGAAGGGAGAGGAGATGGCATAAATTTATGAGGGGGGCTACTTGAAGCAAATGATTTAAAAACCAAAATGTTTAGAGCTTGGTGGGCAGTTAAGCAAGGAATAAAGAGGGTTGCATATATGGGAAGGTTGAAGTGGAATATGTAGGGGTTGCATGAGGTGTAGAGAGAAGAGAGTTGCATAGCTCGGTGATTGTAGATGATTGCAGATGGAAGGTGTGGTGAATGGTCAATGAGACCATAGACAAAAATAAAAACAAACAATCTAATGAGTCATTGAAATGTAGGGTAAGATTTGGGCACATGAGGAAAAGAGATCCTAGTGACAAAATTCGTGACCGCAAGAAGAGGAATTTGGAAGAAACAAGTTAGGGTCTTGTAATTATGTAAGTTGATTATGAAAATTGTGAATAAATTGTAGTAGTTATTTGAATTGCTAGAGATAGAGTGCTGCCTCTATTGAATGAAAATTTATGATTAAGAATGTTTTTCTAGAGATGAAGATGAAAAGGATATGGTTATTATGAAATTTGAATTGAAATCAATCTAGAAATGCAATTGTTTAATTAACAAAATGAATGGTTGCATCAAATGGAATTTGTGATCTATGTATTTTCTAGGAATTTTTTTCAAGTTTTGTGTGTGAAGATTGCATGAACAACAAGAGTTTGATGTGTTTGTATCATATTCCTATCCGTAATACTCTACCCATCATTTTCAATCCACTAGGATTTGATTTTCCTTCTATTCACCTCACAAGTTGCACAATAGTTGTAAGTATTAAATTTTATTAAATTGTTTTCCCTCTCACTTACCCAAAGGCCACCATTTCATTCACTCTCCTAGCTCTCATACTTCGCCCACATTAATGGCTAGCTTAGAGAACTGGGACACCATCCTTGAAATCAATCCCCACTTTATCGAGACTCATTCCTCTTGAATTCAGGTTGTCTCCTATTGTTGAATGGATAAATTTCCACCATTAATTCCTTCTACCTATCAGGGGCATTGATCATATTTTTGATATTTTATTTTATTTCCCACTTCACCAAAATGTGGGTTGTGAAAAAAATATTCTTATTTTAGCTGCCCACGATAAATCACATAGGAAAAATGAGCTCAA
Organism: Sequoia sempervirens; assembly: GCA_007258455.2. NCBI lineage: Eukaryota > Viridiplantae > Streptophyta > Pinopsida > Cupressales > Cupressaceae > Sequoia > Sequoia sempervirens. Next base: position 250,633,519 of record VDFB02281492.1, read on the forward strand.
ACACTAATAGCCTTTGAAACACTGCACAAGATCATATTTCTCTAGCACTTCAAAAATATTGTCAAAATCCTTTTCCATTCCTCTTCTTTTCATTGTCCTAATACTTAAATTTTCATGACAATAGAAAAAAATTCATTTCTTTTTGCAATGGATTTGTTTTTGGAATTCAAGAGACTATCATTGTTTTAAAATATGTCACACATATAAAACCTAAACACTTTTCAATATCATGCATAATTTTAAAAACTCTTTTATTTTTTATATAATAATTAATACTATATAATAGTTGATTTTTGGAAAAAGAAGGTGTCTTAACCTTTGATTTTTCCATAAGATTTAATTTTTATAAATATTAAAAGTTGTTGATTTTATCACTCTGTCTTTGTGAGTTACAATTTGCAATTTCTATTCTGATGAGGAATCAAGTTGGAAAGTTGTTAAAGTTGTTTTTTTACAGGTGAAGTTGTGTATAAATGATTTTTCTATTTTTTGTGTTGAATTTGCATGGAATGTGAGTTTTTGAGGTGCAGTTATTTTGGAAAGTGCAGATTTTTGTAGTGTGGCATGTGGTGACAATTGGAAACTTACCATTGTGTGTTTGCAGTGTTTTTGGCACTTTCCATGTTGCACATTCAACCTTTGGCTGTTGTTTTAGAAATTTTTATTTTATGCATTTTAACCTTTTATATATTGAGAACTTTTATTTTGGAGTTATATGTTGCTATTTTGTTGAAGTATCGTTATACTGCCAAAATTACTTTGAAGACTCCTACAAGAGGATAGCTCTGCAATTATATTGTAACTTGTTTAATTTTTGTTGAATAATATAATTGAGTTGTGGTTTGGAGGGTGGGGTTTTTCTTCTGAAAGTGTTTTCCCCATGTAAAATCTTTGTGTTCTAAGTTCATTGTTTATCTGTTTATGATATCTATGTGCATTTGAATTTGTAATAGTTAAAGGTGTTTAAGAAATTTTTGCAACTCTCTCCTGCTTAGATTAGTGTAGGAATTGTTTTCCGCTTACATGTCTTCCTTTCATTAATAAAGTTAAAATACATAATACAAATCATAGGAAGAATAAAAGTGGAAAGTATAAGTAGCATCAATATTTTATTTATTAATATATATTAAATCCTCTCATAAATAAAGAATATGTATACAACTAATCAAATATATTGATTCTAGGATTCTTCTAAAAGACTTTCAATATATATAAATGTAAGAATGGTGTTGTAATGTTCATTACTAGGTGGGGCCTCACACAATTGCAAGATCCAAACCCAAATTGACCCATCATTAAAACATTTCTTTTGTAGAATAAGATTACCTCCATTTTTTAAGTCAAAGGTAAGATTTACTTGAGAACTATGAATTGCATAGAAAAATCTTAGAACAATCATCTTCAAGTGAGGAAAGTAAGGAAGAAATCTTCTTCAAGAGATACAAGCTTTATCTATTATATTTTTTTATTAATTAATTAGTAATAAGCAACCTTTTGTCTTAAAATATATCAACTAGAGGGACTTATTATTAGTTAACTCATAAAATAAATTAAAAAATAAAGTTACAATCTTCATTAAGTTTCTCAATATGTATTCATTATTTTAAAACACTTATAATTCTATTGAAAAGATACATGATATCTAAAATTTCTTATATTATGACACTTATAAAATTGTTAAACTTTGTAATAGTCAAATATTTATGATAGTACATGATCCACATGACTATAAATATTTATGCATATTAATCATTTAATAACACATTTGATTATTCTTTCTAATAATTAAACTACATTTGTTTATAAGGGTGTACTCATCCAGCACTACTATAAAACGTAGAGAAAATTCTAAAATTAAAAAACCTCACGAATTTAATTTCCAAGCATTAATAATAACTATACATTCATTCATATACAAAATTGGAACATTGTAGATAAGGATCAATTACCCCTGGATTTGTCTCATGAACAACTTAGTTGAGTTTGATAAGGCTGTTTAAAGCCTTGTGTTATACTTCTTGCTTTAATAAATTTTTACCCTCTGAAAAAAAAAAAAAAAAAAAAACATTCATTCATATGCACATCATGCATAGAAAGAACAAGAACTACTGAATATTTATTCATATTAGTAGAATAGAACCATAAGTAACACAAGTTTCAGATGCCAATCATGTTTTATTTCAGAAATGCTTCTATGGCTGTGTATTGGCAGCCTCTAAATCTTTTTGGCCGGGATTATTCGCTGTGGCACTCTGCTTCCCTGAATCAGACCCATCCTCCTGCCAAACACAACTTAATTAACATCTTCAAGCTTGAAATTACTTCCAAGAAATACAAATGAAGTATAACAATATCACTCGCTAACTTTTTTAGTATTATCTTAGACTGCCACAAACAAAAGAAAATAAACTGAAATAAGAGTGCAACTAATCTATTTGTGCACAAGTTTTTATAAAAAGAAAATACAATACTAATCTGAATTGATATTTTCTTACAGTGGGAGAGCAGCACAGCTTTATACATGTTCCCTGACCATTGTACTGGCAACAATCGTTATAGTGGCATCTGTTATTGTTGTATTATATCAGCATTGGAGAAGAAGCTTGTGGCATATTTAATATTTACTAAACCAAAGAATTTCAATCCAATAAATATAAATGAATACATACGCCTTTATCATTCCTATATCTCTGTGTGCTAGAACGGGAAAAAGTGTTGCTGCAATAAGAGAGAGCAGGAGGACACAAACAAGCTTGCTACCCATTGCTTCTCTCCAATTTACACTGATTTTGGGCAATGGGTAATATTTATATATACTCATAGTCTGCATGAAAGAAATTTTCTTTATCTTTCGTCCTACTGAAAACCCGCTTTCTATACTCATCCTGGGCTTCTCTACCTTGGACAATTCATGAAGAATATAATTACATTGATAGGTGTTTACAATGAAAGTCGATTCATCAAGAATCCGTGTATATAAAAAGAGTTGCTATTTTTTTATTTTTTGAAATTTCTCTTTAAAATAATTATTATAAATATAAAGTGTAAAATAAATATGTTCAAAAAGATAAAGTGTAAATAATATATGTTAAATTATTAGACATAAGAAGAAGTTTCTAAAATTTAAAAACTAAAGTATAAAACAAATATTCTAAATTTTTTATTTCATTTAAGTAAATTTCTAAACTAATATACAAGAATTGTTTAAAACAACATATCTCTTGAGATTTATTTAAGTAATGTTTTCTAATAAAAATAATTATTATTTATAAAGAACTACACATAAAAAAGAAGTTTCTAAAATTTATAAGATAGAGTACAAAATTTCTTAAATTTACTATTACACGTATAACTAAGTTTCTATATTAATATACTTAAAATTAAAAAATCTATGAAAAAAATTTAAAATTCTTTATATTAATTGTAAAATATTTTTCAATATTAGAATAGAAATAAAATTATAAACAATGAAAATAATTGTTCTTTTAAAAAATTCTAAATAAGTTAATGTATTTAAAATTAAAAAAAATGAAAATTAAGTAAAAAGAAAATATTCTAAATTTACTATTTTTTATTTTAGATAAAAGTGGGAGAGTCATTATAAAATATGTTTCTAAATTAATATATTTAAGACATTTAAAAAAGCAATATTTTTTAAAAATTGAAAATGTTTCAAAGGAAAAATCATTAATATTCTAATTTATTCAATATAGTATTATAAATTTAATTGTACAAAAATATAACAACTTAAATATACATCTAATATAAAAATCTTTCATAAAAAGTGCCCATCTAAAATCAATTTCAAATTACAAAATAAATACAAAGAAAATATAATAATTTTATTATTACATATAAAAATAAGTTTTTAAAAAGTATATTTAAAAATAACTTATCTATCTTTAAAAAATAGATGTAATTAAGAATTGCATTTTCACTTAACTTTATCATATAATTTAAAAATGATTCATATAACATTATTATTTACAATTTGGTTATGATTATGATTAGGATCAAATTAGGGTTAGGGATCAATTAGGATTAAGCTCCAATTATGATTCAATTAGAGTTTAATTAAGGTTGAGGTTAGACAACAGTTAGGGTTAGCATTAGGGTAGTATTTAATTAGGGTTAGGGTTACGGTAGGGTTCAATTATGGTTAGGGTTGTAGGATAAATCTTGGGGTAAAGGTTAGGGTTAGGATTAGGGTTGGAACTAGAGTTTGAGTTAGGCATAATTAGGATTTGGGTTAGGGTTAATTTTAGGTTAGGGTAATGATTCATCTACGGTTAGGTTTGAATTATGGTTAGAGCTAGGTTTCAATTAGTAATATAGTTATAATTAATCTTTATATTAGAATTAGGGTTAGTATTAGAGTTAGAATTATCGTTAGAGTTGGAATTAGAGTTAAATTTAGAATTCAATTATAGTTAGGGTTAGGTTTAAGTTAGGATTAGAATTCAATCAGGGTTGGGACTAAATTAGAATTAGGCTTCAATTGGGGTTAGTATTAGGATTAAATTATAATTAAGATGGTTAATTAGTGTTTGGGTTAGGATTTAATTAGGGCTAAGATTCAATTATGATGGGTTGGGGTTCAATTGATGTTCAATTAGGGTAAGGGTTCTATGATAAAGTTTGGGGTTAGGCTTAGGGTTGGGGTTAAATTCAATTAGGATTAGTGTTAGAGTTACAATTATGGTAACAGTTAAGATTCAATTAGGGGTATGTGTAGGATCATCATGGAAAAAATAGGCCCTTAAGTGGCAATGAAAATTCAAAAAAAATAGAGTTAGAAAATTTAACGTAAAAATTTGAATAAGTTATCTATATTATTTTAAAAATATGTAAGAATGGAATCTGTGGAAAATTGAACGTAGTTTCTAAACTAGACTAGGTTTATTTTTCTAAAAAAAAATCTATTTGGTGAAAAATTGAAATTTCAATGCAGTAGTACTTAAGTTCAAGGAACAAATAAGTAGGTGTCTTTCTGACCACCCTAACCATAATAAAATGATAATATTTTTTTTATAAGATTTTAGATATAAGTAGAGGACTCATGTCTAGATGTGATGCATATGTTTTATAATTTTTTTCCAAATAAATAATTAATTATAAAAAAATTATTACAAATTTTAAAAATATAAAAACTCGTATATTTGACCACCTTAACTTTGTCAAAACTTCATGAAATTATTATTATTTTTAAATCCTATAGTATGTGAAACATAAAATGTGATGCATATTTTGGATTCAAAAAATGTGATACCATTTGAAAAATATAGATGTTTTTCAATTAGGCTATCAATCGGGACTTTAGTTGTAATTCTAATAGAAAATGAATAATAATTATTTATTAGATTCAAAGTATAATTTATATTGGTGGAAAGTTGATAAGCTCCTTTACAAACCTTTTTCTTTCATCAATTTTGGGTAAAAAAAAGTCGTCAGCCACATGGGTGAAGTTTGAAAAAGCAAGGTAAGTTGTTAAACAAGTTTTTTCTCTTGAATTCTTATGATTGGCAAGTTAAAACCAAATTCCAAAGCAAGCCTCAGGCTAATCCCTAGGCATTAAATTTTCTATCAGAAAAATTGGATATCCAATTCAAATCGGATATTCGATTTGAATCCGATATCTAATATGTTTTAGAAAGAGTTTAAAAAATGTTATACAATTTATAATATATGATTTAAAAAATGCAATAGAGTTTATAATTTAATATATAATATACAATATAGTTTATAATGTAATATATAATATACAATTTATGATAATCTCTTACCGAATTATGTATTTAATATATAATATATTATATTAAATTATGTATAATATTTAAATATTATTTTAATATTTTAGTTAATGTATAAATATTTATATATATATATATATATTACTAATATATAAAATATTTAAATATTAGCTTTTTCCCTCTCTTTTTGTCTCTCTCTCTCCCAAGTCTCTCACTCAATCACTCCTATCTCTCCCTCTACCCTTAACCCTAAACCCTAAACTCTTAACCCTTAAACCCTCTACCATCTACTCGCTCTCTCACAAAGTATCTCTCCTAACCCCCTCTCCCTCTATCAGGTCTCTCACTCACTCCCTCTATATCTCTCCCTCTACCCTTAACCCTAAACCCTAAACCCTTAACCTTTAAACCCTAAACCCTTAAACCCTCTACCCTTTACCATTAACCATATATACCCTCTATCTCTCTCCCACTCCCTCTCTCTCTCAAGTCACTCCCTCCTACCCCCTCTCCCTCTGTCGGGTCTCTCTCTCAAAGTCACTCCCTTATCTCTTTCCCCTAGATACTCTTAACCCTTAAACCTTAAGCCATTAAACCTTCTATCCTCTACCCTCTCTCTCTCCCCCTCCTACTAGCCCTCTCCCTCTCTAAAGTCTCTCAATCTCACTCACTCCCTCTATGTCTCTCCCACTCTCTCCCACCCTCTCTCTCGCTCCTCTCACAATATCTCGCACTCCTTCCCACCCTCTCTCCCACTCTCTCAGACCCTCTCCCACCCTCTCTCTCTCTACTCTCTCTCCCACCCTCACCCCACCTCTCTCCCGCCCCTTCCCCACCCTCTCTCCCACCTCCACCCCTCTCTCACACCCCTCTCCCACTATCTCCACCTCTCCCTCCCCATTCCCTCCCTCTCCCACCCTCTCACACCTCTCTCCCACTCTCCCTCCCTCTCTCCTACTTCCAACTCTCTCCACCTCCCTCTCTTCCACTCTATCCCACTTCTCCAACCATCTCCCACCTATACCACCCTCCCACTCTCCCATCCTCTCACACTCTCCCTCTCTCTCCCACTCTCTCCCACCCTCTCTCCCACCTTCCTCACTCTATCCCACTCTCTCTCACTCTCCCACCTTCCTCCCCATCCCACCTCTACCACCTCTCTCCCACTCTCTCCCACCTCCCACCTCTTTCACTCCCCACTCTCTCCCATCCTCATCCAACTCTCCCACTCTACCACCTCTCCCACTCTATCTCCCTTCCCACCTCTCTCACCCTCTCTCCTCACCTCTCTCTCCCTCTCCTCTCTCCCACTCTCCCACTCTCCCACTCTATCCAACCTCTCCCACCTCTCCCACTCCCCATCCCACCCTATCTCCACACTCTTCCACCCTCTCCACTCTCCCACCTCCCCATTCTCTCCCTCCCTCTCCCACTCTCTCCCACTCTCTCACCCTCCCCACTCTCTCTCACCTCTCCCACTCTCTCCCACTCTCCCACCTCTCCCACCTCCTCCCTCTCTCCCACTCTCTCCTATGTCCCACCTCATCCCACCCAATTCACTCTCCCACCCTCTCCTGTACTCTCTCCTCCCTCCCTATCTCCACTCTCCTCTCTCTCCCACCTCTCCCACCTCTCACTCTCTTCCACCCTCTCTCCCACTCTCTCCCACTCTCTTGCTCCCTCTCTCCCACTCTCTTGCTCCCTTTCTCCCACTCTCTCCCACTCTCTCCCACCCTCTCCTACTCTCTCCCACCCTCTATCTCTCTCTCTCAAGTCTCTTCCTAGTACACCCTCTCACTCTCTTAGGTTTCTTTCTCACTCACTCATTCCATCTATCTCTATCCCCTATACCCTTAGTTCCCTTAAATCCTAAACCTATACCCGAAACCATTAACCCTAAACCCTAAACCCTTAACCCTTCAACTCTCTACCCTATACCCTAAACCCTTAAACCTTAACCCTAAACCCTTAACCCTTAAACCCTCTACCCTCTACCATTAACCCTCAAGTCTATGTGTACACAAATCATATATCTGATGTGAATCAGATTTCTGATATGAATCAAATATTTGATTTGTAGAACTAAAATAATATGGTTATAAAACATTTTAAAATATTTTTCAAATTAGATATCAGATTGTATCGGATATCAGATTTGTGGGCCATAAAAAAACCCTATGTGGTCCATTTTGTGCATTCCAACAGACCCTACATTCTGTTTGCAGGCGACAAACATGCTGTTTCAAATAGGAAGAGACAAATATCAAATTTTTGGAGCATCTTCTACTCAAATTTGTCATAAGCAATGATTTTTTAGCATCTTTTATGAGGTATAATGGGAAGCAGCAGCCATTGAAAGCAAAAACATAAGAGAAAGCTTAAAAAAGAATAAATTGAAGCATTTAGACAAAGAGATAGTGAAGGTCATAGGAATAGAAGACAAGGTATGTTAAATATTGGTGAACCTGAGCCCTATGGTATTTCAAGTGAAGAGGAAATAGAATATGTTGATGGTGAAAATGTTGAAGGTGAAAATGTTGGAATTGAAGATGTTGAACATGATATTCAAATTGGGAATGAAAATATTGAAATTGATAATGAAAATGTTCAAGGTGAAAATGTTGGAATTGAAGATGTTGAACATGATATTCAAATTGGGAATGTAAATATTGAAATTGATAATGAAAATGTTCAAGGTGAAAATGTTGGAATTGAAGATTTTGAACATGATATTGAAATTGGGAATGAAATTATTCAAATTGTTATTGAAAATGTTCAAGGTGAAAATGTTGGACATGAAGATTTTGAACATAAAATTGAAGCAAGTGTAAATTATGTTTCACCAAATTACATGAGAAATGAAGAACCTTGTGTGGAAGAAAGACATTTTCCAAATTCAAGACCTTGAAGAACCCCTAAATGGTTACTTGAAATTGATGAAAATATTATAAACAATATTGAAGGCAAGAGGTCAACACAAATTGTTTGGTTGTGGGCTACAAGACTTTTCAACCAATATTTTAGTGATAACATTGACCGAGCAATGCCAATTTTTTGTAAAATTGCTAAAGATTCAAGAGATGAGACCTTTTCTAGCTAAATTAAAGATTCGTGTGAATAAGAAGATCAAAAAAATTCTATTATTGTCAAAAATATTTTTAATGCTCTCAAGTCTATTGGAAAAAATAACAAGGAAAAGGATAAGAGAGCTACTTAGAGAGTCATTACAACTACCCTAGTAAGCCATCAACTAAAAAAGGTTTACTTTATAAGACAAAATTTTATTCATTTTGACATAAATTGTAAAAGTTTGGATAGAGCACTCACAAGAAGAGAAAGAATAGATGATCCTCTTCAAAATTATACACAAGCTTTTTCTAGGAGGCTTCCACATGTTGATAAGAAGCTAACATATAATGTAAACCAGGTAATTCAATAATTTTGGCATGATAACTCTAGAGTAACACCCAATGCAAAGGATGTTTTAAAGTTAAGAATTGGAAATCAAGACTCTACACCACATCCTAAACATTTCTTGGAATCAAGCCAAACAATGTTGTTCAAAAAATTATTTAAACACATCCAAATATAGAAATATCACAAAGGACTTTTGAATGTTTGAAGCCATTTTATTGTGTGCCTCTTAATATTTGTAATACTTGTTGTTGCAAATTATACCATGTGGAGTTTTCAATGTACCATGAACTATTATGTTATATCTGTTCTACTTTGCATGCTAATTAAGTGTTGCAGGAGTGTGGTGCAATGCATCTTCAAAAATCATCAAGGGACTTGCTAGATCTATTTTTATGTTCTAGAGATGATAGTTTCTTTTTTTATAGAAATGATTGTTTAAATGGGAATTTCTCACAATGTGGTGGCTTGTCAAAGTTTTTTCAATGTTTTCATGAGCATTCTAAACATGAATTTGGAAAGAAGCTTGTTGAAAAAAAGAGATATGAGATAGTCAAATATACTTTACAGAGTGGAGATGAAGGTTCTAGATGTGAGTTGGTTACAAAAGAATGCAGTGTTGCTGATTTTATTTTATATTTTAAGGACTATTTTCTACAAGTATGAAAGGCATAGTCATAGGTCTCAGTGGTTGGATCAACAATTTGGGATGTGTACGGACTCTTTTCTGATTGGCACTATTATATTAGTGGTTGATTTTGTAGAAAACTACATATTGCAACCACAAAATGAGGTACAATCTCAGTATTACAATTCCATTCAAATTGCTATTTTTGTCCACATAACATTTAGACATGAACCTAATAGTACAAAGGAGGATTGAAAGATAATCAAAGAATATCATATTTATATGAGTGATGATAGATCTCACTCATCTGAGTATGTCCAATATTATTTCAATAATTTTTTTGAGTTCTTGTAGGAGCATGATATAAAACTGAGCTGACATCTCATTTGGTCAGATAATTGCACAGGTCAATTCAAGAATGCCCGTATGTTTTATTGGTTGAATAGAATGCATGTCGAGAGGGGTGTACCTCATATTTGGAGTTTTTTTAAGTTGGACATGGGAAAGGGGAGCATTATGGAGCAGGTGCATGTGTAAATAGAGCTCTAGTTAACGAGCAATTGAAGATTTTAGGAGCAAAATTCATTGATGCACATTCTATTGTTGATTGGTGTAGTTCAACATTGTCATAGGGAGGGACACTAGATTCAATAGTGCACAAATTATTTTGGTTGGTTGAGGATGGTATAGTGGGAGGAAGATCAAATTGTCATACAATCAAAGATTCTTCAAAGATGCATTCATTTCAAAGCTTAGATGTAGGAACATGGAATATTTAGACACGAGAGTTGGCTTGTTTTTGTTAGAGTTATACTCAATGCTAGTGGGATCAATGCGAGTCAAGTGAGTGGGTGGATACATGGGTTCCACAGTATCTAACTCCTTTATCTCAAAAAATATCCATGACAAATGACACAATGGAAAGTTCAATTGATTACGACTGACTTTTAGATCTACTACAACTAGTACATGTTTTTGCAGTTGTTGCATCGTAGGGGAATGAAGAGAGATCATACTATTGGTTGGCTCGATGTGTGCAGGTAAAGCATAAGCTAACATAATCGATGGAAGATGATGATGCTTTTATGTATCCTACAGGTTTAGTTGTGGTTGTAGGAACTTGGTTGTGAACATACATGATTAGAAAGAATAACATACCTACATTTGAAGACTACCAATCCAACACAAAACCATTCTCATGTATTCACACCTTGTTATAGCAACAAATGTTAAGTTGTTGAAGCATCATGCTAGACCAAAGAAAAAACAACTATGGAAGCTTAGTAATGTTGATCATGAAGCAATATTGGATACTCTTAAGCAAAGAGATGACCCTTCAGGAACACTTGAATAAAATTCTCAAGAATGGAAGGTACAGTGCTTATGTTCATTATGCTTAAGTTCATTAGTGTTCTTTATTTAATACTGATATTTTGTGTACTATTGAAATGTAGGTGTCTTTAATAGTGATATTTTGTACATAATTTTGCAATATTTTTGGCATGATTGATCATGGACCTACTGCAACAATAGCCAGCTTTTATCCTTTCAAAGAGGTATGCAACAAATTACAATAATATAGATTGGTTATTCTAAGCGTCTTTTATAGTTTGCATTACCATCTCATCATCAATTAGGTCATTTAGAATAATATATATTGGTTATTATAAGCATCTTTTATAGTTTGCATCACCAATTCATCATCATTCAGGTTGTTTAGATTAATATAAATTTGTTAGTCTAAGAATCTTTTCTATTGTGACAATATAGATTTCTCATTTGAAAAACTATGTGATATTTTTGGAATGATTGATCATGGATCTGTTGAAACAATAGCCAACTTTTCTCTTTTTGGAGAGCTATACAATAGATTACAATAATATAGAATGGTTATTCTTAGAGTCTTTTATAGTTTGCATTACCATCTCATCATATTTTGTGTCATTTAGAATAGTATAGATTGGTTATTCTAAGCATCTTTTATAGTTTGAATTACCAATTTATCATCATTCAGGTTGTTTAGATTAATATAGATTTGTTAGTCTAAGCATCTTTTATATTGTGACAATATAGATTTCTCATTTGACAACTTTTGTGATATTCTTAGCATGATTGATCATAGACCTGCTACAACAATAGCTAGCTCTGATCCTTTCGGAGAGGTATGTGACTGATTAAAATAATATAGATTGGTTATTCTAAGCATCTTTTATAGTTTGAATTACCAATTCATCATCATTCAAGTTGTTTAGATTAATATAGATTTGTTAGTCTAAGCATCTTTTATATTGCGACAATATAGATTTCTCATTTGACAACTTTTGTGATATTCTTGGCATGATTGATCATGGACCTGCTACAACAATAGCTAGCTCTGATCCTTTTGGAGAGGTATGCGACCGATTAAAATATTATAGATTGGTTATTCTAAGCATCTTTTATAGTTTGCATTACCATCTCATCATATTTTGTGTCATTTAGAATAATATAGATTGGTTATTCTAAGCATCTTTTATAGTTTGCATTACTAATTCATCATCATTCAGGTTATTTAGATTAATATAGATTTGTTAGTCTAAGCATATTTTCTATTGTGACAATATAGATTTCTCATTTGACAACTTTTGTGATATTCCTGACATGATTTATCATGGACCTGCTACAACAATACCAACTCTAATTCTTTTAGAGAGGTATGCAACAAATTACAATAATATAGATTGGTTATTCTAAGTGTCTTTTATAGTTTGCATTACCATCTCCTCATATTTTGTGTCATTTAGAATAATATAGATTGGTTATTCTAAGCATCATTTATAGTTTTCATTACCAATTCATCATCATTCAGGTTGTTTAGATTAATATAGACTTGTTAGTCTAAGCATATTTTCTATTGTGACAATATAGATTTCTCATATGACAACTTTTGTGATATTCCTGACATGATTGATCATGGACCTGCTGCAACAATAACTAGCTTTGATCCTTTCAAAGAGGTATGTAATAGATTACAATAATATAGATTGGTTATGGGTATGTGCAGGATCATCATGGAAAAAATAGGCCTTTAAGTGGCAAAAAATTCAGAAAAATTAGAGTTTGACAACTTGACATAAAAATTTGAATAAGTTATCTATATTATTTCAAAAATATGTAGGAATAGAATCTATAGCAAATTCAATGTAGTTTCTAAACTACTAGGTTTATTTTAAAAAATATATATATATATATATATTTGGTGAAATTTTGAAAGTTCAATGCAGTAGTACTTAAATTTAAGGGAAAAACAAGAAGTCTGTCTGTCTGAACCCTAACCACAATAAATGATAATATTTTTTATAAGATTTTAGATATAAGTAGAGGACTCATGTCCCAATGTGATACATATTTTTTTGTAATTTGTTTCCAAGTAAATAATTAATCACGAATTTTTTATTACAAATTTAAAAAAATATAAAAACTCGTATGTCTGACCACCTTAACTTGGTCAAAACTTCAAAAAAATTATTTTTTAAAAAATCCTATATTATGCAAAGCATAGAATGTAACGCATGTTTTGAATTCAAAAAATGTGACACCATTTGAAAGCTATAGATGTTTTTCAATTAGCCTATCAATCAGGATTTTAGTCATAATTCAAATAGAAAATGGATAATAATTATTTATTAAATTCAAAGAAAAGCATAATTTGTATTGGTGGAAAGCTGAGAATCTCCTTAAAAAACCCTTTTTTGTTTCATCAATTTTGGGTAAAAAAAATTTATTAGCCACATGGGCCATCATATCAGCTTCATATCGCCACTTTTTGGCCCATCATGATCCTGCACATACCCTTATTTTAAGCGTCTTCTATATTTTGCATTACCATCTCAACATCAATTAGGTCATTTAGAATAATATAGATTGGTTTAACTACTACCTTGATGGTTTGTACAGGTGCTTGTCAATCCAAAATGTGAACATACTACTATTGTGGAAGACTGTGCCTTGAATGCCTCCAATAGGAAAATTGTGTAAAATTTGAATTTTCAAATGTGAAACAATGTAAAAGGGTCATAACTATGTATGGGCATAATCTATATCTAGTGATATTTTTTGAAATATGGGTAAAATTTCTGGCATTGTATAAAGGGTATGTTTAAAATGTAAAGGGGTTTGTATTTTGGAAAATCGTAGGTTTAATTAGTCATACAGGTGTATGCTTTGTTACTATTATTGGAACAATTTTGTAATAAATTTTTGTACTTAATCGAGCTACAACTGAAGGTTTTCTTCCTGGTTCTTTTCTGTTGGTATGCTCATTTGAACTAGGTTTTGTAATATCTCCTATTTATATATAATAAATTATAGTGGCTTGCCACTTTTTCCAAAAATAAAATGTAAAAAGGTCATGCAAAGGTCATTTCCAATGTAATTGAGTCTTTGATCTAGCAAAGTGGAAATAAGGTATTTGGGTGTGCATGATGTTCAATTTGATTGGGTAAGAGATTTTTGATGCAAGAGCTAGGTGGCTTTAAACAATGCAATTACAATTAAAGATGATCCAAACTCCAATTTGATCCTCAAATCCAAACTTGGGTGCAACTTCACTAAAATAGGCCTATTTTACAAAGAGACTCATATTTAAACACTTCCCAAACCTAAAATTTTAATAGGGCAGCATTAAACAACTTACCTTTGAACTACCAAAAGCACATTTTTTTTGGTGAGATATGCTTTCTCAAGCTCAATTTCAACAAACCCTCATTTTTAGGAACTTTCATGAGGTTTTTAAGGAAATCAATGTTTCCAACCTTGCCACACCCTATACACTCATCAAACACCTCTATTAGGACCTACACAAGCTTGATCCAACCTTAAAATCTTGTTACCCCCACGTTTCATTAACATTAGAAAGTTGTAACCACCATTTTCCACCTAATTTCACTCATTTTTGCCATGCATGGCAACTCGCCCACTCAAGTACATACCTTTCCAGCTCTTTAAACCCACATAGTCACATTATATAGTCCTAATAACATCTACCATGGCCATACCATCTAGCTACAAACCATACAATAGATGGTATGGCCTTTTAACACTCTGGACTCTTAAGGGAAATTACCAGTCCAATGTAGCTCAAAGTGATTTGGCATATTTGGGTGGAAAAGATGACCATCCCTAGTGTAAACGTACCCATCTAGATGTGTTGGAACAATCTATTTGGTTGTACGAGTTGCAAAATGAAAGTTGCACCACTTTGCAACTTTACACTCCTTGCATTTGACAACTTTTCTTACAACTAAGAACTTGTCACCATCGAAGAACACCTCTGAGATAGCAAAAACCAAGAGAGGTTATTGTAGATGGGCCAACCAAAATCCCATAACCTCAAATGGAGAGTCTGTAAACATCACGGTTTCTGAGAAATAGCCCTTCAAAGATTGCTACCTTTAACACTTTGGACTCTTAAGGGAAATAATCGGTCCAATGTAGCTCAAAGTGATTTGGTGTATTTGGGTGCAAAAGAGAACCATCCCTAGCATAAAAATACCCATCTGAACGGGCTGGAATAGTTTGTTTGGTCGTACGAGTTGTAGAATGAAAGTTGCACCACTTTGCAACTTTACACTACTTGCATCTAAAAACTTTTCCCTCAACTAAAAACTTATCACCATAGGAAAATACATCTAATATAGAAAAAAATGAGAAAGGTTATTGTAGATGGTCCAAACACAATCCCATAGCCTCAAACAGAGAGTTTGTAAATGTCACAATTTATGAGAAATAGCCCTTCAAAGATTGCTACCTTTCAACACTTTGGACTCTTAAGGGAAATCACCAGTCAAATGTAGCTCAGAGTGATTTGGTGTACTTAGGTTCAAAAGAGGAACATCCCTAGGATAAACGTACCCATCCAAACGTGTTGGAACAATCCTTTTGGTCGTATGTATTGCAGAATGAAAGTTGTGCCACTTTGCAACTTTACACTGCTTGCATCTGACAACTTTTCCCTAAATAGAAAACTTGTCACCACAGGAAAATGCATCCAAGATAGCAAAAAATGAGAGAGGTTATTGTAGACAGGCCAAACATGATACCATAGCCTTAAATGGAGAGTTTGTATATGTCATGGTTACTGAGAAATAGCCCTTCAAAGATTGTTGCCTTTTAGCACTTTGGACTCTTAAGGGAAATCGTCGGTCCAATGTAGCTCAAAGTGATTCGGCATATTTTGGTGCAAAAGAGGACCATCCCTAGTGTAAACATACTCATCTGGATGTGTTGGAATGGTTTGTTTGGTTGTACAAATTGTAGAATAAAATTTTCACCACTTTGTAACTTTATACTGCTTGCATCTAACAACTTTTCCCTCAATTGAAAACTTGCCACCACAGGAAAACACCATCGAGATAGAAAAAATTGAGAGAGGTTATTGTAGATAGGACAAACACTATCCCGTAGCCTCAAACAAAGATTTTGTAAATGTCACAGTTTCCAAGAAATAGCCCTTTAAAGATTGTCACAGTTTCTCTAAGTTCAATGCCTCTATGCCCCTAGCAATCAATTCATTGTCTCGCCTCCCGCTTTCTCACTTAGCTTCCATTCGTGGACGTCAACTCGACCTTAGGATAGGGAGGGATGAACAGTGACTACTCAACTTCCTCCAATCAAAACATGCCGCTCTCCAGTCAAGCCTCTCCCGGCCTATTGGGGAAGGATAAGTTCACTCGCAATAAAGTTGGGTGGGACATTTGTTCCAATGAATGAGTTTCGACAGACAGAGAAAAGCTTGGGAGATTCAAAGTTGGCATCAACTAGTGTTCTGAAGCAAGCTGGGTTCAATATTCAAGCCCTCGCCTTTGTTGGCCACTAGGTTGTTTCTCTCAATGTTTCATGTTGCCTCCCTCCATAAGTAGTGGGAGAAATGGTACTCTTGAGAGATAGGAAATGATAAGATCAGATATACGGACAGACCTCATTCAGGTGGATATGACCCAATCAGATACCGTCCCACCCCAATGGTTCTATGGGGGGCAAAGCAGAACTTCACTTTCAATATCCAACTCACCCCTACCTAGGCAAGCAAATGTATCCATCATCGTTTCGGGTCACCATAGTTTGGAGTGATTTGGCATATTTGGATGCAAAAGAGGACCATACCTAGCGTAAATGTACCCATCCAGATGTGTTGGAACAGTCTGTTTGGTCGTACGAGTTGCAGAATGAAAGTTGCACCACTTTGCAACTTTACACTGCTTGCATCTAACAACTTTTCCCTCAACTGAAAACTTTCCACCACGAGAGAATTCCTCTGAGATAGAAAAAAATGAGATAGATTATTGTAGATGGGCCCAACACGATCCCATAGCCTCAAATGGAGAGTCTACAAACATCACAGTTTTTGAGAAATAGCCCTTCAAAGATTGCTACCTTTTAGCACTTTGGACTCTTAAGGGAAATCATCGGTTCAATGTAGCTCAGAGTGATTCAACGTATTTGGGTGCAAAAGAGGACCATCCCTAGCATAAACATACCCATCCAGATGTGTTGGAACAATTTGTTTGGTCCTACGAGTTGTTGAATAAAATTTGCACCACTTTGCAACTTTACACTGCTTGCATCTAACAACTTTTCCCTCAACTAAAAACTTGTTGACCACCATGAGAGAACTCCTCTGAGATAGAAAAAATTGAAATAATTTATTGTAGAAGGTCCCAACATGATTTAATATCTTCAAACCAAAAGTTTGTAGGCATCATCATTTCTGAGAAACAATGCATCAAAGATTGCTGCCCTTTTGTACTTTGGACTCTTAAGGGATTTCACCAATTGAACGTAGCTCAAACTTCTTTGGGATATTTGATTGTGAAATGGGACCATACCTAACCTAAATGTAACCATCCAGATGTTATGAAATAGTCAATTTAGCCATATGAGTTGTAGAACAAGATTTATTTATACACTTACAAGTAGATTTCAGCCTCCAACCGATCTCCAACACTGATTTTCGTGTGAAAAAAATCCATGAGACCATAGCTTGTTGCTTTATTTTTAATGGAAAATAGTGGGAAGCAAAGTTAAATTCTTCACAAACTTGGTTTGAAGTAATTTCATTCATTTTTGTGAAAGCAAACTGTGACACAACTTTCTTTTTTCAAAAATTGTTCTACATCATTGAACTAAGAATTTATCACACATCTGTAGAGAAACAGAGGAGTACTACAAACTAAAACACATTACACTTATGTTCTCACTAAATTGATGTACTCTCCAACATCTCTCTCCTCTCATGTGGAGAGTTAGAATTGCTTGGCCATGCCTTTGCATCATTAGGGATTTTTGTTTTTTTGTTTTTGACAATGTCAAAAGTATGGCTGCATACAGATTAGGCCAAAAGACCTTTCCTTTTAGATTAGAAATGCATGGAAGATTCAAAAAGTATCCCTGATATTTCAAAAAAAAATGTGTTTATAAACTTCAATTGTATAGTCACCCTTTGGTTCTTTCAAAGAAAAATCTGCCTATGCCACTATTACACTGCACAAGTAAACGAGATTTTGTATTGTGGAGCTATATTAAGCTACCACCCTCAAGACCAATGTAACAATGATAACAATTAATGTTTGAGATTGCAAGAATACATCAAAATGGCTAGTGTACTAAACAAATTCTTATGATTTTTGAAGAATGATGATAACTCTACTCACTTGGCTTATTTTTTCAAAATAATACAAATTGAACCTTTGCATCAATAGACTTTGTATATCAAGCTACCACAATTCAAGTTTCAACAATGAATATTTATCATGCATGTTTTCAATGGCATTCAAGTTTATGGTGGTTTTGTTGTCTATATCATGTTATGTGATATTCTAATCCTAATTCATGCTTCTAGGTTGCATATATATATATACACACACACACACACACTCATATATTATTTTTACATGTTTTTTGTACTAATGAACCCAAAATGAACCAAACCACCCCCAAAATTTTTTTACTTGAACTGGAGAACTGAACCCGTGAACCCGCACTCGAATAGGTAACTTAGTTTGTAAGTTAGTTATTGGGAGTTGGTTGGTTGTTTTGTGTGGGCTGATTCTTAAAAAATGTTGAGGAACTAATTTTGGGGATTGATGAATGTAATTTTGTGAAGAATCAATAAGATCATATTGAGTTACTTTGTAAAAATTATGGTTTCTACAGAAGAAATTTGTGCTTTCTCCATTTTTCGGCCCCTACACAACAAGTAAATGGCTACATAGAATGTGGAATGAGGGAGAAGCAGGCTTTATACCCCTTTAAATTTGTTTTTAGTGCTTTATTTCCATTTTTTGTGAGTTTTGTGCCAAGTTTTCTCAAGGTGGGTAGTGAACCCAAATTTTGCATTTTGAGTAAATTATGAATTATTGAAGCCCTCCACCTACCGTACCTTCCATGTGGCTCAGTGGAGAGGCCATGGAAAGTATGATTTGAGTTTTTGCAGGTACATTTAAGGTAGGGGAAATGATTTGTGAGTCTTGGAGTTGTTGTCCTAAGCAAATCATTGCTTAAATTGCATGAAAATGGAGCTTTTAGCCTAGGTTTTATTAAAATAAATGAGGTTGGGGAAATATCTTTAATGTTTAAGCATATTGGGTTAATAATAGAGGTTTCTAAGTTGGTGGCATGGTCGGGAGAGTTGTGCAAGTGGGACTTTCAATAAACCCTATGCATTTGCATGGTAAACAAAGGGTTTCATGGGACAACCTGCTAAAGGACATGTAGGTGTAGAATAATATTATAATTTGTTGTTTCATGTCACAAATCAAGACTATTTGGGGTGATCTTGTGAAGATAAAGTGTTTAAAGGGCACTCACTTTGTAAAAGAGGGCTAATTCACTAGCCTAGGACAAGGGCATGCTATTGGTTCTCAAATTTGGTCCAAAGGAGTCAAGGGCAGATTTCACATATGTCATGTAACTCTGAAAAGGGTGTCTGATTCACTAATTTGTTTGTGTAGTGTCTGATTCACTAATTTTTTTGTGTGGTGTCTTGGAATCCCTTAAACCGAGTTGCCAGTGCTACAAGGGAAAGCATAGTAAGGTTTGGAGTTTTGATTAGATCATATGATTTTGTTTTGAAATTTTGATTGATACTCATTGGTTTGGTAGATTCAATGGTTTCCACCCCCACTTTGAATCAATCCATAGCTTGTTTGAAAGCACTTGTTTTATTCTTTTAGCCATAGCAACAAGCCAGTGAATTGTTTGATAAAAAGCTTTGGTACACATGTATGAAAAATGTGGTAGCATAGACAAGGTAGTGAACTGTTTGAAAAAATGTCTCAAAAAAATGTGGTCTCATAAAATTCCATGACAAGAAAATGCAATTGACAACTGCTCCTAGTTATTAGTTATGTAATGTGAAGTAATTGAATAACTGCTTAGGTTGACTTTGTAAAAACTATATTGTAATTGAAATTTTTTCATCTATCAACATCTAGTTCTTAGTTATGCAATGTGAAGTAATGCTTTGAGTTTGAAAGATGTGCAATGAAATGTAATCATCAATATGAATATAAACTACATAATATAAACATTCTTTTTTATGCTAGATTGCACATTGTTATTTAACCATTGTTCACTTGATTAAATTTTCAAAAAGTTTAATCATGCACATGAGGAAGAAACTAAATTTTGATTGTCAACTTCTATATATCAAATTATCCAATAATCTTGAGTGTATGTCCATATACAAAAATGGCATCAACACCAACTCAAACAAAGTTTTACAAAATGTGGCATATTCCATCTCGATATTTATTCAAAATTTACATGCCAAAATTTATATCTCATCCTAAACTATTGGTGGATCATCAAAATGGAGCCTCTTTGAAGCACTCATTGGCTCTGAAGGTAGTTGCACAAGAAAAATTCAAACCACAATTGAGACTAGTTATAGTATATAATTTAAAATAAAATAATTAACATCAAAATAAATATACATTGAATTATAATTGAACTCTAAAATTGAAATCTTGATTACCTAAAATATACGTCTCTTCAAAGGGTCAGGAGTCCTAGAATATGCCCCTCTCAAAGACCCAACAAAATCAACTTTTGTAGTGTCAATCTATAAATGTGAACAAAAACATAAAATTGATCCAAGTTAGCATACAATTGTCGATAATAGGAACATATTTACTAAACAAAAAATAAAATAAACACATACCTCTTTAGGTTGATCTTTTTCTTTATCACCTTTAGGTGTTTCAACACCTCCTCCTTGGGTTGTTTCAACACCTACTCCTTGATGTGTTCCAAAACCTACTCCTTCAGGCATTGTGGCACTTGTCAACAACGATGTATAGCTCATAACTACCTATACATAAAAAGGACAAGTACATATGAAACTACCAATCTTTGTCGATGTATGTAAAATCAATAAAAGATATTAAATATATTAATTCAATTGAATTTGAGTTCAATTACCTTTCCCTTATCTAACATTGTGCCTCCATAGTCTGGACAACGCTGCACCTCACTTGCACTAGGTGTTTCCTACAAGAGTAAAATAAGATAATATATAAGTTATTATATAATTTCATTAATTATGACAATTCAAATGACAAGCTGTAGTGGCCCTCCAATGAGGCCTTTTTGGATATTTGAGTAAGTTTGGTTGATGGAATTGTGATGCCATGTTGTGTTCCTTAATTTATATTGTTTATGTCATTTTGATTTAGGTGGTTAAGTAATATTGATTAGCCTGGATTAATCTAATTAATTGAATTAAAAAGGATTAAAAGGGAAACTTAAGTTAATGGGGAAGTGAAATGATATTATTGATTATTAATCATTAGATTAAAATAATAATTAAAAGAGTATGTTTATAAAAAGGTGATATTAACTATTTAAAACAATAATGTAGTTAAATGTTCATGGAAAAGAAATAAATATAGAAGAATATTATTGTCATTGGATTTTCGTGAGTGGGAAAGTAACTTAATATTTAATTAGATAAAAGAGATAAGATTTTTGAAGCTAGTGTTAAAGCATGGGAAAAAGAATGAAAAGCTAAAAAAAAAGATTAAAAAAACAAACAAAAATTTATAAAAAAAAAAAAAGAAAAAAGAAAGGAAATTGGATGTTATTGGAGTTTTATGAGATTTTTCTGGATACTCATATGGACACGGGATTTGGATCCATTTTTTTTAGAAGGTTAGAAATGGCATCTCAGAAGGAAGGGAGAGTGGAGGAATAAGGTATGGACTCAGACTGGGTTGTTTGGGAATTTCAACCCTGATATTGCTATCTCAGTGTTTTTGTGGATGACAACATATGACATTGCCGAATTTCATTTACATGGCAATTGGATCACGTTAGATTCATTTCTTGAGAGATACTTAGGAAGGGTAAGATATGCATAAAAGGAAGAAGAATCAACATTCTATAGGGGAGTGAAATCAACTCATGGTCTTGATATTTATTTGGCTAAAGCATGAATTGCTCATGTTGGTTTTCTATGAATATATTGCTATAAGTATCAATCTAAATATGCATGGTGGAGCATCTTGTAAGGAAAGTAACGGTGCAGAAACAACTTTCCTAACGTCAAAACCACAGGGAAGTAAGCAGATAGTACTTTTAATTTTTCTAATTACAATTAAATTAAGATACACATGAAAGATTTGTAGAAACAAAGAAGATACTCAAAGACAATGAACAATAGATTTACGTGGGAAACCCTTTCAAGAAAAAAACCCACCACACCAAGTTGAATCTCTTTGTATTACAGTAACAACAATTACACACAATCAGAGATACAACTCTCTGGTATTCGTTCACAGTACTTCATTCACTATTCATCCAGTTACAGAAATGCTCTCATCAATCTGATCTTACTCATACACACATTAAATCAGAATTGTTCATCTTTTATTTTATTCACATTCTAATTTTGTCTTCTGTGCATCCTTATCCACCATTGCCAAACATAGACAGTTTCCTTTCGAGCAATTGATTTTTCCTTGCATGCAGTTCAACTCCAGCGTAGCATTGTTGCAAAAAACCAACTGCCAATCATTCGAGTTTTGCTTCCTCTGATTAGTCCATGAGATGCCACATAGGATGGTCATACGGTCAAAGGAATTCAAACTTTGTTGGCATATCAGTGAGACACTACCAGTGTCTCCTCGATGCCACAAATTCTTCGTATCGATATTGCCATAGCTTCCACGAGTCGTCAAGATGTTTAAACAAGCACCATGAGTCATACTGAATCTACCAATAACCATTTCATTTCTATCAGCAAGAGGTTCCTCCATCAACAAGATGTTTTACCGATGCTCACAAAGCATATCGATTTCCACTTTGCCATCAGCAAGACTTCCCATTTTCCAAAAGGTTTCATCAAGTCTCCTCGGGTTTCACCGAAGCATCTGACAGTCGGCAAGACATTCGTCTTTCGCCGAGACTTCACCCTGAACACAACCAAGTCTTACCAAGTCGGTAAGACTTATGACCTTTGCCGAGACCTTTCACCGAGCACCCATTTCTTACCGAGTCGGCAAGACATTTGACCTTTGGCAAGACCTCATACCAGCCAAACATGTCATATCGAAGTGCCCAAGAGTCAGCGAGACTTATCCCCTTCGCCAAGACCTTATACCAAGGTATTTTTGTCACCACGAAGGCACCAAGTGAATACTCCCTTCGGCTAGACTTTCTTCATCATTGGGACATCTCACCGAAACCTCTACTGTTAGTGAGACTTTCCATTCTTGCTGAGAGATCTCCTCGAGATCATTGTGTTAGCCCGATAGCTATATGCTATCAGTGAGGCATTCACCATTCATTGGGACCTCTCCCCAACACCCGTGAGATAACCTGATAAGATCAAATTGTCGCCTAGAGAACTCCATTCGACAGAAGGTCACACAAAATGGTCCTAGTTACAATGATAGACTTCATTTGGCAAGACATCAACTTTGTCTTGGTGACATGAGCTTTTCAAGCAGATTTGGAACAGTTAGTCGGCCAAACATGAACAATGTCACAATGACTTTTTCCTTCAGGAGTTTCATGTTAGTAAGGATTGAGGCACATATTCCAATAAGCTCCCACTTGATGAAGATCTTACTAACACCTCTAGAGCATAACAAAACTACTAAAATTCATGGGCCAAGAGGCCCATTGAATTGGCACACCACCTATATTTTTCTGTGCTCACAGGCTTCGTTAATGCATCTACAACATTCTCTAGAGTATCCACTTTCTCCAAAGAGACCTTCCCATTCTCCACCATATCTCGTACAAAGTGATACTGTACATCTATATGTTTCGTCCTAGCATGGAAAGTAGGATTTTTTGCCAAACATATAGCACTCTGGGTATCACAATAAATAGTAATTTTTCCTGCATCAAAACCAATGTTAGAACACAAAAGTTTTAACCATATTGCTTCTTTACAGGAATGTGTAGCTGTCTCTAGTGGACAAAGTGACTATAGCCTACTGCTTGCTCATCCAACTCATTGTACCACCATTCATCATGAAAACATATCCACTGGCGGATCTTCTGCTATGAATGTCCCCTGCCTAATAAGAATCCACATGACCTTGAATGCTAAGAGTCCTCTGTGATTCAACCAAGTTCCCATGGTAACACAGAGCATAGTATGAAGTTCCTTTCAGATATCGAAACACTCTCTTCATAGCATCCCAATGTGTCCTTCCAGGATTAGCCATAAACTGACTAAGAACTCTCACTGCTTTAGCAATGTTTGGCCTTACACAGACTATTGCATACATACGACTACCAAATGCAATAGCATATGGCACACTGGTCATGTCCTCCATCTCAGTAGGAGATTTTGGATAATCCTATATAGATAGCTTCATTCCCTGTGTAATTGGAACAACTAGCTGCTTGCACTCAATCATACAAAATCTCCCTAGAATAGTCATGATATACTTACTCTAATTGAGCCAATTTTTTCTATTTTTCCTATCCCTAGTTATTTCCATTCCCAAAATATATCCTACTGCACCAAGATCTTTCATTTCAAACTTTGTAGACAACTAAGACTTAAGATCAGAAATCATTAGCTTACTATTGCCTATGAACAACATATTATCAACATAGAGTGCAATAATAAGGACTTGATCACTTTCAGCTTTGTAATATACACAATGATCACATTTTGATCTTACAAATCCCAAAGACAAAAAAAGAGTGTCAAATTTCTAGTACCATATTCTAGGAGATTTTTTTAAACCATACAGAGATTTCTTCAACTTGCAAACTAGTCTTTACTTACCTTTTTCCACAAAGTGGTCCGACTGGGACATATAAATTTCTTCTTCAAGATCACCATGAAGAAACACTATCTTCACATCCATATGTTCAATTTCTAAGTCATACGCTGCTGCAAGTGACAAAAGAAATCTAATAGATGTCAGCTTAACTACAGGAGAAAAAATTTCTCCATAATTAATTCCCTCTACCTAGGAATAACCTTTTGCAACCAGCCTTGCTTTGTATTTTTCTACACTACCATCTAGACCTATTTTCTTTTTATATACCCATTTGCAACCCACAACTTTTCCGCCTTTAGGAAATGGAACCAAACTCCAGGTTTCGTTCTTTTCTAATGATGCCATTTCTTCATTCATGGCTTCCAACCAAGAGTTTGAATCAAACATTTTAAATGCCTCTTTCATAGTCCTGGGTTCATCAGTGCTAGAAATTAAAGCATAGGCACAAGTAGACTCTATTAAAGAAAACCCATACTTATCAGGTTGCTTTCTTTCATGAGTTGACCTCCTCACAGGATGAGGCTAAGGTAGTTCATCATCTTCAAAACCTTTAGAGCTACTTGAGCTTTCCTTAGTATCAGGTACATTTTGATTTTTCAATTCCTCTTTAACTGGTGTCGGAGGAATTCCTGCTACATCTTTTTCATTTTCTGATTTCTTCTCTGACTGCAGATCCAATGTAGAAGGCTGCAACTCACGAAAGATAATGCTTCTACTATACAAAACCTTCTCAGTCTTAGGGTTCCAAAGCTTGTATCCTTTTATGCCAGCACTATAGCCAATAAAAATACACTTTACAACTTTGTTTTCCAACTTGGATCTTTTTTCAAATGGCACATATGCATATGCCTCACAGCCAAAGACATGAATATGTCTCAGAGAGGGCTTCTTTCTAGACCATGCTTCCAAAGGTGTCTTCTCAACAAGAGCAGAGTTAGGAGAACGATTTACCAAGTAACATGTTGTAGAGACTATTTCATCCTAGAACTTCTCCTCCAAGCCAACACTACTCAACATACTTCGTGCTCTTTCCATTACTGTCTTGTTGAACCTTTCAGCAACTCCATTTTGCTGTGGAGTATAAAGTGTAGTCTTATGTCTTTTAATCCCATGATCTGTATAATACCTTTCTAATTTATCTGAACAAAACTCACCCCCATTGTCAGTCCTCAAGCACTTTATTTTCCTACTAGTCTGATTTTCAACAAGGCTTTTAAATTCCTTAAACCAACTGAACACTTCTGATTTACTTTTTAGAAAATATACAAATGTTCTTGTTAAATAATCATCAATAAATGACACATAGTATTTTGATTTAGATAGAGAAGGAACATTCACTGGTCCAAACACATTAGAATGAATATAATCAAGCAAACTGAAAGATTTGTGAGGACTAGAATAAAATGAAACACGGTGCTATTTACCATATATGCAATGTTCACAAAATTCAAACTCAAGGTTACAATCTTCAAGCCCTTCTACCAAGTTTTTATTTTTCAAGGTTTTTAAACCTTTTTCACCAATGTGGCCAAGCCTATGATTCCAGAGCATTATCTTTTCTACTGGAAGTTTAACCTCCATATCATTTACTCCATCAGGGACATTTCCCTTTTCTACTCCATGAGTAGCTTTCTATGACTTTGCAGAGACACTATTGCATTGAATAGCTTGTGCATCCAGCTTGTACAAGGTACCAATTCGAGCACCCCTAGCCAGCACCATAGAGCCTCTAGTCATCTTGTAGCCATTTCTAGAAAATGTGATATGCACTCCAATATCATTCAGCTTACTCACAGAAAGTAAATTATGAGCCAAACCTGGTATATGCATTACATCATTGATTCCCTTCACTGTTCCATCAGGGAATTGTATTTTGACTCTTGCACGACCAACAATTTCTAAAGATGAATCACTTGCCAAGTACACCTTTCCACCATTGTATTCTTTATACTTTGTGAACCAATCTCTATGAGATGTCATGTGGAAAGATGCTCCAGAATCAATTAGCCAAACATCATCTGATGCCCGTGTAACCAAAACTACAATGAAGGCATCAACATCACTCTGAGAAGAATCATTTCTAGAAGAGTTCTTCTTCTTTTTCTCCTCCTTGCAATCCTTTCAGACATGACCAGGTTGCCCACAATTCTATCATTTCACCTTGGACTTCTTGCCAGGAGACTTTGATCTCCCTTCTGATTTCAATCTGGACTTCTTGTCCTTCTTCTTGCCTTTCTCCTTCAATCTGCCTCTGACAGTCAGAGCCTCCTTTGCCATCTCAGAATATTTTCTTCTCATCTCTTCTGACAACAAAGAAGCAACAACATCTTCCATCTTGAAAGTGGATGTCGTACTCCCAATAGCCATCACCAGATGATCCCAAGAATCTGGCAAAGAACATAGTAGTAGCATGCAGCAATCTTCATCTTCAATCTTCACACCAAGAGATGTTAACTGAGCAATCAACATGTTGAAATTATTCAAGTGATCAGCAATAGATCCTCCCTCTTGCATTCTCAAAGAGTACAACTTCTTCCTCAAGAACAACTTGTTCACCAAGGACTTGCTTTGATAAATAGATGTCAGTCTTTTCCACAAAGAATATGCAGTCTTTTCTTCATGCACATTCAAAAGAACAGAGTCTTATCAGCCCCTTAGACTTTCTATCTGCAAGGTCCCAATCCTCTTGCTTCATGCCTTGAGGCATTGTTCCAGAAACAACAGTCCAAAGATCTCGGTCTACTAACATATCTTCCATTTTGAGTTTCCACAGCTCAAAATTGCTACCATTGAATTTCTCTATATCCATCCTTTTGGATGTGCTTGCCATCTTAATTTGTAATTAAATTAATAGAACTCTACAATACTCTCACTAGAAAAGGATTGAAACAAAAAACCCAGCCCTTTTGAGCACAAGGACAACACAACTGGCCAGGGTCTGATAGCACTTGTAAGGAAATTAATGGTGTGTAAACAACTTTCCTAATGTCAAAACCACAGGGAATAAGTAAATAGTACTTTTAATTTTTCTAATTACAATTCAATTAAGATACACATGAAAATTTTGTAGAACTAGAGAAGATACTCAAAGACAATGAACAACAGATTTATGTGGGAAACCCTTTCAGGAAAAAAACCCACCACACCAAGCTGAATCTCTTTGTATTATAGTAACAACAATTACATACAATCAGAGATACAACTCTCTAGTAATCGTTCATAGTACTTCATTCACTATTCATCCAGCTACATAAATGCTCTCATCAATCCTATCTTACTCATACACACATTAAATCAAAATTGTTCTTCTTTTATTTTATTCACATTTTGATTTTGTCTTTTGTGCATCCTTATCTGCCATTGCCAAACATAAACAGTTTCCTTTCGAGCAATTAATTTTTCCTTGCATGCAGTTCAGCTCCAGCGTAGCACTGTTGCAAAGAACCAACTACCAATCATTCGAGTTTTGCTTCCTCTGATTGGTCCATGAGATGCCACATAGGATGGTCATACGGTCAAAGGCGTTCAAACTTTGTTGGCATATCGGTGAGACACTAACAGTGTCTCCCCGATGCCACAAAGTCTTCATATCGATATCGCCATAGCTTCCATGAGTCATCAAGACGTTATAACGAGCACCATGAGTCATACTGAATCTATCGATAACCATTTTGTTTCTATCGGCAAGAGGTTCCTCCATCGGCAAGACGTTTTACCGATACTCACAAAGCATATCAATTTCCACTTTGCCATCGGCAAGATTTCCCATTCACCAAAAGGTTTCATTGAGTCTCCTCAGGTTTCACTGAAGCATCTGATAGTCGGAAAGACATCCGTCTTTTGCTGAGACTTCACCCTGAACACAACCAAGTCTTACCGAGTCGGAAAGACTTATGACCTTTGCCGAGACCTTTCACTGAACGCCCATGTCTTACCGAGTTGGCAAGACATTTGACCTTCGCTAAGACCTCATACCGGCCGAACATGTCGTACTGAAGTGCGCAAGAGTTGGTGAGACTTATCGCCTTCACCAAGACCTTATACCAAGGTCTTTTTGTCACCGCAAAGGCACCAAGTGAATACTCCCTTCGGCGAGACTTTCTTCATTGCTGGGATATCTCACCGAAACCTCTACCGTCGGTGAGACTTTCCATTCTCACTGAGAGATCTCCCCGAGATCCTTGTGTTATCCCGATAGCTATATGCTATCGATGAGGCATTCACCATTCATTGGGACCTCTCCCCGACACTTGTGAGATAGCCCGATAAGATCAAATTGTCACCCAGAGAACTCCATTCGATAGAAGGTCACGCGGAATGCTCCTAGTTACAGTGATAGACTTCAT
The DNA here is from genome assembly GCA_007258455.2 of Sequoia sempervirens. Classification (NCBI taxonomy): domain Eukaryota; kingdom Viridiplantae; phylum Streptophyta; class Pinopsida; order Cupressales; family Cupressaceae; genus Sequoia; species Sequoia sempervirens. The sequence continues at coordinate 250,662,944 of VDFB02281492.1, forward strand.
TCGGCAAGACATCAACTCTGTCTTGGCGACATGAGCTTTTCAAACAGATTTAGAACAATTAGTCGGCGAGACATGAACAATGTCACAATGACTTTTCCCTTCAGGAGTTTCATGTCAATAAGGATTGAGGCACATATTCCAACACATCTGACCTTTCTTAGTAGGTATGTACTGCATGCCATAATTTTGTTTACATGTTTATGTTAAATGTGTAATGGTAGTGATTCCTTGTCCATTGATGTTTAATATGGCACTGGCGTTTCAATTTTCGTATTTTGCGTCCTTTGATGTTTGTGCTTCTATCGTTCAAATCGATCATGTAAGTTTCATTAAACACTAAAAGCTTTTAAGTTCCCACGAATTCCTAGAGATACCTTTTATCCCAGTATTTGTACACTTTACGGGATTATCTGGATTTTAATTTTCTGCATTTCACAAAAAAAGGATTTTATCTTGTAAGTGAATGTTTGTTGAATCCATTTTGTACATATCCTGCAATCTAGGCCTTGTTATCCAAATCAAAACATCCTCCACACTTTGACAATCACATTTTCTTGAAAATTCCTTAAGCTTGTTAGGTAGGACGAAATTAGGCACAACCCTCTCACCCCCACCTCCCAGCCGCGCGCTTCTTTGCTATTCTTGGTCGCTGCCTTGGGGTCTTTATTTGAGATTGCTTGCTATTGATAGGGAGGTTAGTCATGGTGCGCCCTTCCTTGGCTTTCGAAATTAAATATTCTATGCATTGCATATCATTCCAGCTCTTAACTTTTATGTATAGGGTTAGCAAGAATGATTCTTGTAGATTTTTTTTTCCCACTGACTGCATAAAGGACTTTAGAATATTGCCTCTGTTTAAAATGATGGAAATAGTACACATCGTTTTGGATGAACTCTCTTGCAATAATCTTGGGGATGAACTTAATTGCAACGTGACAATCTGAGCATACTCGGAGACTCTTAACAACTCGAACGACGCAATAAACAAAAGTCCCAAGTCTGAAAAAAACCTACTGCCTACTTTCGCCAAGCCAATACCATATTTGTGCGCCCTTCCCTACTTTATTGTCCTTGGTTTTTCCTTGAGTCTCTCATGCAATGGTAATTTGCTGGTACTTAGTGTATTAGGATCGTTGTTCTCCTCTATCGATGCTTAGCTGTTATTATACATTGTTAATGTTTGATTTTTATTTTATTGTTGTTGTAAATGTCGCTGCCATGGCTTAGTTGCTTGTTAGACTCGATTTGGTCATTTTAGTTTTTATGATATATATATATATATATCTCCTTAATTATGACAGATGGTCTAAATTCAGTACCACATGATCCTCAGATGGAAATGGAATATTCAATTTCGCTGTAGATTAATAAGGACATTCTAATTATGCTAGGTTCTTAATATATTCACTCATCAACCACGATTTCTTGTCTATGCGGTTTCCTTGCTTGGTCTCTGCCATATAAAACTCGAACCATCTTCAGTATGCATTTGGAATAGAAGCTTATGTTAGTAATCTGCTGTAGTTCTTTTAATTTCTCTTAGTTATCACTACCATCATGTTGAAATCGACCTTGAAGCCTTCTGTCAAACAGTTCACACGCCTTGTCATTTCCTCATCCTTTGTGGTTTTCCTGGCTGTGGTCAACTATTGCCCCTCTTCTCTACTTTATTGAAATAGCTTCTTATCAAATTTGAATACTAACTCAATTCAATTAACAATCACTTTACCTATCTACCTATCATTGAACTAAAAACCCTTTAAATTGGTTGGTTTTGACCATTGATTTGTGGTTATACTTAAATTGGAGAGATAAAATGTGAGTGGTTATTTATGTAGTTAAAAAGTAAAGTTGCCTTGTGAATTTAGTGATAATGTTTATATTAGTATATTTATTACGTTTTCAGGTAATTACTAATTAATTCAATTAAATGTTGTAAAATAGAAGACCAAGAAGTATCAAATATGTTTATAGGTAGGAGTATTTAAATACGTTAAGTTGAAATATAATGTTTTATGAGTAGCTTTTCAATTATAATATATACATATTCATGTATTTGTAATATAGTGTTAGTAAGGAGAATAATTTTATGATTAGTTGGTTGTATAGATAGGCATATTGGAAAGTTAAATAGAACGAAAGGGGTATTTCTTTTATGAAATGGAGGGGAATCATTAGAGATTAGATTAGATTATCTGTTAATGTTGATTCTGTTGTATTCAATAATAGTGGTATTACAAATTAGATAGTTTCTAGCATAGACATTTGAGTATTATTGCATGAATAGCGTATTGAGTAAAGTTAGAGAATAGTAATGGGTGTTAGTAATTGTGCAAGTAGTACCTTTCTTGGATTCATTGGATAGTTGATTTTATTATTGATTATTGTGTTTGATGGTGATATTGAAATGTTTGGATTAATGTTTATTTGTTTGCTCATTTGAACGAGGTGTTGGATTACTTAAAATAAGTGAAGTTGACAAGTGTTATAATGTGGTGATATTGTGAAGCTTAAACTCTAGTTTGGGATCCTTGTTGCTCGTCTAGTCAAGGTGTTGATCAAGTGAAAAGATGAAGCTTTTGAATTTTGAAATTGAATTATGGATTTTGGAATTTATAGTTAGACTTTGAATTGAGTTGTGATTCGGCTGGTTGATTTTGTTGTTGGTTGTTTCTACAATTGATTAATGTGGTTGACTTTTGTATTTAACTGATTATGCCAATTTGATCGAGTTGAGTACCACATTATAATTTTATCACTTTTATTCTATACTAGTCATTTTGTGACTTCAGGATGATTTTGATGGTCTCATTTATTTTTATTCAATAAGTCTTCCTCTTGGATTGTTTTGATGTTTGTAGTGGGGTATGTTGGAATTTTAGTACGATGCTTGATTGTGATATTTGGATCAGGTAGGTTATTATGTTTCTTTGTTGATTGCGATATCTTTCTTCTTTGAATTTATGTTTCTATTGATGAGCCTTGTTACTTAATTTTGTGGGAACCCTCAGTATTATGTTGTCCTCCTTTGGGAGTTGATGTTTGTTATTTGTTAGGCTTCCAGAGGCGAGGGTAATCATGTTTCCTATTGATTCTTCATTGATTTGGGCTTTGTCAAAATTTGGTCGTAATTATGATTTGGGATTATGCTTGGGTTGTACCTAATTTCATGAGCAATTATGTATATGGCTATCAATGAGATGGTATATGCCTCGCATGTATTTCCTTGAGATTGGATGTTTTTCTTTGTTGGTACAACCCTTGGATTTTGGTTTATTTTTGGGTCTCTAGGGAGAGTGGCTCTTCATGGGGGTCGGCACCTTAGGTAGGAGGAAGGGCCAGGATAACCCACACAAGAGTTAGATTAAAAAGTGAAAACTTAATTAAAGAATTAGGGGGATGGGTAGTAATAACATTAATAAGATAAATATGGATGCCTCGTCTATCCATTAGGGCTTCCGTAGACTAATGGGGGACTGAGAAGGCCGTGGTTGGAAAGGTTGTTACCTCATCCTCATGAGAGGTTAATGGCTCTGCATGAGTCACCCTATGGGGCCACCACCTTAGGTAGGAGGAAGGACCAGGATAACCATAGATGGGGGCTGGTGCCTCAAGCAGTCAGGATTGAGCCGACGCTTCAAGGAAGGGCCAGGATAACCCATGTAGGACTATGTGATGACACTCTCCCCTAGTACCCCTTATGATTTGTATCTTTGCTAGCCTCTGGAAGTGGTCTATTGAAATTATGACTTGAGATTTATTGATAATATGTTTTGTGACTTATTGTTGTTATGATTCAAAGGTGGTTTATAGTTGTTATAGTGATTTATTGATGTCATGTTTGAATGTCATGTTTCTGGTTGTGGTTTCTTGATGTTGTGATCATCCTTGTGTTTCTTGTTACTCTTGTATGATGTGAGTCTTATGGTTCTCTAATGGATGATCTTAGTCGAGGATTCTTTCTTGTCAGCTCCTTAGCATAGGGGGTGGGTCTTCAGACCCACGTGGTCAAGTGGAACATGCTAAGCACCCCATTGGGTCCCCAGTTGAGGATCGAGAGGTGCAAATTGGTGTCATTTGCAGCGACTCCAGAGTTGTATCCGTCTTGGATCCAATTGTGATATTTTATACCATTCTCTTCTATTGTATCATGCTATCTTATTGTATGGTTTCCACTCATATGGGGAAAACTTTGTATCATTGTAATTCTTGAACATTGTAATGTGATGTAATGTATTATTTTATCTTAGTAAACCTTGTGCGGCTTTTGATCCATGGCAGTTGTTATTCGATATGTTGTATCTGTGTGAATATGTCCCTTGAGTTTATATGATGATAGAGAGTTTATCAGTATGAGTTTTGAGTTGATCATGCATATGTTATATTTACATACATGGATAGTTTCTTATTATTGATTGTCATGTATGTGTTACATTTGTAAATGTTTACTTTGTTATTGATTATATCTTTTACTTTCATTCTTTGTCGTCATTGTATAGATTTAAGTTTAGTAATGATTCCTCGTGTACCCCAAGGGACGTAAGTGTTAATGGATTTGTTTAATTAAGTTTCATGTCTCATGACTTAATGTGCGTCTCATGTACATGTTTAGATTTACTTAAAAAAATAAAAATTGTGTAGTAATCATTGTTTTAATGTCGTTTGGGGTTCGCACAATGGGGCGCTACACAAGAAAATATATAATAAAAAAATGTAAACGAGTGAGTGTGAGAATATATATATTGTGTGCATGTCAATACCAAATGAAATGGCCCTAAGGGTGTTATCAATCACCTGTGTGAGCTCCTCCTTAGAAATCAACTATTAAATAGACCATGCAAATAAATATTAGTACTTTATACTATGTCTTATTAATATTCATTTAAAAACAAATGCATGTTATGAGTTTACAACTTAAATCTTACCCGTGTCACTATTCTGATGTCCCCGTCTCTAGCAGGAGAGGACTTTGTAGGGTGTGCTCCACTCCCTTGTGTTTGATCTATAATGTCCACATCATGGAGGTCATAATCATAAGTGTCTAAGGGATGCTCAGCGAGTTGTACAAGAGGACCCAATCATATCTGGTGGAACATAGAGCAAGTATGCGGCACACAAATATGTGGACTTGAGGAGGAGGATGTAGCAGCACTCGAGCCATCACCAACATTACCAAAATGTGGCTGAGCTACTATATAAGCATGTGAAACCAAAAGACCACTCAAAGAGTGAATAGCCTGGATAGTCTGTGTGGTTGCATCCTGCATAATATCTAGATGATATACTGGAGGTGGTGGAGGAAAGGGAGGATGGGGAACAGATGGGCGTGAGACTACTCTAACTACCCCTAATCTATACTGGGGCATATTTCCACCGACGCCCTGGAAGGGTTTAATGTCAAAGTAATTGAGATGATTCCCTAACACAAACTCAATATATAATCTTTTAATAAAGTAAAATGGTATGTCAGAATTGTTGTTCGATGGCTTATAAAAAACCATACATCAACTATCCTAAAATTTATCTACAATGTCCTTATCTGTGCACCATTTTATAGAAATTTTTGGTTTATTAACATTAACTGGCAAACCAATGTGGGGGTTAACAAATAAAGAGGCTATTTGGGCTTTGGTTATTCCAAGATCTTTTACATCAATGTAATACAATCCACATGCGTAATATTCCCTCATGTTTTCTCGCCATGAATGAAATACATTATGTTGGGTGGAGAGGATTTCTATATTTTTAATTATTTCATTCAATGTGTTTTTCATCTCAGAAAATTGAGGGATTCTCCTATAAACATCAAAAATGCCCCTCAATTGCTATAATTTTTCACCAATTAAGTCTTCAATTGATGGCTACAGAGGTGGTGGAGCATTTGGAATTTGTGCATTTTCATTCTCAGTTGGTGGATCATTTGGAATTTTTTCATTTTCATTCTCATCAACCATAATGCCTTATTAAAGTTAAAAACTAATTATCTAATTGAAATTACACAATATAAATGAAATTATTGGAAAAATACCCTAGTTTTTAATAAAAATCCAAAAAATAATTTACTTTTTAACAAAAATTTGTAACAAACTCTAGTTTTTAATAAAAATAAATAAACAACACTATTTTTTAATCAAAATCCATAAAAACATTAATTTTAATAAAAAGCAGTTGTAAACTCAAGTTTTTAATAAAATCAATCAAAAACCTTACTTAAAAAAAAAAATCCATAAAAACCAACGTAAAATTATACAAATCTAATTAAAAAATTGATTAAAACAAAAAAAATCCAAAATCTTACCTTTCAAATTGGATATCTGTTAAAATCAGATATCTGATATTCACAACTCGTCACTGTGTGCTTGCAGCCTGTCAAAATGAGTGAAATGATTTTAAAAGCTTGTAGTTATGTATTTATATGCACCTCAAATTGGATATCCAATTTGGATCAGATATCCGATCCAAATTAGATATTTGATATGTAAATATTGGTTTGGGCATTGCTCTGGAGCAATGTACTGACGCCCAAGCCAGAAAAAATTCAACTCGGGATTTTCACATTTTTGGGTTGATGAAAAGTGTGCTTTTTTTCTCATTGCCACTTTTTGGCCCATCATGATCCTGCATATACTCTTATGAATTAATTAGGGCTATGGTTATGCTTTATATTCAATTAGGTTTAAGGTTCAACTAAGGTTAGAATTATATTCAATTATAGTTTGGGTTAAAATAATGTTAGGTTTAGGGTTCATTTAGGCTTAAGTTTAGGGTTTAATTAGGGTAACAATTAGAATTAAGGTTAGGGTTAGTGTTTAGGTTCAATTAGGAATGAACTTCAGTTGGTCAGGATTAGGGATTTGGTTTAATTATGGTTGAATTTCAACAAGATTAGGGTTATGGTTAGGGATAGGATTCTAAGATAGATCCTAAGGTTAGGGTTTACATTCAATTAAGGTTACATATTTATTAGGGTTAGGTTTAGGATTTCCAAGATAAGATTACATTTAGGGCAAGAGTAAGGATCATGCTTAGGGTTGGGGATCAATTAGTGTTAGGGAGAGGGTCTAATTTGGATTAATATTCAATTATATTTAGGGTTAGGGTTCAATTGATGTTCAATTAGGGTAAGGGTTCTAGGATAAAGTTTGTGGTTAGGGTTAGGGTTGGCATTAGAATTCAACTAGGATTAGGGTTAGGCTTACAATTACTATAAGAGTTAAGATTTAGTTAGGACTTAATTACAATTATGGTTAGGGTTCATCTTTAATTAGGGTTAAGATATACAATTAGAATAATGGTTAGCCCATTCATATTCAATTAGGGTCAAGGCTCAACTAAGGTTAGGATTGGGATTCAACTATAGTTAGAGTTAAAGTTAGTTTAGGGTTAGGGTTCAATTAGGCTTAAGGTTAGGGTTTAATTGGGATTATAGTTAGAACTAATGTTAGGGTTAGTGTTTAGGTTCAATTAGGGTTGAACTTCAATAGGTTAGAGTTACTGTTAGGGATATGGTTCAATTAAGATTGATTTTCAATAGGGGTATGGTTAGGATGAGGGTTGTAAGATAAATCATAGGCTACAAGCCTTATAGTACAACTAATATAAATTATATACTTATCCATTCAATATAATTTCCTCATGTTTAGAAAATATTCATTCTGCTTAATTATATTCAATATTATACACATGTCACAATATTGTACATTCCTAGAAGATAAGCCAATGATATCATATTATTATGTAACTAAAAAATCCATTACAATAAACACACAACACTCAAATTTATAAAATGGATCCAAACAAGTTGATATATCTTTTTTTTTCCTATATAGATTATGTAATAAGATAGATGAGCTAGTAAATCCATACCAAAATATTCCTCTTATATTTTCATCAAGTCCTTTGTAATCCAGTAATAATTATCCTTGGAGAATTGAATGGAGAGCATATAAATTCCTTGGGACTGGCCATTGTTGAAGGACTTAATATTTTAATTATTTATTCCTTATACATATTCACACTAATATATTTTGTATCCTCCTCACTAAATGGTCAACAATATTATGAGACATTTTCATCATAGACCATAAATAAAGATCATTACCTTTTTATGTAGCATCTTGACCTCCCACTTTATTAACTTCATGCTCAATCATGAACTAAATTATTCTTTAATGATCTGAGGAACATTAGAAATGGAATAAAATCTAGATGCAAAGCTCGCATATTTATTTACAATAATTTGAAACACATTAAAAACATTGAAGCATATATTTTAGGACCCAATGGACTCTGACATCTTTTTGGGGTTTTTCACCCAAAAGGAGAGAGATTAGACCATAAAATTCTTATGTGACATTCAAATTAGGAAATATGTGATGTGATATGATGTAAATGAACTAAGATAAATGAAATTGATTGATTAAAATGATCTAAAATGAATGAAAAAGTGTAATTTATGCAATTTTTGAAAACCCACTGTGATATGCAAACAACTATGAAATATGAAGAAATTTAAAGAAATATGCAGAACATAAAGTATAGGCTCAAATCTGAGTGCACTTGGATGTTGTGCGAGATTTATGGAATGTTTGGGATGCTGATCAAAATTTTTGATTTTTCACAATGGGACTCATTCGCCAAGGGTGGTGAATCAGTCCTCCTACTATTGAAAAAGTGTCAGGAACTGATTTCTGATAGCTAGGGGTTGATTTATGACAAAATGCAGATTTTCAGATTTCAAGTTGGACTCATTCACCAAGGGTGGCAAATCAATCCTCCCCAATATTTCTAGAAAATTAGAAGACAATACTGCTACTCTAGATCCTACAAAGTCTGAATATTAGGTTGTCAGGGTCAACTTTGTAGAAAATGGGTTGAAAACACTCAAAATGCTTGAAAGGATGATGAATAAACTTGAAGAGCCTAGGTGACTTGAATTCCACTTTTCAACACATTTAAACCTGTCAAATCTACAAAACAAAGGCACATTCTTGAATATGCAAATCTGAAGTGATGTCAATGGTTGCTCCAAAGTGCTTGAATTGATGATACAAAATATTCTTGATTGCTTGCATGAATGTGTGATTGAATTCTTGAATGAGAAGATGTTGTAAGAGATGCAAAATGAGGTTAAAAATGCCTATTTATACAGATATTGTGCCTTACTATCCATTCATACCTCATCACAGGCCGACATGAAGTAAATTTTTAGTAAAATCCTGAAAGAAATTTGAAATGTTTTGAATTTCGGGCCATGAGGGACTCATTCACCACCCTTGGCAAATGAGTCCCACCTGGGACCCAAAACCAGTGTTGGGAAAAATGTTTTGTTTAATATTGTTTATCGGGATAAGACCCAAAAAATACAATTAATATAAGCAACTTTAGCCATTTGAGGGAGCCACAAAAGTTGCTATGTTTCCATTTTTTGACAAAAACAACATCAATTTCTGTGGCCCCCTCTTTTGAACTCGCTAATCTCAACCATTTTTTTTTTTAAATAGTAGTTTAGTAAGTAGACTCGGAGCACTACAATCCCTTTTTTGTTGCATCTCAAAATTTTGAGGGTAATTATCCTCAATTTGACATTCAAGGTTAGTATTTCTTGATTTAAGAAAAAAGTAGCCACTTAAGCCCCCTTTTTGCACTTACCCTTGTAACTCATTTGAATAATAAGTGATTGAAAAATAATGATGAAAAATTGATGATTTTCCAGTAAATCATACTCACATTTGCATAAAATTTCACATAAATCTAAAACATTCTAGACATACATCCTTGATTATAGTTCTTGGCATGAGTGTTTATTTTATTGTTTAAACTTACTTCTTGTGTGTGCATTGTAGTTGGATTATAATTATATTTTTTAAATACTTTGATATAGTACTTTCCCCGATTCATTTTTTTAATGTGTTGTTAGATATCCAAGTTCCTAATAATTCTTAGTAGGTTTTTGAAGAAAGGAAGTTCTAATGAAGTTGGTTACCATGATAAAATTAAATTTATCAACTAGCATTAATATCCTATAGAAATCAACCTAAAAAGTTATGATAAGAATAGTAAAGGAAAAATGATTTTGATAGATAGGAATTTCAATAATATGCAAGTTATCACAAAAATAATATTCAAACATATAAATCATTGTACCACACAAGTTAGTAATGATTCTTTCCCACTAGTTTGGATTCTTGATTTTGGATATGATGAGAGCTAATTTATCTTTTTAAAAATACTAATTCCTTTTCATGTGTGGAAAAGGTCTTTTTGATGTCACAATTAACAAATATTGGTTATAAGTTTAGGTGTTTAGTTTAGACTCGGACCCTTTCAAAAATGATTTCTCAATTTCTACCTATAGGCTTAATAACTAGTGTATACATCTAAAAATGGTCTGCATAATTTAATTAGTTAAATATGATTTATCTGATTAATTAACTTTTAATTCCTCTACTATTAAATAAATAGAAATATTTATTTATATAGTTCACTTTTAATTCTTCTATCTTTATTATATTATTTCCTCTTAATTAAATAAAAAAATTACATTTTTTGTTTTAATTAATTATTATTATCAAATTCTTCTATATTTATCTTTCATCTTAATCACATCATTTCATCTAAATTAAAAAAAACAAGTTTCATACTTTGTTTTATTTAGTTATCATATTTCTTAAATATTTATTTAATAAACATAGACTTCTATAGTTTGTTTTATTGAATTAAATATCTTCTTTTTCTAAATTGAATAAATCTAAATATTCAATTGAAATATATTCTATAGGTAATCATATCCACCTACCAAATTAGATATGAAAATTTGAAATTAATTCATCTCAACCTTCACGGGAAAATTTGGAGACAAATTGGAGACAAATTTGCTAGCAATCTTCTTCATCTTCTTCCATTGATTCTTCATATCTTCTAGCTAAGCTTTTTTGTGGGGAGGAAAAATCTCAATAATCATCTCAAGCTTCTTCATTCTTCACCATTCAATTCTTCAGATTGATCAAATACAGACCTTTGCTCTGCTGCCCCTTCACAAATGTGTTGTCGGGAATCTATAAATATAACCTCTTTTCAGAGGAAATGAATCTCAACTTTGTGCAAACTTACTCTGCAAAAATACCAATTGACCAACCAAGAATTTTAGCAATAGAAATAGCAATCATATCATTTTAGAATAGAAATCATGGCTTTTAATTTAGTTGCATCATAGTTTACTGTAGCTTCTTTTATCAAGTTTCATGCCATTTTCAATCATAGTATCATATCATATCATTTAGGAATCATCATATAGGATTAGATTCTTTCATTTAGCAACATCTCATTCTCTAGATTGGAATTTTAATAGTCACAATGCTTACAAAATCTGAGAGCCCCGTGACTTAATAAATATTTGGAGATAGAGAGCAATATGATGCTTTTAATAGATTATTTCTTTAAATTAGTTTAATTGTTGTTTGAATCTTTGATATAATGTCGTATTGAGTTGTGTTTATTGATCATTTGTACTTATTTCATACACTTCTACATTTGGTGCCTACCGTGGGGCTCGAACCCATAAATTTAACATCTTTTTTTGAAAAGTATACTTGCATCTTTTGACGTGTTTCCTTTAAGCACGATCGAGAGTTTTTATAGCACATACGCCAAGTACTTTAGCACATCTAAGTATTGTTTCTATTCATCCACCAGATTCTCCAGTGCATAAGAGCACGGTTCTGATGCATCCAATACTCTATTTTACTAGACAGGGGGTTTTACTTTAGCACATTGACCTTTTCTTTTAGCGCATTAGTTGAATTTTTAAGCGCATATACATTTTATTTTAGCAGTTTTAAATTTTTTTTGGTGCATCTAACCACTATTGTGGTGCATCTGATTACTTTTGAAGAATTTTAAAAATCCAAAATCTAATCATTGTTTTATGTGATCCAAGTACCAAATACGTTGGTCAAAGACAATTGGGAGACAAACTTACGTCAGTCAAAAAAAAAAACTTGCAAATTACTAATAATGTTTGTAGGGATTTTAATTTGATTACTATTTTTTTCTTTTGATTAAAATAGTGAATCTAGATTAATTAATCAAGTAGTTTGAACCCCATGTTTACTATGTTTTGAAAGTAATAGGCCTATGCTTTCCCCTTAACTGGGTGATCAAAATGCTAGACTTGCTATCCTACTTTATTAAATCCTTTAGAAGGATTGTCATAGTGGAAAAAAGTACTCATCCTACAAGAACGACCTAAGTGGGAAAAACCAAAGCTAGGTTTTCCAACCCACTATAATCAAAAGTGAATTTGGGGAAACCCACAATTCAATGGAAGTGTGCAAGATAACTATCCCCAAAATATTTGTTCTAAAGATTGGGAGGTCTCTTGAGGGAGTTTATCATTTCCCACTCTGAACGAATACCCTATCTGTGAACTTTAAGTTAGTATCTCACTAAGTCAGTTTTCAAACACTTTTTATATCACAGTGCAAGGGGAGGGAAATATCTTCCCCCAAGATACTCACCATATAACTATCAGAGACCCTGGCCAAAAGTGGAGGATTTGACTTTTCTTAAGACTCAAGAAAGGAAAAAACATGGGCACCCTCTAGGGGTGACAGGGTTGTGTGAGCTGACATAGTTGCAAGTTGTGGGATGTGATATTCTAAGTGACCTACTTGAGATAGAAAAGTGTTTGAATTGTTTGTTTTTGTGTCAAAACCTATGGAAATTGAAAGAATCGAACTTGATTCTAGAACACTCACTACATGTTTAATATGTATGATTTGAAACAACTATTTAGAATTTGGATTTTGTGTGTGAAGTTATTTTTCAAAAGTATCATCCAATTAGATCACAAATTCCAAAATTTTCATGCAAAATACACCTCCAAAATATTCACTAGTTAGAAAATTATACCTTAGAATTAATCTTTTTTTTTTTGAGAAAAACAACAAACAAAATTGTGAACATATTGAAAACTTCTAGAATAGCACATACACTGTCTGTTTTAGTGCATACACCCATTCTTTTAGCACATCTGCTATCCAAATAGCACATACAAACACTGTTTCAGTGCATCTATCTTATCTTACAGCTCATCTACATAGTCTTTCACCATAATTTACCAGTATCTTGGCACATCAAAAGTTTGTTTTAGTGCAAATACCTTATTTAATAGCGCATTCACCATATATGTTAGTGCATCCATAGTTTATTTTAGCATTTTTGCACTCTGTTATAGTGCATCCACAAAATAAGAAAACAAAGAGCTATTTGAAACCTTTGTCAGACTGTTGACATCAGAACTGAGGTCTTTGTTAGAACATAAACATTTTCTCATTCTAAATAGTGTCTTAAACCTGGAAAATAGAACCTTACAAGTCAAAAAATATTTCAATTTAAACCTAGATCTTGCAACTTAAAAGTGTCCAATTGTCAAACACAAATCTTTGTTATTACATAAGTTTCATTATTAGGATTGTCATCCTACAACCATGAAACAAAACAAAATAAACAAATTTTAACTTAGTTTCATCAATAGAATCTATCATTCTATTTGAATTTGTTAATATCTATTGACACTCATCCAAGCACAAAATATCAAAGTTTCGTGAGAATAACAAACACTTGTATGCTAATTTTAACAAGATTATAAAGACAAAAGCTTAGAGAAAAAGAAATTGAAACATCAAATATCATGGCTGAAGAAAATACCTTTCACAGATTCCACAAAAATGATACAAATGAAATAACCCAAGAGGATATCCAAATTGCACAACAAGATCCTAATTTTCACAAGTTCATGGAAAAAGTTTTGGAATAAGATATGGAAAAATACCTTTTGATGCTAGCTGAACTAGGTGAAAAACTTCCAAAGTAATTTCAAATTAATCAACTCAAAGAAATACCTAAAGCAGCTGAGACTGAACCATATAACATACAAAACACAAATCAAGTGGTTTCCCTAACACATCAAATGCAAAACTTGCAATAAAAACTTCAAGATATGCAAAAAGGAACCACGAAAAGGTACTCATTACAAGACATTTGTCTCTATCCTTTTGATCCAAGTGTGGAAATGATACTATTTCCTAGACATTGTGAATTCCCAAAATACAAGTACAACAGCAAAATGGATCCAATTGATCATGCCAAGGAATTTAGGACCATGCGTTTAAAATTTTCACAAGAGGAAACTTATCTAATGAGGTTGTTTCCAAAAAATTTAGGAGGTCAATGTATGGAATGATTCTCTAAACTACAACTAGGAATTTGATCTTTGGAAGAACTATTCAACAGGTTATCTCACAATTCTCCTATAATATTCAACATGAGATAACAATAAAGGATATTTACAATACTAAACAAAGGAAAGGTGAAGCATTTCTCTCATTTTTACAATACTATTAATTGACAATCTAACCAATCAAATGAGCTATAGGCTTGATCTACAATATCCAACAACATTTGAGAAAGTCATTAAAAATGGGCTCAAGATCAAATAAGCCTTGGGAAAAAGAGGGGTAATAAAACTTTACAATGAAGGACCAAACAATACAAACTCCTCAAATCGCTAGAACAAGAATGATAAACCCAAGTTTTGGAAAAAGAATAGAAATATTGGGAACAATGATGCTGCAAATGAAACACAAAACGTGAAACCAGTATTTAATTTGACAACAACTAATGCAAAGACCAATCAAAACAATGACCGAAACCTCAATCAAAGTGTCAATCAAAATAACAATCCAAACAATGGAGAATCTAAACCATAATCATATCCAAAACCATCAAATTGAAGATGATTCACACTCTTGTGAAAAACACTAGAATCAACAACGAGAGAACTTCTTGCACATGGACTTATCACATTACCTGAAGCAAGAAATTGGGAACCAAAAGTAAAACCATATTGGTGGAATGATGCTGATTTCTGTGACTTTCATAAAAAAAAAGGACATAAAATGAATGATTGTATGTAGTTGAAACATCTAGTGCAAGATTTGATTGACAATAGGAAGGTATTTGTAGAAGGACATCAAACGAACAATGACCATGGTGCATTTAAAGATCCTTTACCAAATTATGAAAAGGGAGAATCTTTTGCAAATAGTAAAGGTAAAAATGTAAACTACATTTATGACAAAACTATTCATTATATATTTGTAGTTGAGAATAATGATGTTGCTGAAAATCAAACTAATAACATTGAAATCAATGGCATCATACCCATAGATCTAATCCCAAACATGGATACATCCAACAATCAGATCAATGTCATAAAAATCAGGGAAAACAAAGATTATCAACTAGTCAACATGAGAACAAGGGGGCAATCCAAGGTAATATTGAAAGGAGTTTCATCTAAAACCATTGCAACCCCTTCAAATCAATACAACATAGTCAATTAGCTGTAGAAAATACTAGCACAAATATCAATTTTGGAACTCCTTAAAATCTCACCATCTCATAAGGAGGTTTTTGTAACAAGCTCTCATGGCCACAACAGTACCCAATAATCTAGATGTTTCTCAATTCTAGGCTATGGTGGGACATTTAACCATGCCTCATTGCCTATCATTTTTTGAACTAGATGATGTGTCAGTTACTCATCCACACAATGTCACCCTTCATATTGAGGTATTAATCCACAAACACTAGGTAAAACGTGTCTTGATAGATGGTGGAGCTGGTTTAAACATTTGCACTTTAAAATTAATCTATGCACTAGGATATTCTGATAATGATATTGATGCTAGAAGGAAGATCATAATAAAAGCCTATGACGAAGAAGAGATATCCTCCAAGGGGTTGATCGTGTTGCCTATTCAAGTAGGACCAATGGTCCAGAATATAGTTTTTCAAGTGTTAGAAAAAGAACTAGCATATAATATACTCTTAGGATGTCTGTGGATTCATGAAATGCAAGTAGTGCCTTCAACCTATCATCAATGCTTAAATTTTCCAATCAATGGACAAGAAGTCACTATTTCAGGTGACTACGATAATCCCCAAACTTGTAACAATCTTAAGACAACTTAAGACACTTTGGTGCCCCATAATAGGGAAGCAAACATTTCTAGTTCATCCAATGGTGAAAGGAAACTAAATATTGTATCTAGATGGGTTGAGAAAAATGACCAGTCAAAAGAAAGAATTGTTGCTGACTCCACTCCATCAAATAATGAAGTTCAATTGGATTCTCTATCACAACAATTCAAAGACAAGATCCAGTTAAAATACAAGGGCACAAGAGAGTATTCCATTCAATAATCCTTATGTTTTTCACAATTGTTGCCATCTCCAAGAACATATGGACAACCATAAACATCAACACAACAATCATCAACGCCTACCACAGTTTTGGATGATATATAATTTGTAAAGACGAGTACTTGAGAAGAAGAATCTTAAGATAAGGCCATTCTCAATTGGCTCTATAAAGATGAGGAAGCATCTACATCGACAAACATTAGCATAAAGATATATCAATATGGAAAGGAAAAAACAATATTAGAGAAAATGGGGTATGAAGGACAAGTTCCTATTAGAAAAAGAAAAGAAGGCATTGTAGAACCCATTGAACCTTTCATGCTTCAGTTAAAAGACAAAAGAAGAAAACACTCATAGAATTGTTGAAAGAATCCTCCAAATGTGGGATAGATCTGAAACTGATTCTAATGAGTATGAGTGTGATTATTTATTAGAAACATCATACAAGGACATATAAATTGATGTCATAAAAGAGTATGCACCCACATGTGAGGAGGGACAAAGCTCAGGGACTAAACCCCTTGTATTTGGATCACAAAATATCAATGACTCAGGTGACGATGGATAGATATCGAGTGAGATAGATGACATGGGGGAGAGTAATATTATAGACCTTGACATCACCACTGACAAATTTGACAACATTGCTATCTGAACCCTTACTATCATTGACCATAGCCAATCTGATGACCTTTTACCTTTAATGCATCCTGAACTTATCGACTGGGAACCAACTAAACCTATCAATATTCCTATCTTTGCGAATGATGATGCTATTGTAAATTTCCTTTGTTGTGATGAACCTAAAACAATTTATAAACATAAATCTCATAACGACGCTCCAAGTTACGAGGGTGTCAAATCTTTCAGTTACAAAATTGAAAATAGGAATAAAGGATCTAATGGTGAAAACCATTTAATGGCAACACTAGATCTCCAAAAGTAAAAATAAATAACACATTTGATGGAGAAAACCTCTCTGAGGCACCAAAAGATGGGAGATTTGACACCCTTCCATAACACTATTATGAAAGATCATTAGCACTAGTGGAGCCTACATAGTTTATTAATATTGGCACAACAAAAAAAACAAATACTTTACATCTGGCAGCATCTATGACTGAACAAGAAAATCCAAAATTCACCAAATTCTTTGAAGAAAGACACATTAACTTTGCTTGGTCTTACTCCAATATGCTAGGTTTAGATCCAGATCTTCTATTGCATCTTTTATCTCTACCATATGGGATAAAACCAGTGAAACAAAAACTAAGGAAAATGCATCCGCATATCACCTTCATGGTAAAGGTTGAGCTGAGAAAGTTGTTAAATGCATGATTCATCAGGTCTATCGATTATGCTGAGTGGATTTCTAATATTGTACCTATATCTAAACCAGATTATAATATTAGAATATTCACTGACTTTAGAGATCTAAATAAGCCATGTCCAAAGCATGATTTTCCTTTACCAAACATTGACATTATTGTGGACTTAATAGCGGGACATGCCATGTTGTCACTAATGGATGGATTCTCAGGGTATAACCAAATCAAGATAGCGACTGAAGATCAGGAAAAGACAACATTTACATCTCCTTGGGGCACATTATGTTGGAATGTCATGCCCTTTGGGTTGAAAAATGCAGGTGCAACATATCAATGTGCAATGATCACTATTTTCTATTAGAATTTTGTGCCTCAATCCCATTGGCCTGAACCTATGAGAGAGCAATGTCATTGTGACCACTGAGAAGTATGGCTGAACTGTATAAGTGTTTCATGCTTGTACCGCTTTACCACCAGGTGTTTGGAAGAGAGGAGCGGTAGTGCGGTGGTTACCACCATATCATAGGTGCCTCTCAACCGTTGAGTGGTAGTGCGGTGGATACCACCATACCACAGGAGCTCACTGGATGGTTAGCAGTGGTGCGGTTACTGCCATACCATAGGAGCTCACTGGATGGTTAGTGGTGGCATGGTTACTGCCATACTGTAGGAGTTCGCTGGATGTGCAATGGTAGTGCGGTGTAAACTGCCATACCACGAAATCCTGTCAATTGTCTAGCGGTAGTGCGATTACCGCCACCCTGTGGCTGTGTTGGAGACATCCTACAGTGGTGCAGTGTAGTCAACACCACACCACGAGGGTTTTGTGTCTTGGCTGCGACAGAGCGGTGGGCATTTGGATTTATTTGACTGGATGGAGGATGCTGACTTGGTTGACTATCCATGTGGTTGATGTTCATTGGAGGATAATGAATGAGTTGGAGAAGTCTGTTCAATGTCCAAGACTAGTTGATGGTTGGTCCAATAGAAGGAAAGCAAACTAATCTACAGAGGAAGTTGAACTATTTCCTATCAGTAGAGAACAAATAGTATACACATTGAATGTTCCGAAATAAGGAAAAGGGAGGAAGATCTAGGCAAGGTTATGCTGCTGAAATATCTACTGATAGAATGTCTTGATCGATCTATCATTGTTAATCTACATTGTATACTATGTGAGAGTATTGTAATAGTGTGAAGGTTGTAATGAACTAAGAGGTTGATCAGGGAAATGTAAAAAGGCGAGAAAGGGAAATAGAGTGGAGTTGCTGCTAGTTTGTCTCCAGAATGAAACATGGTGTAATCTCTAAAAAGGCTTACTGCTTGAGTTGTATTTGTAAATGTTCTATTGCATGAATAATACAATAGTGATCTTGACTTTTGGAGTGTGGGGATTTTCACCCGAAAGGGGTTTCCCTATGTAAATCTGTGTGTTCTAGTCTTTTGTTCCATCTTTCATATTTATTGGTTTTGTTTGTTGAATCTGTTTATGTAAGTTGTTGAAAATGAATTTACATGTGCTTCTCTCAGAAGGATTAATGTGGGAAATGCACCGTGTCTGATTCCACTTTGTAGCAGGGTTGTACATGTCTTTGAGGAAATTTAATGAAATTAAAAATTATAGAAGGAACTATTGTTCTTGGAGGTTTTTCTAAGATGACCAAAATTTCCCTACAAGTGGCATCAGAGCCTTCTTTTGGTTGCTGGTTCTGGGTATTTCTCCTGTGAAGATTTCTTAGTCAATCAGGCTTGAGGAAATATGGAGGAATCAACTCATGAATTGATCCTTTGGTGAATGGAAGTCTTGTGGTATTCAGAGACAACATGCAGCTTGAAGGATGGTGAAGATTGAGACAATGGAGTTGGTCATGTTGAATTGTTGTGATCTGAGACTCCTAGTTGGAAGTGGTATAACCTTAATGTATGAGGTGGAATTTTTTCTACTTCATGGTTGTGTTGCAGTAAAGCTTTCATATTGGGTGTTTGTGTGAGAGGCTCCTTGGTGATATGGAGAAACTTGGGTTGTTTCTCAACCATTGAAGAGAGTGCTTATGCTAGGTGGTGTTTTCTAGTGTTGGAAGGCATTGTTTTTTGTTAACGTTGAATGCATGAAGGCTATGGAATTAATCATTGGATGTATTGAAAGCTTATGAAATATCCTATATCTTTCTTGGATGCATGTGCATGTAGGTAGTTTTGGAGTTGGCTTGATATGGTCATGGAGTTCTTGAACTGCTGTTTCTTTTTAAGGATGTGTTGTACTTGTAGATTCTATGTTTTTTGTGGGTTTTACATGATCAAGAAAACTTGTTGATTGCTTGATGGATTCCTAGACTATGGTGCTCATTGTGGACATGTTTGGAAAACCAGATTTGGTCATGATATGGTGTTGGAGTCTTGGTGTCAACATGGTTATCTTCTTTGATATCATAGTTTATGATTACTAATGTGATAATGAGTCTGCATGCTTTAGTGATTGAATCTACGGGTTGAGAAATGTTGTGGGTTGTCTTTACCTACATGTTTGCAAAGGGAAAACTTGGAAGTGGACTATCAATATCCATGAGGTTTGAATTTGTGATGGTGCAGATCTATTAGCTAGCCTTGTCTTGATCACTTGTCCATTTGTTTGGTTGCTTCAGAATGAGAGGATGGATGATGTAGAGTACCTAAATAGTTAGCTATGGGGACCTGTAGCATGTATATCATGATGTTATGGATAGCTTGGATACAGTGCTTTGTGTAATATTTTGACATTGATGGTAATCTTTGCTTGTTTCGGAGATCTCGATGCCACTTGATGGACATGTTGATGTATGAACCTAAAGGATTTTTAGATTAGCAAATGTTTGGTCATGATGCTTGGAGAGATCGGGTGTCATAGTTCAATGCAAGCTTTAGAAATGACTATGGATTCATCACTTGGTGGTGAATGATCTTCTTTGGTGTTGTAGATGATGTTAGGAAGGACTCTTAGATCATGTTGGTGTAGAAAGGTTCTTTCACATTTGCATGGAAACTATTTGAAGATGTGCAACATCTCAAAAACATGGAGGATTCTTGGAGTCTTTGGGTTGAGGTGTTGGTGGTGCTTGATAGGTGATGTTGGTTTTGAGTTTGTTTGATTTATGTCATGATATACTCTTACTTATGGAGTTTTGACATTGTGCATTGCACTTGAGACCATGGTATGTTCACTTGGAGCATGGTATCTCCCAAGGGGGATTGAAAGATCATGATTTCACGATAAGTTCCCAATTCAAATGATTGGAGCTTTGACAATGGTTTGGTAATTCTTTGTGTTTTGGATGTATTGATCATTTGCCTGATACCTCATGATAGTGTGGTGATGCATTTGGAGTTTAGCATGAGATGGTCGGTAACCAGTGCTCCTGGATACATGGAGAATAAGGTGAGTTGTATTTCTCTTGAGAGGAGTGAACTATTGATGGTTACTCTTGATGAAGTTTTCAATAGAAAGTCTAAGAAGCCTACACCGTGGTTGGCCATGAGTTCAATAGAGACCAATAAGGAGATTGCTCTTGGAGAATTCATGATGAATTGGTTATCTTGGAGGAGCATTCTCTTTCCCCACTCTTGGTCTGCTTGGCAGTGACATATAATTTGAGAGGTATTTTTCCCATTGTGTCTTTTAGATATGTGTTTTATGCTTTCTTTCATGATATGGATCTTGAATTGTTGTTTAAATGGTTCTGGAGGATTCATAGTGGAAGATGTATAGAATATTTTATCTCCCTGAGCTTTTTTGTTATATCATTTACTAATGAGAATTGGTAGGAGATGCTTTATGGGCTGATTTCCTGATATGGGAAATGAAGTGGTTTGATCTTCTTTGAGAGGCTTACATCCATATGTTGTGTTTGATCTTGGAGATTAAATGATTGGGTGTTGTTAATGCTTTTCTCTTAGAGTTTTGAAGGAGAGCATACTTGACACAATTAGTATTTAGAGGTGTGTAGGTGGATACTCTATAGGTTCATGATGTGTAGTGTTTCTCTCTTTGGTCTTAGTTATCTTCCCGAGGATTTGTTTTTAATATCACTTTGGTTTGAGGTTTGGTTGGAGCTATAGTGATCACTAGTTTGTGGTCATGTTTTTTCACATATGTTCCTAGGTGATGACATGGAGGTTCTTAATTTTTGTCCTTTGTTGGGTGTGGAGAACTTGGGAGAGCTGTGAAGACTTGTGGTGAGAAGTTGTTCATGCAGGTTATTAATTTTCTAGGTTGTACATATCATTGTGGATGTTTCCTTGGTACTACATGTTTACACTTTCTATGTGTTATCATTGGTAGACTTGTTATGCTTTCAATATTTCAAATTTGGTGTTACCCATGCAATGGGAGTTCCTGAACATGTGTTTTTTCTTCTTCGACTGGTTGGCACATGGAGCTTTCTTTTGGAGTACATGGGTTGGTTATGTTGGTGGCATAAGTTTACTAATGTTTGATACCTTTAAGGTATGGATGATTGGATGATATAGTACTTCCTGTGGGTGTTATTTTTAGTCAAGTGAGTTTATCAGTTGGATAGAAGTAGTTAGTCTGATTGTTGTTCTAGCTAATGTTTTTATCTTGTTTTTTGGAGTGATGGCAGTGTCTTGTTGTTGATATCACTGGGATCTTTTTGCTTGTGTTCATTAGACTGGTGCTTATTCACCTTGGCTTGTACCTTTCTTTCATAGGTGGCATGCTGGAAGATGACAAGGATTGTTTCTTGAACAGTGGATCTCTTAGATTTTGTTACAGAAGTCTTGATGGAGCATGAGAGCATATTTGAGATCTATGTGGTTTCATGAAAGATTGTGATTGGTTGCAATGTTGGAAAATTAGTTGTAGTTGGATACTTTTTTTTTGTTGTAGATTGTCTAGTAGATTGTTATCTGTGGAAACTTGTTGATTGGTTGTCCTAAATGCTACTAGTTAGAGACTTGGATAGAGTAGGGTCTGAACTATTGGTGTCAGTGTAATGTCAGTAGTTCCTAAGTGCTGTAGAGGTTCCAGTGTGGTTTTTGTCAACTAGGAGATTATTGGAATTGTGTGCATCAATCCCACTGGCTTGAACCTATGAGAGAGTAATGTCACTGTGACCAATGAGAAGTCTAGCCAAACTATATAAGTGTTTGGGAGAGAGGAGTGGTAGTACGGTGGTTATCGCCATAGTGTGGGTACCTCTCCATCATTGAGCAATAGTGTGGTGGATACTACCATATCGCAGGAGCTTGTTGGATGGTTAGCTATGGTGTGGTTACTGCAATATCAAGAGAGCTCACTAGGTGGTTAGTGGTGGCACAGTTACCGCCATACCGTAGGAGTTTGCAAGATGGTTAGTGGTGGCTCGGTTACTACCATATCACAAGAGTTCATTGGATGTGCAGCGGTAGTGTGATGTAAATTTCCATACCATGAAAGCCTATCAACTATCTAGTGGTAGTGTCATTACCTCCAGCTCGTAGCTATGTTGGAGACCTCCTTCGGTGATGCGGTGTAGTCACCACCACACCATGAGGTTGTTGTTTCTTAGCTATGGTAGAGCAGTGGGCATTTGGATTTATTTGGCTAGGTGAAAGACGTTGACTTGGTTGACTTCCGATGTGGTTGATGTTCATTGGAGGATCATAAATGAGTTGGAGAAGTCTATTCAATCTCCAAGAACAGTTGATGTTTGGTCCAACAGAAGGAAAATGAACTGATCTACAGAGGAAGTTGAACTGTTTCCTATTGGTAGAGAATGAATGGTATAAACATTGAACATTCTGCAATAAGGAAAAGGGAGGAAGATCTAGGCAAGGCTATGTTGTTGAAATCTCCCCTGATAGAATTTCTTGATCGATCTTTCATTGTTAATTTGCATTGTATATTGTGTGAGAGTATTGTAACATTATGAAGGTTGTAATGAACTGAGAGGTTGATTAGGGAAATGTAAAAATGGGAGAGAGGGAAATAGAATGGAGTTGCTACCAGTTTGTCTCTAGAATGAAACATGGTGTAATCTCTGAAAAGGCTTAGTGCTTGAGTTGTATTTGTAACTATTTTTTTGCATGAATAATACAATGGTGATCTGGTTTTTTGGAGTGTGGGGTTTTTTACCCAAAAGGGTTTTCCCCATGCAAATCTGTGTGTCTAGTCTTTTGTTCCATCTTTCATATTTACTAGTTCTATTTGTTGAATCTGTTTATGTAAGTTGTTGAAAAATGAATTTACATGTGCTTATCTTAGAAGGATTAATGTGGGAAATGCACCATGTTTGATTCTTCTTTGTGGCACAGTTGTATGTCTCTTTGAGGAAATTTAATGAAATTAAAAGTTATCGAAGGGAGTAATGTTCTTGGAGGTTTTTTCGAGATGACCAAAATTTCCCTACATTTTCCATGACATGATGCATGCTTTTATGGAATATTATGTGGACTATATATTAGCAAAGTCATATACCAGAGAAGGGAATCTAGAGATTCTGGGAAAAATCTTTACCAGACTAGAGAAGTTTAATGTTAGATTAAATCCTAAGAAATGTGTGTTCGGTATTAAAACGACAAAGCTTCTAGGTTACATAGTTTTAGAAATAAACATCAAAGTGGATCCTACCAAGGTTAAGTAAATCATGGAAATGTCGCCACCAAAGAATATTAGTTAACTAATATCTCTACAAGGCAGGCTACAATCAATCAAGAGATTTATCTCCCAATTAGTAGACAAAAGTCATCCCTTCAATCATTTGCTACATAAGAATGTCTCCTTCAAATGGGATAAAGGATGTGAAACAAATTTCAACCAAATAAAGCAATATCTGATGTCACCACCCATATTAATGCCACCTACAGAAGAGAGACCATTTTTAGTATACATTGCAACAACAAAAATTTCTTTAGGAACTCTATTAGCACAGGAAGATCATGAGGAAAGGGAATAGGTTATCTATTATATCAGTAGGACTCTGAATGGTTATGAGATAAATTACACATTGATCAAGAAAGATTTTTTGGTAGTGGCATTTACTACCCAGCAATTGTGACATTATATGTCAACCCACATAATCAGACTCAGTAAATATTGATCCCTTAAAGTATTTACTTAGCCAGGCTACCTTGACAGGAAGACTAGCCAAATGGGTCATGATCATGAGTGAATATTATATCTAGTATGTAGATAGGAGAGCCATCAAAGGTCAAGTGATCACCGATCAGTTAGCTGAAGCTCCATTATCAGATGATCATCCAATGAACATCGAGTTTCCTGATGCATACATTCTTACTATGAAAACATAACAATGGAAACTTTATTTTGATGTGTCATACACACAACGTGGGTCTAGTGTGGGAATTTTGTTTAGTACACCTCAAGTACATAGCATCCCAAAGTCCTATAGAATCATGTTTCCATGCACAAATAATGTAGCTAAGTATGAGGCATTCATTATTGGCATCAAAGTGGTGGTTGAATGGAAGATCATAGAGCTACAATTATATGGAGATTAACAACTAGTCATTTATTAGGTAAATGATGAATATCAAACAAAAGATGAGAAGTTGATGCCATATAAGAAAATGGCGGGTGATCTCAAAAATTACTTTATGGATATCAAGTTTGAACAAATTCCAAGGGTAGAAAAAAAAGTTGCGGATGCTATGGCGACAATTGATTATCTCTTGCAGTTACCAGAAAAATGAGGTCGTTATGAGTTTATGGTGGAACAAGTGTCTAATCCTACTTATTATAATCTAGAATCTTAGAACATATGCCATTTAGTTGAAATTTCATCCTCAATTTATGGAAAGACCTACGCTTACCTGAAAGACAATATCCTTCCTCTCGATCTTTCCATAAACTAGAAACACAACTTCATTCGCCAAACCACATGACATACCTTAATTTATGACATACTTTATCATCGAGGTCTAGATGGTACTCTTCTTTGGTGTCTAGAACGTAATGAGTCTGAGACAACTTTACATGAGGTTCATGAAGGTATTTGTGGAACTCATTGAAGTGGACTAACCTTAGCAAAGAAACTCCTGCATTTGGGGTATTACTGGCCAAACATGGAGAGGGAGTCTTTTCAGTTTGTGAAGAAGTGTGAAAAATGTCAAATACATGGTAATCTTATCATGCATCGGTGCAAGAATTACAATTGTTCACTGCAACATGGCCTTTTTTTCAGTGGGGAATAGACCTGGTAGGAAAGATTAATCTATCTTCATCCAATGGACACAAATTTATAATCACAACAAAAATGTGATTTACAAAGTGGGTAGAATCAGTTCCCTTAACAACAATCACAAGAAAATAGATCTCTTCTTTCATACTGAATTACCTCATCTATAGGTATGGAATTCCTTAGTCCATTGTCACATAAAATGTTCAGCCTTTTAAGAATCAAGATGTTTAGGAACTGTGTGAGAGGTTTCATATCCAACATAATTTTTCAACACCATACTATCCTCAAGGGAATGGTCAGGCAGAGGCCTCAAACAAAACTAGTTTAAAAATCCTGAAGAAGACTGCCAATGATGTTGGACATGATTGGAATGTTCAATTAAATCCTTCTCTTTGGGCATACAAAACTAGCATCAGAACACCTACAGAAGCTACACCATATGCCTTGGTATATGGATTAGAGGCCATTCTACTTATTGAGGTTGAGATACCATCACTCTATGTGTCACTAAAAGGGATTATTTTAGATGAGGATTATAGGGTGTCTAGACTTTAGGAGCTGGAAATATTGGATGAACATCATCAACAAGTTGTGAACCATTTGAAGGCATATCAACAAAGAATGTCCAGGAGCTACAATCATAGGGTAAAACCTAGAACATTTTAGGTTGGTGACTTGGTCTTAAAAGAAAAACCTCTGAATCAACAAGACAAAGAAAAGAAAGGGAAGTTTGAACCTAACTGGCTAGGTCCCTTTTTCATCACATTAGTCTATGGATCTGGAGCCTATCGGTTGTCTACGCCTGAAAGGGATTCATTCAAGGAACCTATCAATAGTATCCATCTCAAGAAATTCTATACCTAAATCATCTAGTGCATGGTTAAAATGGTTGCCTTGATGAAAACATGGCAAAAACACATAATAGTGATAGAAATGTACAAAAAAGAAAAGAAAATAGAAATGTAGAAAAAGAATAGAAAAAGAAAATAAAATCATAAAATCTAAAAAAGTACAATTTAAAAACAAATAGTGAAAACCTGGAAATAGGCACTACTTGTGATTTAAACCAACTTTTCTATCTATTAGATGCATGACTCAGTCATTCACTTTCACCATCATTTTTTTTCCTATCATTTGAAAAAGAAACATCATGTATTTATCCTGGAAAAGTGGTCACGTCACACCCTAGCTTGGGGGAAAAATATTGAACTCACTGGAGGCAATAAAATTGAGCTTAAACAAATAGGCAAACAACAGTATAAAAACATAGAAAACACAATGATCATTGGGAAACTCAACATTGAACATACATCAAACATCAAAAAACTTTAGAAAATCAACCATCCACATCAAAATAGTTGAAACCAAACCAATCAAAATGACTCTAGATGGATGATACTCTTTTGAATTATGATTTTATCGCTTTATTTGGAATGTTCAAATCTTGTACTTTGTTTATTGTTATCAATTCTTTGGAGTGACTCGATAATGTATTGAACTAGAGAAGCTAGGAAGGAGAATGGATTTTTCTTTCTCTGTTGTTTGTGAATTGGTCATTATTATTGTGTGAATTGTCGTGAGATGTGCTCTATAAAGTATCACTAATGACATTCGATATTCACATAAGAAAATGATTCATTCTTATTTGTTTATGCAAGAAATGATTAGGTCATCTCGGTTTAATTATACCTAGATGCTTGTGTTAACTTGCAATATAAAAAATCATAAAAGTAGTACTCAAGTCATCATTGGTCTAAATTATACCATTGATGCTTGTACTCACTTTCAACATTTTAAAAGCTCAGTGATGATAAAAAGAAAAATAAATGGATTGTTAAGATGCCAATGCTTGCATATAGATTTTCATAGTAAAATTAGATGGCATTCATGTTATTTTTACATCTATAGAGTATTTGTTACAAATATTGGTGAAGAATTCAAAAACAATGTTATCTTTTCTCATTAATGGATTGAGTATACTTGACATTAACAAAAACATCATCATCATCATATAATGCATAATCATTTTCATTTGCATACATTAGAAAGCATTATTATATCATTTAAATCATTTAAACATTCCATCATATATTTGGCATCATATCATATTTTTCATAACATCACATCATGTAAATTAAGGAAAATATCAAAAACAAATCATTTAGATAATTGTATTTTCCTAACAGGGCGGGTGCATGAAGTTGGGTACCAATTTTTTGGCCACTTTCCAAAAAAGTTTTAAAAAACGCCTTCGCATTATAACATGAGTGAATTATAATGTGCTCACATTATTTCACATTAAAAACAAAGGAAAAATTGAAATTATTTTCCTTGGAATACCAACCCAAAGGCTTGGAGGGCATTCCCAACAAGGCCAAAGATGTGTTTTTGCAAATTCTACAATTTTTCACATAATTGGGTTTGTGCTCACTATCAAGATTGCATCTAGTTCAATATTGAAAAAATAAAAAACATGGGTAATGTTAGGTTCTCTCTTAGCTATCCAACGATGTAATTTTTTTCACTTTTGACAATGTTAAGCCTTTCATCCATAATTTCTTTTGTTTGTATGTCTATTTTTTGCAAAAAAGTAGTGTTTGGTGTTTTTTTGTTATGAACTCACCATTCATCAAAATTTTAAATAAATTACATTTTTAGAAACTAGACTCCATTCTACAATTTTTAAAAAAAATAAAAAAAATAAAAATTATTTTCTAAAATTTGTAGGGGGAGCACGACCAAAATTCTACTTTTCAAGAAGTGCCCACTTAGAAAATTAGTAAAAAATCATATATTCATTAAAAAGTTATCAAAAAAATTATACATCAACTAGATATTGTCAGCTAACTTCTAACTGTAGCGATTTTAAAAATACTACAAAAAATTTCACCGTGCTCAGGTCATACAAGAGTCGCTATGGTATGTTTTTCTGACAAAAATAACACCAATTTTTGTACATCCCTCTTTTGAACCCCTTAATCTCAACCATTTTAAAAATAAATTAGTAGTTTAGAAAGTAGACTCAGATCACTTTGATCCTTGCTTTTGTTCTATCTCAAAATTTTGAGTGTAACTATCCTCAATTTCATGTCCAAGGTCAGCATTTTCTAATTTCATAAAAAAGTGGCCACTTAAGCCCCCTTTTTGGGAACCATCTTGGTGCACTTACCCAACATTATCATAAAATCATATCATATAGATGCATTTACATATATCCATTATCATATAACTATCATACATCATACATAAATCATCATTATGGGCATTATCACGTATAACATCATATGTAAATCATAACATGTCATCATGATCATAAATTGCATCCATAACATCATAACATAAATCATCACATGGGATATAGAAATAGATAATTAAATGCATCCATAATAGAACCATATAAGCACATATAGATTGATCAATCCACCGCATATCATATAAATCTCAAAAATAATAATTTTAAGTATACAATGATGTTTGAAATATAAGAGGGATACAACATCCAAATGGCTGTGAATCAAAACATCAGAGTATACATTAGGTCTCAAAATGTATCAGAGAATCTAATCAAGGAGCTATGTACTGCTAGCCCTAGATGGTGTTGGCATCTCAAGAATAGTACCTCCTCCACTACATGTACCGGGATCTCTCGAATGTCTCTATAGAGGTTGTGTTACACCTGCACTTAGAGTCCTAGAATGAGTCATGTCTGATCGAGACTAAGCATAGCTAACTCTTTTCCCTAAAGGTACTGCATCATGGTATTGAACCTTGTAATACTCAGTTGCTCTACCAACCCGAAGAACCTCTCTCATATAATCTACCACGGAAGTACCATCTGCTAATCTCTACAGCCTATCGGCCACTACCTATGGCTACTCTACAATCTATCTGGCTAAATCTCTCTCCACTATCAATGAGGCTATCTAAGCCTATGTAGCTAATGTAGACAGATAAAATATACTGATTGACATTGTGCATCTGATCCTGACTTACTAACATCGTTTCTTCCTGAATCATCCCTCAGTCTAACCATTTAATCAAATTCCCTTATTTGATTAAATTCATCAATATTCATCTCTTAATTAAATAAATCATTTTGTCTAATTAAGTCACTTTCTCTTGTTAATTAAATCCATCCATCTAATCTAATTATCCCTATTTAATTAAATAATCAATTTATTTGATTAAATCTCTAAACTCTATCCATTATATTAAATAAATTAAAACCTTATTTGATTTAATCTAACACCATCTCTTTTAATTAAATAAATCAAAATCCTTATTTAATTAGCCTCTTATCATATTCCTCTCTTATTTGATTTAAATAAATCCATAAATCTAAGTCCAATAAGTCACATCATCTAATCTCTTGTTAAATTAATTAACCCTTGATTAATTTAACCTCATCCCATGTCACATCCTCTAGATAATGCAAGTTGCACATGAAAATAGATGTAATTCATTTATTAAATCTCTATTTTCCTCACAAGACATCTTTTGGAATATTCTCTCAATTTGAATTCAAAAATTCCAAGTCATGTACATCCAACAAGGCAATAAATTCATCTTACATGTCCTTTGCCTTGAGCCAAGTGGAATTTATTTCATTTTCCCTTCTCTCTTGCATGCCATTTCAACAAATTTGAATTTCAAATATTATGCATTTATTGGCACAAACCCCAAATCTTGCACATCCATCATCCATTCGTAGCTTGAAAAGTGGCATCATATCATTGGATGAATGTTAGTCCCACATAGCTCAAATTTGGACATTCATCCATCTTGAAATTCTATAATGAAGAGATGATATCCTCATTTGATCATCCACAATCCAATCAAAGTTACCATGCTAAAATATTGAGCCATTTCCATCCATCATTGAATTCTTAGCTAGGCTTTTTGTAGATTTGGCTTGGAGTTCTCATCTTTCATCAAAGTGGATTAATATCATCTTCAACATTCAAAGCTTGCATCTTAGGAATTGGGAAAGGGATAATTTTCACATCAAATTGGTACCAATTCCCCCATGGGATCATGAGTTTGCACATTTTAATTAGGATTCAATCTAGTTTTGTCATTTATATTATGTTCTTCAATGTTTTCCTTCCTATTTTGAATTTGTAAATGGATTTCATAGGGAATCCTTGTTTTAACTTGCAATTCCTTGTTTAACTTGTTTGCTCATGTTGTTTTGCAGGTACTAGGAAAAGGGTTCACACATTTGGTGCTAGAAGGAGGGCTTGATATCATTATTTCTAACTTTTTCTTAAAATTTATGTGTTTTTCTTCACACATAGGAAATTCCAATGCGGGCTTGTCAGCGTCATTGTTTTGGCACTGCGGGCTCGTCCGCATCACTATATGGCACCTCTTGAAACACAAATTGCACCATTGGACTCGTCCCACCAAGATTTTTGAATTTTAAACTTTGTCGCTGGACTCGCCGACTTGCAGACAATTTCAAAAAAATATTAAACGACGCTGGACACAAACTGTGACACTAGATGAAAATTGGGACGCAATCAAGCTCTTTGTCCCGACATAGAGCATCGTTGACTAGTAAGCGGTGTTGTGAGGGAACTGCTAGGAGAACAAACTGTGATTCCTTCATGAGTTGCGATACTGGGAGACAATAAAAGGGAAAATCTGATTTTTTAGCACGTTCTTTTGATTTATGACTAATTTTTCCTCTATTTTCTTCTTTTTAATTTATGTGTTTTTCTAGAATCTGACTGGTTCTTTCCTCTTTGTAGGTTGGGAATCGAAATCAGAAGAAAGAGAAGCATGAGAAGGATGTTCATCAGATCAAAGTGTTTTTAAACACTCTAGTGTTTGTTTAACACTTCTTTAAAAAATTGTCATCTTCTTCTTTCTTAGGACACTAATTTTCATTTGGGCTTAAAAATGACATTTTCCATTTCTTGCAAAAGGGCTAAAATGAAATTTAGGATCACAACTTACTAGATTTCATTTATTGGATTAACAAATTGAACAAATATCTTTCACTTGTGATTTGGTGCTCTAAAACGAATTCATTATTACTTTATGGATCTAAAAAGAACAAGTGTAGCTTTGTTTTTCGTGAGGGCTTACTTAGACTAAAGCCATTGAAAAAGGACGTATGCACTTCTCCCGCACTTTATAGCGATCTTGAGAATCAGAAGGCCTTTTTCATGACTTTGGGTTAAGACAAAGCAATCACCTCCACACTTCGATTTGGGCTTAAAAGATTGAGCAACATATTGTGCGAGTGTGATTGGGGGAATTGTTGTGTATATTATCTCTCTTTGTTGCCAACAAGGATTGATCGAGTTACGAATAGTCTTCTTCATTCAATTTTGTTTATCCTAGAGGGCCTGCCTTGGGGAAAAAGTACTCACCCAAGGGAATGGCTCAACCGGTAACACTCTAAAGCCAAGAGTATTTCCAATCGGGATATAAATGTGGATATTGGAAGAAATTCCAATATCACATGGTTGATTCCGACAAGATGGATCTGAAAGGGGACTCTTGCCATATGAGTCAATCTCCACAAACAGAAAGACCTTACTAAAACCCATGTGCTAGAATTTTCCAAAATCCTTTAATCTATTTGTTGGTGCAAGAACGGTCATTCTCAAGCCACCCCACACTTTTACGGTCTTCTAGTAGAAATGGAAAACATTCCATGGGAGTTTCATGGGTGTTGATGCTTGGTTGCCCCGTATAAGTGAGTGTCGTGGAGGGGAGCCAGTGGGGTCAAGCATCTAACCATTCGCTAGAGATAAGCGTAGCTGGACTTGTCCAAGTGGGAATCCAACAAATATTGTCTTACACATCCATAGGATTGTACTTATTCTCGGGTTACAAAATGCATTGCTTGATTGAAAACATCTCAAAAATAGACACTTAACATCATCCAACTTTCAAACCCTTTTTGAGGACAAATACAATTGACTCAATCCATATGTTATTGCTTTCCTTTGGGATTCACATCCTTAGAGGTTTCTAAACATTGGATTATATCTCAATTTGTCTTCTTAAGTAAACAATAGGAAACCCTTGCCTTAAGTTCATTGAATTTCCACATAACACATCTTGTGGGGTTTGAAGAAATTAAGACATTGGACAGTGGACATCTTAGTTTGGAAACCTAATTGAAAAAAGTGTTTTTGGTAAAATAAAGACATTAAGCAAAGCTAAGAAAAATGAACTTTCGTATGTGTTGAAGACTCACAATCCCAAAAGAAAAACAAATCATTGATTGGAAATCCAAAAATGAATGTTCAAATGAAATCATTTCTTGGTTACAAAGGTCTTTAGGAAGCATTTGCATGCTCTTCAATACCTAGGTCTAGGCAAACAAAGTGTACCTTTCTAGGTTCACCTTAGGATCAAAACATATCAAAATCTTTTTCATCCATCCTCCAAAACATCAAAACAAATCCATCTCATCATCACCTTTTGAAAAATCTTGAAATCAACCTTGATACTAGGCTTTGTGGCAAAACCAAAATCATAAAATCATTGAGACTAAAATCCTTGAAAACATTTATCAAAACACCTTTGGCTAGGCATGTGTAGATGCATCCTTTTGCATATACTTAGTCAAAGTTATGAAAATCATCTTGTCTAGCTTAGTGTATGTAGATGAATCCTTCTTCATATGCTTAGTGAAACAAATTATCTTGTTTGAATAGGTGTGGGTAGATGCATCCTTCTCCTCACACATATTCAAATCATTATCCTTTGAACAAAACTATCCTTAGATCATCATCCAACATCTTAGGGTCTTTTTTTTCAAAATCCAAATGAAAATTAAAATCAAAATCAAGGACAAAATCTCAAATCTCAAAATCCAAAATCAAGAATCAAAATACGTAAGTCCTAGAAGTCTAGTGTCTCATTCAAGATTTATCAAAAAACCACAACATCCATATCATCCATCTCTAAACATCATCATCATATCATCACCTTTGATCCTCAAGGTATCCTAAAACTTTATACTTTGGGGCATAAAATAACGATCGATCCAAAGAATCAAGAGATTCATCTCCCATATTCTTGAAGATTGATCCTTGTTTTATGGTTCTAACTAGATCTCAATACAAGAAGAGTATGGAAGCCAACAAAGAAACACTCGCTTCAAGTGATCTTAGCCAAACAAACACATAAATGAATCCAATTGAATCAAGTAATCCATTGACCCTCTCATCATCGCAAAATCCGCAAGAATAAAACCAAGAAGAGGACCTTACCTTTGGAATGTCTCGCGAATAAATTATTGAAATGCTTCAAAATCTGGAGAATCATAAAATCATCAACATCATGATGAGACTCAACCGTTCGTTATACATGCTTGAACTAGAAAAACAAGGGGCTAAGTTACCTTTAGATTTTGATGTAAGTACTATAGTGGAGACATCCTTTCCACCTATCTCATCCACCCTCCCCATTTCATCTACACCTCCATCCCAAAACATAATGCAAAACATTCCGAAAATCACAACATCATTTTCTCCAACCCAACCCAACGTCAACAAGGGAAATACATTTCTTAATGCTCTTCAATCACATCCTAATCAAAACTTGGACATAAACACCACATTGGAACAAAATATACCCCAAAACCCATTACAAAAGAATTTTCCTCTCACATTCCATCACGATCCATCATCATCATTTTTTCACACAACACCACAAACACCTCTTCTCACAAATTCACAAGAAGAGGGAGATATGTTCGAACCAGGGCGCGTATTCAACACCATTCAACACCACGACATTTTCACAACTCACACCCCTCAACTTTCCACCTCTTCCTCCATTTCCATTATCATCCGCATCACTCCTTGGTTTAGGGCTTCCTCCCCTATCACGTATCAATCAAACCTATATCCCAACCATAAATCAAAGCATTACACCAAACACTCAAAATTTATTTTGGATATCACAACAACAAACGATAAATGGACAAGCAATGGCAACATCATCAAACACACCCCTAACATCACAAAGCATGGTCTCTCAAGGACCAACCATCACATCAATACCACTATCCAACACCCAAAACATCAACACAACATCATCACCTACCACCATTCCAAATCCACCACCACCCCCACTACCACCAAAATCCACCACATAAAATCAATCCAA
Source organism: Sequoia sempervirens (assembly GCA_007258455.2). Classification (NCBI taxonomy): domain Eukaryota; kingdom Viridiplantae; phylum Streptophyta; class Pinopsida; order Cupressales; family Cupressaceae; genus Sequoia; species Sequoia sempervirens. Next base: position 250,697,853 of record VDFB02281492.1, read on the forward strand.
CGCGGCATTGTAAGTTGCTTTTCAAAGGGGATACCAACAAGTGCAAAAACAAAAATCCGTACAACAAGCCACTCAAGCTGTGTAAGCTGCCCAAGCTACACAAGACGCACTACAAGCGCAACAAGTCGTGCAAGACCAAGCATTATTGCAACAACAACAACAAGCCACCCAAGCCACACAAGCATAAGTAGCACAAGTGCAAGCCCAAGCACAAGCAAAAGAAAAAGCTCAATATGAAGCACAACAAGCACAAGCACAAGCTCAAGCAAAAGATCAATATCAAGCACAAAAAGCACAAGCACAAGCACAACTTCTTGCACAAGTAGCGCAAGTGCAAGCATATCAACAAGCACTAAAGCAATACCAAAAGCAGCAAGAAGTAGCAAAATTGGCAGCCCAACAACAAGCGTTGTGGGAACAACAACAAGCGTTGTTGGAACAACAACAAGCAGAACAACAAGCACAAATCCTAGCAAAACAACAACAAGATCAATAACAAGCGTTGTTCATACAAAAGGAAGTATAAGCCTACTTCGCCCTCTAGAACATACAGATACCATCTAACAACACACCAACCAATCCACCTAGATCCAACCCATGATTGAAACACCCAAAAATACTTTCATCCCACCCATTGATCCCCAAAGTGATGTGACGGCGCAGCTTAGGTTGCTCTCGCAACAAGTGCTCGACCTTCAATCAGGATGAACAACCAAAACACCAAGCAGCTTGTGTCCCTATCCATTTGATAGGAGCCTAGACATGAAACCATTCCCCAAGGGATTTTAAATCCCAAAATTCAACAAATATCAAGGGATGGGAAACCCTAAGGATCACATCAGGGAATTCTAGGTTCATTGCATGGAGGTTGCATATGACGATACTTATCTGATGCGGCTATTCCCTAGGAGCTTGGCAGGCCCCACCATAGAATGGTTCTCTTGCTTACCTTTAGGCATTAGAACATTCCATAAAATTAGGGAAACATTCATTAAGAACTACACATGTAACATTGCAATGGATGTTACTCTCGAAGAACTATCAGCTCTAAAACAAGGAAAGAATGAATCTTTTTCTTCATTCCTTCAATGATGGCGATCCAAGGCCAATCAGAGCAAGTGGACCATGCCAAAAGAACAACAAGTCTACACCATCATAGCCAACCTTGAAGGCTGCTTGGAATTTCATCTCAAGGTTCAGGGCATCACAACATATGATCAATTGATCTCCAAGGCGGTTAGCATCAAAAGAGCCCTTGTGACCCAACCTGCAGAATCAACATCATACCACGAACAACAAAATAATTGCCCATCATCCCATTACAATGATAAACCTCGCACATGGGCAAGAAACAAAAATGTTACTAATGATGGTGTCGTTGATGCCAAGGTGGTCATTAGTGGTCCTCGCCAAAACACACCCACACAGCAAATCCAATCACAACACCAAAACACTCATCACACAACATACCAACCCAACAACAATCCAACCATCAATAACCTCAATGATCAAAGAGGACCACCCCAATGCAAAAGCTATCCAAAATGAAAATACACCATTTTGGGGGAGCCACTTGAGGACATAATGAAAAAATTGATCGACGAAAAACTCATCAAGCCTCCTACATTCAAGAATTACCAAGAACCCGATGTCAAACCTCCTTGGTTTAACGAGAATCAACTTTGCGAATTTCACAAAATCAGAGGCCACACCACAAACAGTTGCATGAGACTCAAAAAAATCATCCAAGATCTCATCGATAAGAAAATCATAAACGTGGAACAACCTACAGGAAATCAAGATCTTAAGATATATACGAATCTAATGCCGAACCATGGCAACAAAGGGAATAACAAAGATAAAGGGAAAAGAAATTTAAATCATGTCTATGAATCCGTCGTTGCCTCACTAAATGAAGACTACATGGTCATCACCATCAAGGGTGCCCATGCCGAAGAATGTGGAGTCACCACAAGAGGAGGCAAAGTCACCATCATAGGATCATCCCAACCAAATAGAGTCCCTACATCTAGATCTGTTCCTAATGGGTACAATGTCCTAGACCAACTCAAGAGAATGCCAGTACACATCTCCATCATGGAGTTGTTAAAAATATCATCACCCCATAAGAAGATCCTTGAGGAAGCATTAGCCGCATCCACTATCCCGGCATATCTCGATGCGGAGCAACTCCAAGCTATGATCAAAAATATCATAACGCCTAATCTCCTTACATTCTTTGACCAAGATTTCCCCACTCAACCATCTCACAACCGTTCACTTCACTTGGAAGCCATTGTACACAAGAGCAAAATCAAAAGGGTCTTGGTGGATGGAGGTGCAGGCTTGAACATATGTTCCCTAATCCTCATCAAGCAGTTGAAAATATTAGAAGATTCCATTGACAAAGGAAAGGGCATCACAATAAGAGCATATGATGACAAAGAAAGAGTGTCTCAGGGCAAGATTAAACTCCCTATTCAAGTAGGGCCAATGCTCGTGGAAACCACCTGTCAGGTCTTGGACCTTGACTTGCCATATAATATCCTCTTGGAATGCCCATGTATCCATGCGATGAAAGCCGTAGCATCAACCTTCCACCAATGTGTGAAATTTACACATAATGGACAAGAGGTTACCATCCATGAAGATCTCAAACTGTTTTCATATTGCAAAAATCTTGAAGCCAAGTAAATTACAAAATCCCCCTAGTACCTAAGAATGATGAGGGCCCATCCACACCATACATTGACCCCACCACTCTCGCGTCCACTTCTGCAATAGAGACACCCACCATCCCCACCATATTCGACATCAAGCTCATCATCTAGGAGGGTGGTTGTGGAAGCTACAAGCTCCCTAACAATGTTTTTGTAATAGGAGAGTTACCATAATCTCCTAGATCATGAGGACGCCCACAAGAAAACCAAGCTTCCACATCACAAACGTATCTGGAAAACTATCCTGAGTTCACAAGATGGGGAGACCTTTGCCATGAGGTTATTAAAGCAGATCCATCTCACATGTTGTATCGAGATGAAAGACTGACACCTAAATTACCAATGGATGAGACAAGAAAGGGCCTACAAATGATGCTCACAATGGGCTACAATAGAAATCAAAGACTAAGACGAAATGACAATGGGCTCATAATACCTATCATGCTAGAGATGTGACCCATAACAAATCTTGGTCTTGGATGTACCCCTCTGAGAATAACCATACGTGGCCGAGGTCCTCTGGTTAGAATGGTTAATATTTCTCCTCAGCCAGTACTAGCACAAGTACACTCACTAATATTCATAGGCAGAGACACACATAACTTTATAACTGAGGCCTATATTAGTAGCGATGATGAAGATACCATGACCAATCTACCTAGGTTATTTGAGGACACCACCCTATGTATGATTAGCACCCTCACCTTGAAACAGACCATCCAAATCATGAGATTTATTTAGACTACCCCCAACTGATCAACTATGACCAATGAGGACCATCAATTATTGATACATTTGAAAACGATGAGGCATTGTTAGAATTAATGGGATTGAGGGATAACATTCCAGATGGAGATCACAAGGCAGGGTTTATAATGGAGTTGTACACACATGCCTATTATAGGGAAATGATTGAATCCTTCAATCACAAAAGTGAGAAACTAAGAATCATATCCAAGTCCTTGAGTGAAAACCACACTGTGGCACTCTCTAAGAAGAAAATAGTAAAAGGAAAGGATGTATCCAACGGTGAAAACCTCTCTGAGGTGCCCGAGGATGAAGGATTCAATCTTCCTCTAAGAGCTATTCATCAAGAGAAGTCAGCAGTCTTGGCCGAAAAATGCAATCCTATCAACCTAGGAACAGAGGAGGCCCCACATATCACATTTTATGTGGAATCACTATAAGAGCAAGAACTCCTAGCAGCCTTCCTAAAGGAAAGACAAATAAACTTCACATGGAGTTACGCTGACATGCTAGGACTTGATCCTGAGACTGTGGTTCATCATTTAGCAGTGTATCCAGAAGCAAATCTAGTCAAACAAAAGCTTCAGAAAATGAATCCTCAAATCGCCTTATTGGTCAAAATGGAGCTCAAAAATCTGTTAGATGCAGGATTTATCCGACCAATCGATTATCCAGAATGGGTGTCAAATTTGGTACCTATTTCAAAACCTAATGGAGCCATCAGAATCTATATGAACTTCAGAGATTTGAACAAAGCATGTCCCAAGGATGATTTCCCACTCCCCAACATTGACATGATAGTAGACATGACAACAAGACATGAGATGCTATTACTAATGGATGGATTTTTAGGATACAACTAGATCATGATAGCAAAAGAAGATCAACATAAGATAGCTTTCACTTGTCCATGGGGGACCTACTGCTAGAAGATGATGCCATTCAACCTAAATAACACAAGAGCAACCTATCAAAGGTCCATGACACTGATATTCCATGACATGATTCATAAAACAGTCGAAGACTATGTCGATGACATTCTAGCTAAGTCAAGAAAAATACAAGATCATATAGCAACCCTAAGTGCTATCTTTGACAGATTGGAGGAGTACAAAGTCAGACTAAATCCCAAGAAGTGCATCTTTGGTGTATAATCAGGTAAATTGCTAGGATATATAGTGTCCATGAGGGGTATTGAGGTGGATCCAGCAAAGGTGAAAGCAATCCTTGAGATGGAAGCACCAAAGACATTAAAAAAATTGAGAGGTCTCCAAGGCCGACTTCAATAGCACAACTAGCAGACAAGCAGAACCCATACTCTCACCTACTCCACAAGGGGGTAGCATACAAATGGGACACAAAATGCGAAGAGGAATTTAACAAAATCAAGGAATACCTACTGACACCACTAGTTTTAAAGCCACCCATCCCAAGAAAGCCATTGATCTTATATGTATCAGCAACAACAGTAGTCCTTGGAGCTCTCCTAGCTTAGCATGATGAAAATGGAATGGAGAGGGCCATCTGCTACATCAGCAAGACAATGGTCAGTCATGAGCTAAATTACTCATTCATCAAGAAAGTATGCCTTGTAGTAGTGTTTGCATCACAAAAATTCAGACATTACATGTTGGCACACAAGATAAAGCTCATTGGAAAAATTGATCCCCTAAAGTATCTCCTATCAAAGGAAATGCTCAGAGGAAAAATGGAAAAATGGGTAATGATACTGTCATAGTATGACATCGAGTATGTACAGTGGAAAGCCATTAAGGGTCACATTATTATAGATCAACTAGCAGAAGCACCTATGTATTTTGAGAATCCCCTTGTCTCAGAGTTTCCAGATGAATCTATTTTTAACCTCAACATAGCTGACCACTAGAAACTATACTTCAATGGCTCATACACACAGCACGGATCAAGAGCTGGTGTCTTCTTCATCACCCCATAGGGGGACTGCATACCAAGGTCATACAAACTAGCATTTCCTTGTACTAACAACATCACAGAATACGAGGCTTTGACTATAGGTCTCAAGATAGCAGTACAATGGAATATCATAGCTCTCAAAGTCTACAGACACTCTTAGTTGATCATAAATCAAGTCAATAATGAATATCAGACTAAGGATGATAAGCTCACTCCATACAAGAAATTGGTGGAGACTCTCAAAGAATCTTTCATTGCAATAACATTTGAGCAGATTCCTAGAACCAACAACAGAGCAGCAGATGCCATGGCTACAATTGGGTCCTTATTAAACATCCCTCATAATGTGTCAAAATATGAATTTATGATTGAGCAGCTTCTCGTTCCCACATTCGAGGTACTAGAATCAAAATTCATGTGTGAAATCATTGGTCCTGGTGATCCTTGGTACCATGACATCTACACATATCTTTGCATAGGAGTCATACCCGCTGACCTCCCATCAAACCTAAAATAAACCTTTGTCAAAAAGTCATCCAGATTTTTCATCCTAGGTGATACCTTATACCGTAGAAGCATAGAAGGTACCTTGCTACATTGCTTAAATGTTGAGGAGGCATTAACCACTCTAACCGAAGTACATAATGGTATCTATGGATCACACTCAAGTAGAATGACCATCACCAAGAAACTGATGAGGATGGGGTATTATTGGCCACAATGGAAAGAGAAGCACATGATCATGCTAAAAGGTGTTTACAATGTCAGCAGCATAGGGACCTCATCCATGCTCAAGCTCAAGAGCTTCATCTTATTATCACACCATGGCCCTTTTTGCAGTGGGGACTCGATCTCATTGGAAAAATCATACCCACCTCATCCAATGGCCACAAATTCATCATAACTGCAACTGAGTACTTCACAAAGTGGGTGGAAGCCATACCTATGATGTATATCACTAGGAAGCAGATCTCAAAATTTATCTTGAACTATCTCATCTATCATTATGGTGTCCCACAAGCCATTATCTTAGATATGAGACACCATTCAAGAACTAGGAGGTTCATGACTTGTGCAAGAAATTCAAAATCTAGCATCACTTCTCTACCCCATCTTATCCCCAAGGAAATGGCCAAGTAGAAGGCACAAACAAAACCATCCTCAAAATCCTTAAGAAAATAGTCAATGACGTAGGTCGTGACTAGCATCTGCAGCTTAATTCCACCCTCTGGGCTTATCAAACTAGCATCTACACACCTAGTGGCACCACCCCCTTCTCCCTTGTCTACGGATCAGAAGGCGTACTCCCCATTGAGATCGAAAACCCATCCCTTAGAATATCATTGCAAAACCTCATCACTAATGAAGAGTATCATGTATCAAGACTAAATGAGCTAGAGCTATTGGATGAGAGACGCATAGATGCTTTATATCATTTGCAAGTCTATAAAAATAGACTCAAATGGAGCTACAACAAAAAAATTAGAAGCAGGACTTTCCAAGTCGGAGAATTGGTCTTAAAAGAAAATCAAAAGAATGTCTTGAATCCCAGCAGCAAATGCAATTTCAAACCTAATTGGTTAGGACCTTTCATCATCATAGCAAGTTATAAATTAGGGGCATATTAGTTATCAACACCCAAAGGGGAACCTTTGAAGGAGCCAATGAATAGCTCCCATCTCAAAAAATTTTATGCCTAAATCTTTCAAGGTATAGAACCAAAAATCCAAAAAAATTAGAAAATATCCTGAAAAAATGGTTACTTTGGCAAACACCTAGCAAACAGGTGTCTTGGTGACAAGTAAAAATATAAAAAAACAACAAAAAATCCAAAAAAAATTAGAAAAGGGATAAAATAAAAATCATCCTCTAGTGAAAACCACTTTGGTGGCACTTTAGGCAAGTACCTTGGTGAAAACCTGGCAAACAATCACCTTGTGTAAATAAGTACTTTCCATCCACTAGGATCTTTGTGGCTTGTTCGACATCATCCCTGCATTTCGCTTCCATTCAGATCTCCATCCATCACTCATCCACTTGTATCTGCACCATAGCTTGGTCCTATTTTTGTATCATGATCCCTCCTAGTACTACTCAGCCCATCCTCAAGGTCAGTTTGTCCTGCCTTTATTAGATTAGTCTATTGCATCACATTGGGGGCATGTTCTGATTAGATTGGATTCATGTATGATCTTAAAGTCCTCATAATCAGAAAATCCAAAAACATCAGAAAATCCAAAAATCCAAAAACATCGAAATAAACACAAAATCCAAAAACAAGTCAAAAAGTCAGTCAAAAATTCAAAAACAAGGTCATCTTATCGAACTACATCATCTCTGAGCTTGAACGTAGGAAAGGTTCATCTTTGATCATCCCCCAGACATTTAGGTTAGTCCTATAGGAGTCTGTCACAATAAGCTGACATCTCATCATGTATATCGTCATCTTTAAATCGATCAAGTCATCAGTCGAACTACGTGGTCTCTGTGTATATAACGTAGGAAAGGCTAGTCTATTGATTAGCCCTTGAGACCCCTAGGATAGGTCTTTAGGTTAGTCTCTTGGTCAAAATCTCAGAAAATCCCAAAAACATTGGAAAATCAAAAAATCAAAAAACATTTGCAAAATCTTGAAAAAATACCAAAAACAACCTCAAAAACATTCCAAAAACATCAAAAAAATTGATCCACCTCATCTCGCTTGCACCTGCAATAAACACCATCCATAATAAACTGATCATCATCCTCAATCTTTGGTAGGACAATCGGAAACAAGTCTAGCAGATTAAAAGTGAAAATTTAAAAATATCAAGTCTAAAGTCTAAGTTAGTGCATAAGCAAGTTGGTTATCTCTTCATATTGGTAACACATCATCTGAATTGGTCCCATATCAATCATCCCTTAGAACACTTTGGGTAAATGAAATGACGTGCCACCATCCACTAATATGTCCTAGGATGAATCCTTCCTACAATGGGCATTATCTTTTGGCAATATGTTTTGGTTATCATCCTTAGAAAACACATCCTCTTTCCATTAGCGGTATTGAAGAGTATCAATTTGTTTGTTCACTTGGTCTTTATCTTTTGACTTATCTTATTTGTGCTTATTCCAAAGATGTCTTGATGATATCCCAAAATAGAGGATTTAGAGAAATAGGAATGGGGCAATGATCGTTATCTTTTTTCTGATGTGCTTGTTGGACATTCTTGTAATATATCCTCGATGAATACTTGCTTTGTTAGGTATGTATGGAAGAGGTCTAGGGAAACTTGTTGACTATTACAGGGATAGGTTTACCTTTCTGTGTTTTGGTTTGAGGTGTCTAAAACTTATGAAGTACATCCTAGCAAGGTATATGTATGTCAGGTGTGAACAAGAATACTCCTATCTAACTGTCAAGTCAAAGTCCATCACACTAGGTACAACACCATCCTGGTCTTCTATACCTTGATGCATCGTACCACGTGTGTTATCAAACATAAAAAAAATTCAGCCCTTTGAAAATACCAATTCCTTGGCAAGTAATCATCATCATCATCATTTGCATTTGTATCATCTTGTGTCTTGTTGAAATGACTTCTTCTCTTCCTACTAACCACACTAACAAGGTACTATGATAGTTGATCATCATCACCATCATCGTCATCAATTCTGCATCCAAAAATCATTAGCATATTGCATAAAAATATCATATAGGAAACATAAACACTACATTTTTATCATCATATAAATAGGGTATCATAAACATTCTTCATAAATAGGTGCATCCATGTCATTACATTTCACCCATTACATTGCATCAATCATTGCATAAACATGGCATTTGCATTTCATAAGCATTTCATATTACCATCTATCATATAAATCATCGCATAACATCTACAGAAGCATTTCATAATCATTTTTGCATAATCATAAACAATAGATATATAAACATCTAATTAATGACCATCGCATCCATATTATATCCATCCATAAATCGACTCATATATAAGAATTTTTCACACATCATTGCATATACCATAAATCATATCATTTTACATATTAAAACCCATATCACATATTGCATTGGCAAAAAATAAATCATCATATAGTTAACATCATTGCACATCATATCATAGCATAATATAAATCTGTTAGTCATAATCATTGCATAAACATCATTAGAAATAAATACATCCATAGAACATCACTGTAAAGCATATAGAAATAAATCATCCATGCATAAAGGAGAGCACAGTACATCCCATCAAAATTGGCTCATATATATCATATCATCAATGTCACTGTCATAGTACAAAGAATAAATCGGATCACTATACAAATATATGTCAATCAGTACAAAACACCCATAAGGCACAAAAAGTGTGTATCATCTAGATCATGCTCGATCTCTGTGATTGCTGCCCTCACCCCTGTCACTGCAACCCTCTGGTGGTCTCTAACTGGCCCGCTCTGAGTACTCTGGGACCCAATCTGATCTAGGTACGGTGTCATGGTAAGCCTATCGGTAGTACTCTATCTCTTAGATAGCATCCCTGTAAGATCGTACTGGCACTATACCCTGGGAGGAGGAGGCTGTCATACTCTTGATCTGCTATCTGCGGCCTAGCTCTATGGCTACCAGTAACTTTGTAGCCTGTCTCTGCTGCACAACCTAATCCCTCTCTACTCTGAGCTACTATCTCTTAGCCCTAGTCTGATCTCTCTCTGTGGTGCACTTTATCCTCAAGCATCGCAGTTTGTATGAAAAGGGCACCGCCATGGCACACTTTGCTCAAACTAGCCCGCCGAGCCCAAGCCTAGCATTAGAGTTTCTAAACTCCAAACTACACCATTGTGGTGCAAAACGGCCTAGCACGGTGCAGTTTAAATGCGGAGCAGTGCTATATAGCACCGCTCGAGGTGAGTTCCTCTTTTAAAGCAGTAATTAATGCATTAAATCAAAAGACAAAGCTTTGGTAAGGGTCACATACCAGTGCCCTGATGCCAGGTGGCTGCTGGTATGTCCAAACTCGGTCTGAAATGTGTAGGCAAAGTTTTTGTTATGCCATATCACCAGAGATTCAGAGCTCGAATCTCAAGTTTGCTAGCGGAAGTGTGTGAAAATGACCTGAAAGTGACCCCTCGGGCCCCTTTTAAGCCTAAAAATTAGGGTTTTTTAACCCTAAATAGTTGTCATGCTAGGGTTTTGGACCCCCGAACCTATTTTTGTCTGTTTGAGGCTTGTTTTTCATTATTTTATTGCATTTAGACACATTTTTAGTCTCCCAGACCCCTTTCGGACTTGTTGGGTACTTTGTCACCTTTTTTGTGAGATCACGCAAAAAATTGAAATTTTCCATTCAATCTCTCGAGGGGGAATTATATTGGTATATTCTCTCACTAGGCAGCAGTGGGGCAATTTTTTAAATATTGAAAATTTTTGGCTTTGATCGAGATCATTTATTCTTTGAACCAACGCAATGAGTGCATTGCTTCAAAGAGGGGCAAAATGTAGACACCTAAAATATACTGATTGACATTGTGCATCTGATCCTGACTTACTAACATCGTTTCTTCTTGAATCATCCCTCGGTCTAACCATTTAATCAAATTCCCTTATCTGATTAAATTCATCAATAATCGTCTCTTAATTAAATAAATTATTTTGTCTAATTAAGTCACTTTCTCTTGTTAATTAAATCCATCCATCTGATCTAATTATCCCTATTTAATTAAATAATCAATTTATTTGATTAAATCTCTAAAGTCTATCCATTAAATTAAATAAATTAAAACCTTATTTGATTTAATCTAACACCATCTCTTTTAATTAAATAAATCAAAATCCCTATTTAATTAGCCTCTTATCATATTCCTCTCTTATTTGATTTAAATAAATCCATAAATCTAAGTCAAATAAGTCACATCATCTAATCTCCTGTTAAATTAATTAACCCTTGATTAATTTAACCTCATCCCATGTCACATCCTCTAGATAATGCAAGTTTCACATGAAAATAGATGTTATTCATTTATTAAATCTCTATTTTCCTCACAAGGTATCTTTTGGAATATTCTCTCAATTTGAATTCAAAAATTCCAAGTCAACCTGTACATCCAACAAGGCAATAAATTCATCTTACATGTCCTTTGCCTTGAGCAAAGTGGCATTTATTGCATTTTCCCTTCCCTCTTGCATGTCATTTCAACAAATTTGAATTTCAAATATTATGCATTTATTGGCACAAACCCCAAATCTTGCACATCCATCATCCATTCGTAGCTTGACAAGTTTCATCATATCTTTGGATGAATGTTAGTCCCACATTGCTTAAATTTGGACATTCATCCATCTTGAAATTCTATAAATGAAGAGCTCATATCCTCATTTGATCATCCACAATCCAAGCAAAGTTACCATGCTAAAATATTGAGCCATTTCCATCCATCATTGAATTCTTAGCTAGGCTTTTTGTAGATTTGGCTTGGAGTTCTCATCTTTCATCAAAGTGGATCAATATCATCTTCAACATTTGAAGCTTGCATCTTAGGAATTGGGAAAGGGCCAATTTTCACATCCAATTGGCACCAATTCCCCCATGGGATCATGAGTTTGCACATTTTAATTAGGATTCAATCTAGTTTTGTCATTTATATTGTGTTCTTCATTGTTTTCCTTCCTATTTTGAATTTGTAAATGGATTTCATGGGGAATCCTTGTTTTAGCTTGCAATTCCTTGTTTAACTTGTTTACTCATGTTGTTTTGCAGGTACTAGGAAAAGGGTTCACACAGCTGCCAACTGTGTCTGTACTTAAGCAAGAGCCTATGCATGGGCCTATGCCTATGTCTACATTTGAGTCTATGTCTGAACTAATAATCCATGAGCCTAAACCAGCTGACCCTATAAGGTTTGTACTTAAACTTGTAAACTCACAATCTGAGTCTACTGATGCTGAGAAGGTATCCCAATCTGGACACATTGCTCTGCAAGGGCTATCAGTGATCGCCTCATATGAGGCACCATGATGTCTCTGACATCCAATACTAGAATTGATCCGCGGGTTCCACCTGATCCACTGGTGCCACTTGATCCTCCACCTCCTCCACCACCATCTCCTCCATCATCTCCACCCCCATCTCTGCAATCTTCATATACCTCCTCATCATCACTACTCTCATCCTCATCACTGCTCTCCACATCCTCCTCGTACTCCACATCCTACTCCCCCTCCACATCCTACTACTCATCCACACCCTCCTCTCTCCTCCATCAAAGATGATGTACAAATGCAACCTTCTCCTCGCCGAGTAGTGGCACTGGCTCATTAGGAACAAATATCCATGGAAATGGAAGTAAGGAAAGGTACTCAACATAATTTGTAGTAATCAGAGCCTCGATAATATCAGGATGAATATCCCAATCTGAAGGTTGTAGGTTCAGGTACTCTTGAACAACAGTATCATATGATAGGGTGGTTCCCCACTCAGTAGAATCTAGCTGACATCGAGCATAATGTGCAACACCCTGGGGCATCCCCTATACAATGTCATACTATCTAAGCACCCTCCTGAGCAAAAATCTCTCAATAACAAAATGAGTCCTACCAATCAAAAATATAGACTAATAGAGATATGGCATCTCTGTATCATCCTCATCCTAGTGATCATAATCCAGATAGGGCCACCATGTAACAACCTCTTCATCATCCAAAACTCTCCTTCAATGCTCCAACTTACCAAGTCTGGGCTAAGTAAGATGACTTGTGTATCTATGAACATATGGCCTCATGGTCAGTCTCTATCTAACTATCACTAGATGCGTAATAGCTATATGCTCCCACACCCACACCTGAAGCAATCTAACCCCAAAATATAAATTGCAACCTCTGAGGTAGACCACCTAATGCAAATCATGGTAAATATGAGAAAACATACACATACCCCATGCATATCTAGTACCATGGATGATCATGCTCTCCAAAATGTGGCCCCACCCGACAGAAAGTCCCTTTGACCTATGATCAGGACAAAGGAACCCTCCAATGAAACCAGCAAGAACCAAATGCAAGGTAGCATAGGCATCCACCATCTCTCACCATGGGATCTCATATCCACAAATCAAATCATCCTGGAAAACTCAGCGTAGAGCTTCAGTCCTACCCTGCTCTAAAGAATCATAAACAATAACCTCTCTAGCAATAGGTATCTGCAAAATCCACCACACATCCTCAGGAGTCACTATCATCTCACCAGTAGGAAGGTGAATGGTATTCTCCTCACTATGCAATCTCTCTACTAGGGTTGTTAAGAGACCCTAATTAATCCTAATCTAGGGCATGAATAAAAGAGAAGACAACCCAAATCTCATGATAACTATTGTCTCAGGGTGCACTAGTTGCGGTATCAAATAAAATGTCATAGGAAACTGCTCTCTAATATGTAAGTTCACAAATGACTCCTATCATCATGAAAACAAAAATTCAAATATTTGTCAATCATCAACATCAATCAACCTATCAAATCTAATTAACTCTCGTGAGACTTCACTAAAATATCGTGAGAAATTATCATTGAACCTCACCTATCATGAGGTCAATCATCAATCTAAAATTGTACCTTGCCTATCATAAGGTTAATCATTAATCTAAAATTGTACCTCACCTATCATGAGGTCAATCATCACTAAAATTGTACCTCCCCCCTATCTTGAGGTTTATTAATCCAACTATAATTATTCCTCTCCTATTATGAGGATAATTATTATCAATCAATCATCAAACCTCGTATATCATGAGGTTGACCATCATCTAAATTATTAGGATCATCAATCAACAACAAATAAAAGGCTGATGTGATCGAAAATCATCAAAACTAGGGAGTTAATGACAAATTTCATCATTCTAGCTTAGATGCGCTAAAACAGACAATTAATGCGATAAACTAGTGGATGCGCTAAAATAGGCGGTAAATACACTAACTCATCAGATGTGCCATTCCAGGAAGACAAAGTGCCATTTTAGGAGGTCAATGCACTAAATCTATGGATGCGCTACTTTAGCCTATGGATGTGCCACAATATCTGACCTATGCGCTAAAGCTATGGATGCACTATTTCATCTTATCTATGCACTATAATAGATTACCTATGTGTTAAACTAGGGGATGCGCTAAAACAACAATGGGATGCACTAATACGGCCTACGCATGAACTAAAAGAAATTCAAAATTTTCAAACCAAAATATTACGTGCGAAAAATGAAAAATGTGAAAAATGAGGAGGTTCATAGGTACATACTAGAGGTTCATAGGCGGCCAGGCGGTTGTTTCAATGCACATGCTAGAAATGATGAGTGTGGTAGGGGATTGAAATTTTTGCTCCAAATGGCTCCAAATCACTCCCTCTTAAATTTTGAAACTCAAATGCACAAATGAATTCAAAATCAACCTTTTTAGATTTTTAATGGAGTGATTAAAGGGATTTTGGTGGGATTTTTTTATTTTTTTCAAAGAGGCTTAATTCAAAGTTCATCATAGGGGTACTTTACATAATTATTTGTTGGGATATAAATCACTACTTCATCAAATCTTCATATAACATCATCAGAGTATCACAAAAATCATAACAATTTGAAAAAAAAAGAAAAAGAAAGAGAAAAAAGAAAAACCCTAAAAAATAAATAATCATCGATTTATCTCATGAGGGGGCATATATTCATCATCACTTCAAAATCAACATTTGGGGCATACTGAATTTTTTTTTTCAATACTAGCAGCAACAGCAACATTTTCTTTGAAGCAATGCATAAACACATCACTTCAAAGAGGGGAAAAATGTATATATCTAAAAATGGTCTTGATAATTTATTAATTAAATATGATTTATTTGATTAATTAACCTTTAATTCCTCTACTATTAAATAAATAAAAATATTTATTTATATAGTTCACTTTTAATTCTTCTATCATTATTATATTATTTCCTCTTAATTAAATAAACAAATTACATTTTTTGTTTTATTTAATTATTATTATCAAATTATTCTATATTTATCTTTCATCTTAATCACGTCATTTCATCTAAATTAAATAAACAATTTTCATACTTTGTTTTATTTAATTATCATATTTCTTCCATATTTATTTAATAAACATAGACTTCTATAGTTTGTTTTATTGAATTAAATATCTTCTTTTTCTAAATTTAATAAATCTAAATATTCAATTGAAATATATTCTACAACTAATCATGTCCACCTACCAAATTAGATATGAAATATCTAATTTAATTCATCTCAACCTTCATGGGAAAATTTGGAGACAACTTGGAGACAAATTTGCAGGCAATCTTCTTCATCTTCTTCCATTGATTCTTCCTATCTTCTGGATGAGTGTTTTTGTGGGTAGGAAAAATCTCCATAATCATCCCAGGATTCTTCATTCTTCACCATTCAATTCTTGATATCAGATCCAAACCTTTTCTCTGCTTCCCCTTCACAAATTTTCTATCGGGAATCTATAAATACAACCTCTTTTCATAGGAAATGGATCCCAACTTTGTGCAAACTTACTCTGCAGAAATATGAATTCAGCAATCATATCATTTTAGAATAGAAATCATGGCTTCTCATTTAGCTACATCATAGTTTATTGTAGCTTCTTTTATCAAGTTTCGTGCCATTTTCAATCACAGTATCATATGATATCATTTAGAAATCATCATATAGGATTAGATTCTTGCATTTAGTAGCATCTCATTCTCTAGATTGGCATTTTAGCAGTCACAATGCTTACAAAATTTGATAGCCCCATGACTTAATAAATCTTTGGAGATAGAGAGCAATATGACGCTTTCAATAGATTCTTGCTTTAAATAAGTTTAATTGTTGTTTGAATCTTTGATATAATGTCTTATTGAGTTGTGTTTATTGATCATTTGTACTTATTTCACACACACTTCTACAACTAGAAATGGTTCCTAATGTGGAACGTAAGTTCACATTGTCTCACACTACTATATTTGAAATATTATTTCATTATCCACAAGTGAACCCACGATACTAAATTAATTCTAAAGAAGCTAAATAGAAAGGAAATTTGCTAGAAAGTGAACCTAATGATGAAATAACACTTAGTATGATCCTCCATAGAGACCTCATGTTGGCTAACATATACTAATACTACAAGTTTATTACCTAGGAGTAGACATTGGTGTGACATTGAAATATAATTCTTAAGTTAAAATGTGTGACTTTGGTGGCTAATATTGTCCCATGTATGAGTCTTCATCACTTCATGGACTTTGAGGTTAACTAGAGGGTTGAGTGCTCATAGTAGATTTATTAATAGATAGAGTGAAGCAAAACACCACAATTAAATGAATGAAAAAAACACTAGTTAAACTCTTTGTGAAAATGATAGTGTTATTCTTGTGCACATATTGTTGAGTTTGATTGTGGGGGCCCTACTTCATTCGAATTGGCTAACTTAGTGCATTTTTTAATTATCTCACCAAAAACTGTATAGTTGACATTTTTATGCTCACTAGAGTATTTCTTATGGACTTTGGCTTGATTTTTCCTAGATTTAATGTTGTAATGTGGCCAACACATTCACATTAGGTCTTGGACCCTTGTGAATCATTAAGACTTCTAGGATGTCTTGTAAAGGTGTTGTGAAGTGTTGTAACTGACTTTTACACTTTTCTAGGACCCTTTCATCATAATTCACTTAAATAACTCATTTTTATCACTTACCAAGTCTTATTTCAAAGTGTTGTAAAGAGTTGTAACAAACTCACACTTTTCTAAACTTACATCATCACTAATTCAACCCTTTTTCATGTTTAAATGTCCCCTTAATGCACTTTTCAGCCGTTCTTAAGTGTGTTTTTGAGGATATTCCCATTAGACAACATTGAATGCCCTTTAATTCCTGACACCCACTTAAATTGCTTAAGTGGGACTATGTCACCAATAGGGGCGGCTTAGTCCTATTTGGCACAAAAATCAAAATTATTTCAAATTTCTGGCAGGATTTCATTCTCTAACCCTTGAGGTTGGTTTGTGATGTGTTATTTTTAGGAAATTTAGGAAAATCAAGTATAAATAAGTGGTTTTTCTCTCATTTTAACCCCCCCATTGATTCAAGCATTCACTCAAGCAATTTACTTAATCATTCTCAAGCATTCAAGCAATCCAAGCATAATCAAGTCATCCTTTGGAGCACTTCATTGCATAGATCTTCAGATTTCTACATCAAGGGTCTGGTATGTTTAGACATTGCTTGTTATCTATTTATCATTATCTCCTCATTTCATTTCATTTCATTGTAGAGGGTTTGATTACCAAAATGGGTTTGACCAAGGCAAGCCCCTATACTCAAACCCTTAACCATTTTCCCCTCTTTGCATGTGTGTTTGCAAACTTTGTAGGTAGATTTATCAAAGAAATAGGTGTTGAAAAGTGTTCAACAAGTAATAAAACTCATTCAAGTCAACAAAGAACTAATTGAAGCTTGGAGACTCTTTTTATCCCTTTTTTTGCAAAATCAAGATCAAACACCTATCAGGAAAGCAAGTTCAGACTCGTAGCTACATGATCCTGTCCCAAAATTCTTGAAATCTGTAGGTGGACTAAGTCACCACCAATGGAAAATTAGTCCCACTGCTAGGCCTAAAAAAGTGGTTTATGCATTTTTGGATACCCATTTGGCAGATTCTTGTTCTGACAAGTTTTTCCCAAAATTGAGACTAAGTCACCCAACTTGGCGTAAGTGTCCCAGTCAACATTTTTATTCAATTATGCAGGACTCTCGGACCTCTCTACATTAGATTTTAGATTCCAAGTGCACCTCTCTACTTCTATTCATTTATTTCATCATTTACTTACATTTTTAGGCATTTTTGCATATCACAGTGTGTTTTCCAGTACTTTGCATTTCTTGGGTTTAACATCATTAGGGGAGAGGACCTACTAGTGTTGCACCCTAACTTCACACTTCTAAAATTATCCTACATGAAAATTTCAAATCACTCCCAATTTTTTATAGCAGCTTACTTAGCAAATCCCTTGCTTATAACTAAGGTTTCAAGTCAACATCATCAAATATGATGCCACATTAGGATGCTTTTTGTCAAGGTGTCCAAAAAGGCCCAAAAAAAAGTGAGACCAATACTTATGCATACACAACATGTTTTATTGAGCACTAATGTGGAATTACATGATTGGTTGCTTTTTAGATCAAAGGAATACATTTTGTTTAATCATGGGTAGCCATCATCAACACTAACAACTTTAAAGTCACAAATATTGGTCCAATATTGATAAAAATATTGGGCATTATATAAACAACTACTATCACAACTATTGAAAAATGCTCAAGTACTGGGTCCTCTCCCCTAAATCATTTTCTTTTCAGATCAATGCATTGATACATCATAATTTGACACATTGCATCTCATTTACACTAATATTGAGTGTTGACATTTGCATTTTGGCACCTATTTCTTTCTCCTTTTAGGTGAAAAACCCTAGAAGGAGCTTAAAGCATTTGGGTAATCCAAAATCATTGTCCACATTAATATCCATCATATTCCATCTAGGTTCTTTATCCAATAAAGTAGAATTTTTAATAATAATCTTAAAGATTGATTAAGGTATAAATGAATAATAAATGATCTTGTGATGTGGAGAGTAACATTGAAAGTTAGTGTTTACAAGGTTAATATAGGTAAAAATTTTATGTGAAATGTCAAGAACCTACCCGATTGTCCATAGATTCTTTAAGGTCTAAGGTGAGGTCCACCCAAAGATACACTCACATTTGTGATTAGGCTAATATTTTGGGCTTGCAACATATTGATCATTCAAAATGCTAAATATTTCATTCTATGAAAGTGCATAGGTTAACTAGAAGGCTTTTAAGCTCCACCAAAATGAGAATTTTGTAAAAGATTTGTTCAATACTTTAAATTCTTGGGTTTAAAGAGAGAATAGAATGATGTGTTTCTCATAAAATAATAGTTGAACCTATTATGGAGCATATGAACTTGATGGGGTCCAAACCAGAAAAATTAGAAAAACTCTTAATAAGATACCTTACCCTAATAAACTTAATGCCTTGAAACTCCAAAGAATGCTTAACTCATAGACAAGGATCATTTAAACATGATTAATAACCTATGAAATAAGTAATGAAATTATAGTAATAATATTTTATATTTAAAAGCATTATCTCATCATAAACTTTTGAAACAATTTATTTTAATTCACTTAAATATCATTTTTACTATTACATATAACATGAATAAGAAAGGACACAACATTAAAAATTTGTAAAGCGTTTACCTTGAAATGAGATTAAAAACTTAACAAATAAAAAACATTTCAAAAATATAATAATAATAATAATTTGAGTAAACCAAGTTAGAGCTCTCTTCTTATCTAGAAGATATTGCCAAATAGTAATCCAATTAAAGCGATAATGTCTACATAGAAAAATAAATGTATAATATTTAACAATTAAAGAGATAATGTCTACATAGCAAAATAAATGTATAATATTTAATTTAAACGAATGATCACCATCGAAATAAATTTCTGTAACTTGAATGACCGCATCCCCATCTAATGTAAAATGAATATAATAATCTAAAATCTATGAGGATGATAATGATTTAAAATAAATATGAATATAATAATAAAACACTAAAGTTAAGTGAATAAAATATATTTATTTTTATTTTTATAAATTAATCAATATTTGAATTTTCAAATAATTAATATAGAAAAGCGTGTCTAGTATTCTTTTCTTTTTTTCTTATTATTATATTAATAGTGTTTTTGGTGGATAAACATGTACTTCAGAAATAGATTTTAAAGTTTTAAATTATAAGATATTTATATTAATATAATAAAAAAATTATGAGTAATGAAAGAGATATAATAGTAATAAAATGTCAAATCAATTATGTAAACTATATTTATTTTATCTATTATTTATTTAAGTTAGTCAATATTTGTTTTTTTCATAATAAGATAAAAAAATTAAATATTATACATTTATTTTTCGATGGTGATCAATTACACCTTAGTGTGCAATGGGTACGCTGAAGAAGTGTGGAAAGACAATTAATATAAATTTTGATTTATTTTTGTAATATATAAAATTATTTTAATCATTTTATGTAATTAATAGTTTTATTTTAAAATATAATATATAATAATAGGTATAATTAAATTATTTATAATTAAAATATAATCCACATTTCATATAATAATTTAAAAAATCAGTTTAAAACGTTAGTAATGATATAAATAAAATCAATATAAAAAAACATTTAAACTTTAAGGCTTTTCACTTTTAAACTTTTAGCTTTTTAAAAAAACTTTTAAACTTTTAAAATGATGAACAATTGAGATTTGTTTAATGGTTAGAAGATTGATACCAACCATTGAACGGTCAAAATTAGCTTTGTCTTCTTCAAATAGGATACACCTTGGCTAAATTATAGATATTGGTAAGTAGATAATATAAAATTCATGAATAATGATTAATGATCTAGAATAGATATGCCGGTATTGGCATGGTGTGATGGTTTAATGGTAATAAAATGTCAAAATCAAATATGTAAAATAAATTTATTTAATTTGTGACTTATCTAAACTAAGTCAATGTTTGAGTTCTTTGAACACAATTAATATAGAAGAATATGCAATTCAAAATTGTATTTTATGTTTTACCATATGAAATATTTCTAAACATACAATATTAAATTCACTAGAATGACTAATGACCTAGAATAGATATAATAGTAATAAAATCTCATCAAAGTCTAGTAAAATATATGTATTTTATTTGTGACTTATCTAAACTATTCAATGTTATGAATTATTTGGACAATTAATATAGAAAACCATGTCAAATCTATTTTTTGTTTTTTAATAGAAAATATGTTGTTTGTAGAAGAACATACAATTGCAAAATATATTTTATGTTTTAAATTATAAGATGTTTGTAAGAAGACAATGCAAAATTCATGACAATAACTAATAACCTAAAATAAATATAATAGTAATAAAATATCAAAATCAAGTAAGTAAAATATATTTATTTTATTAATTAAAATAAAAACATGTAAAAATCTCTTTCCATTTTTTATAACAAACATGTCCTTGTTAGGAGAACGTACAGTTCCAAAAATATATTGTATGCTTTAAATTATATGATATTTGTAAGTAGATAATGTGAAATTCACGAGCAATAACTAATGAACTAAAACAAATATAATAATAATAGAATGTCAAAGTCAATCAAGTAAAGTATATATTTTTTATTTGTGACTTGCATGTACACTAATCAATTTTTGAGTTCTCTCAATAATTAATATATGAGAACATATCAAAAGTTCCATCTTCTTATAGAAGTTCTTAATCTTGATAGAAGAACATGCACTTAAAAAATACATTATAATTAATTAGAGTAAACATGCAATCAAATAATATTTGATTAATCGTTAATTAATTATTAGGTTCTATTTTAATTTATTGCACTTAAACTAAATTTAGGAAGTTTTTATTATTATTAGGTCATGTTCCTTTTATATATCATATGATAAAATGATAATACATGTCATCATCTTAATTTAATCCTCACCTAGGGTTTCATTTAGGTTACTTTTTCCTTTTCACAAGGATTCATCATTATGATTGTAATCATTCATTGAGGAGATTATCATGTGAATACAATTCTCAAGATGCATAGAAAGATCTATTGCTTGTTCTCTGTATTATGATAAATGTTTTGGTTGTAGGTAACAACTACAACATGATATTAGAGCACCAAATTTATAAATTCTTATTTATTTTTTGAGAGATCTAGTTTTGGGAGAAAAAATGGTGCATATTGGGATAAAATATATCATCCCATTGCATCTAAAATAGAAAAAAAAATCTCTATGGTCAAATGTTAAATTATCAAAAATCTGAGTTAGGAAATTTTGGGTGATTTCATTTTTTGAAGGAAAAAAATTTAAGGTAAAAATATATATACAACTACATAATATTTATTCATGTTTATTCATCCATACTATTTTTACATTTTCATACTCCATCTGTGCATTGGTATATACAAAAAAAAATTGGCTCCCTACATCAATTTTGGTAGTATTACACAATTTTTAGGGCAATTTTTAATTCAATGACAAGTTTTTTTTTTTAAATGATTGATATATTTTCATGGAAAATTAACATCATTAGATATCTAGCTACTGCCATTTAATAACAACCATCTATTTTTTCAGCAACAATTGCTAGCCACCCATCTATTGCCTACTTCCTTCCTAGTTGCCACCATTTCTCCCCTAGCTTTCATTTATCTTTATTAATAGTTGAACGCCAAAACCCTAGCCATAAATCCAATTGAAATCCATAGACCAACAACTAGCTCTAGCCCATAGTTAGTTGTGACTAATCTCATAGAGGACCATGCTCCAAATATTTTAGCTCCCCAACTCTCCTTATTGGTTAGACTAGAGCACTTTTCAAAAACCAACTATAGCTTGTGCATATAACCTTAATTTTTTGTTATTTTTTTTTAGTGAAAGATAGCTCTAATCCTTATCCATTAATGTTTCTATTTTTTTTTTGTAGATGCTACTTTTGGTGAATTTTATTGGCCATTAAACTCATACCTAGTTGTTTTCACTTTAAGGGTCATAAATTGTGACTTAGATATCTATTTCTTGTAATTCTTGTGGTTTTGGAAAGTTGGTTCATCCCTCTACAAATATTAGATATTTTTTCTAAAATATTTACTAGTTACCTATTAGTTTTATCAAATCTAAGTTTTTCTCTTTTGGCCATTTTCTTAAAATATTTGCAACGTGAAGGTCAATTTTTTTTTGGAACAAGAGGTAATTTTATTGCTTTGTGAGGGTTATATTTCTACTTGTTTTTAAAAAATATATATTTTCAAATAAAAATTATGGATCCAAAACCACATAACTACACTCACTCCATACAACTATTCTTGGTGAAAAAAAGGAAGATAATTTAAAGAAAATAAGGATTGTATAAAAAGATGAGAAACTTTGTATAATATATTTCATAAAATATTTGGGAAAATATCCTAGATGTCTAAGTTTCTTAATCTCTTATTTCACAATGAGCCTTGTACCACACCTAATAAGATATCGAAGTAATTGATATATCCTTGTTTTAGAAGAATGATACATTTAAAGGTTTTTTCTTAGAAAATAAACTTATTGGTTTGAATCTTGTAGATTTTGATTGATATCCAAGATTTCTTCACCAAAATAAAGTCTCTTGTGGTAATGAGAAACATGAATCCCTATTGATTATTTCCATCCTTACTAAGCTTGGCCTTGATTATTTGATTTTTTTCTACCTTCTATGGTATTTGGTACTAGACTTCATATTCCTACACTTGATGATTTTTCTACATCACTCACAATGGAACAAAAAAGTTGGTACATATGAGAATATTGAATTCTTACAAACCACAAGGTCTTATTGTAATACAAGACACCAACAATAAAAAGGATTTAAATAGGAAATACAAGAAGCACAAACACAAGGATTCCAATATCTATAAGCAAGAAAAGGAATAAAATTCATGGATAATTTTGAGTCCTCTTCCTCTTAAAAAGGGAAATCATCTAAGGAGTGATAAAAATATACTTAATGTACATATTCAACTCATATTAAGCATCAATGTTATGCAAAATAGAATGATGATCTAAAAAACCACTTATAAAAGAAGAAAAATTACTTACCTTCATCTATATCATCTACTACATCTTGATCTTTTGAGTATATTTTTTATTTCCAATAGGCCTCTAGATCTTGGGTGGTTATCTCCATAGCTCAATATTACATGGTATTAGGGTTGGTTGAGTTCCTTTGGTTTGTATTTTAGGATATCTTGGATGCAAAGCTTGTATTTTCTTGAAGCATTGAGAATGCTCTTCTCTTGCATCCTTAGATGATCTAGAGAATTAGAAAGGTGTGATAAAAGTACCAAATTTTGTGGGGTTCCTCTTTTTTCTTTGTATTATAGGTGTATTTATGGAGCTTGTTGGATTAGATTTGAGCTCCCTATTATGTCTAAAATTCTTGAGAAAATAAGATTTGTCTTTTGTTATATCCCAATTGAATATTGGAGGCAATATTTACAAGGGTTTGAAGTTAGGTAAAATTCAACCATGTCATCGTGCTCAAAATTCCCAAGAACCTATAGATCGACTATCAAATCATCAATTTTGGAGAAAGATTCCCTTTGAAGAAAAATAAAAATTTCTAGTTAGGTTGTATAGCCCAACCCCTACATGGTATGATTTTAAAAAAATAAAAAATAAATCTACAAGTACAAAAAATTATAATTAATATTTCAATAAAAACTTGGGGTTTTTATGTTGTAAAATTTATTTTCAAGTCAATTTTTTTAAAAGACCTCTATAGGCTTATACCTATGTAGGCCTTTATGCAATGGTACTACAAGATACCTAGACGTACATGCTACAACTCCCTTCAGGCCTCACGCCATTGGCACAATCTACAAGCCCCTCTTGGTGGGGTGTGGGAGGTATGGCGACATGCACCTCCTTCTCCCCCTTGCCCCCAATCTCCAACTACAAGTCTATATTTATTTATTTTTTTCTTATGAAAATTTAAACTCCAAAAAAATGTTCCTTAATTTTGCATATAAAAAAATAAATCATGTGACCCACCCTAAAAGGAACATAATCTACTAAGACGAGTGGTGAATCAGTAGATCAAATCAATTTAAAACTCTTAAATGCATGTATCAAATCATATAACCAAATCTTAACTACCACTAAACAAGAAATGATCACACATTCACACAATTGAACATCATATATACATGGAAACCCAAGATGGGATGTTTGGATCTACTATCCAAATCTAGCCTCACAAAGCTAGAATATAAAAAGAGAATTTTATAATAATTAGGCACCAACCTACTAGAGACATGAATCCCCTATTATATTTGTAGGTTACCAACCTACTAGAGACACCAATCTCCAATACAGATCATTACAATAGGTAGAACACCAGTCCTAACAAATTACATAGACAAAGATTATGGAACTTTAATTGCAATCAAATACATCTCATACACTTTTTGACTTGTCTATAGACACTCGTAAACACTTCTTATGATCTTTTGATATTGGAGCACATTATGAGATGGGTGATCCCACAATAGTGGTTTACAATTTTTGGCCAAACTAGACACTAATGTTTTTTTTTTTTAACTAAATCTTCACTCTCGGGCACCTATAGCGGCTAAACCGTGAGGAATTTGAAGATGATGCAAACTAGAGTTTAATGACATTTTGTCTGTAGATTCTAAATATAATTTTTTCAAAAAATTTGGAATTAGATTGCATTTATTTTTCTATCTCCCTCCAAAACTAGTTATTTTTAGCAAACAACATTTTTAAAAGTGACGCTCACCGTATAATGCATAACTTTTTTTGCATGAAAGATAAAATTAGAATTCTTTCAAATTTAGATTTCTAACTCTGATATGTTGGAAAATGTGCCTCAAGCTTACTAACATGAAACTCCTATAAGGGAAAAGTTGGTGAGACTCTCTGAATGTTTTACCGACTAGCAATTGTGTTCTACACTTCTGAAGTGCTCAGATTGTCGAGACTTTGATTCTATCTTGCTGATAGGAGTCATTGGAAAGACATGTCTATCGCTATGAGTTTTCCATCTCATTCTACCCAGATAGACCTCTTGCCAACTGGTTGGTTTCTAGTGGTTATCGGGGAGACTTGTGGCAATGAGTGACATCGGGGAGAGGCATGAACATTCAGAATGACTCATTTTGATAGAATATGTCTCACCAACGGTCTTACATAAGAATGTCTTTGAGGTGACATGAAGGCTCGATAAGAGTCTAACCGATGGATGTTTCTCTCATCGAGAGTTGTGTATTCGGTATGAACTCTTGGTGATAGCGTTTCTCTCACTGACAGTCTGTGTTCGATATGAGCTCTTGCTGATACTGTTAGTCTCACCAATAGATGTGCATTGGATATGATGTCTCACTAATAGCGATGGTCCTTTCAATGGATCTCCATGTGATGAACTTTAGTGTAACCTCTTGCCGATGGTGTTGCTCTTGTTGATAGACTGGTCGGGGTGACATGAACTATCGATGACATCAGTGTAACTCTGGCCAATGATACTTGGTCAAGTTTTGCATTTGGTAAGAACTCTTGAGGATGAATGTGGTCTCACCGACAGGCTAGTGAATTCAATATGACTTCTTATGCTGTTGCTGATAGTGATGATCATACCAATGGTTCTG
This sequence comes from Sequoia sempervirens, assembly GCA_007258455.2. Taxonomy (NCBI): domain Eukaryota; kingdom Viridiplantae; phylum Streptophyta; class Pinopsida; order Cupressales; family Cupressaceae; genus Sequoia; species Sequoia sempervirens. Next base: position 250,724,605 of record VDFB02281492.1, read on the forward strand.
TGATCAGGCATTATGGCATCAGGGAGACACAGCCTAGTGTCTCATCAACATGCAATATAGGTTGAACCATTTTGATTGAATGACTATCCTACGTGGTCTATTTTTGACCAATCAGAGAAGAGAAATGTGAACCATTAGTAGTTGGACTATTGCGACCATTCTTGTGTGGAAGATGAATAGATTGTGAGGAAAATGATTATGCTCTGGCAATGGAAGATGACGATGAACAGTGTGAGATAATGAAATGTTGCTTGATTGAACACGATTTGATATGAGTGAATTCTATGTATGTTTTTTGAAATCTATTTTGTACAAGTTTGACCAGGGTGATCCCATAATAGTGGTTTACAATTTTTGGCCAAACTGGACACTGAAATTATTATTTTTATTTAAATATTCACATTTGGGCACCTATAGCGGCTAAACTGTGAGGAATTTGAAGATGGTGCAAACTAGAGTCTCATCAAATTTTGTCTATAGATTCTAAAAATATTTTTTTCAAAATTTTTGGAATCAAATTGAACTTCTTTTTCCATCTCCTATGAAAAATTGATTTTTTTCAGAAAACAACATTTTTAAAAAGTGACACACACCGTATAACGCATAACTTTTTTTCCATGAAGGATAAAATTCTAATTCTTTCAAATTTAGATTTGTAACTCTGATATCTAGTGCTTCCACTTGGTTAGATAGTTTTTTATTGAATATTTTTTTTAATCAAGTTTCAAAGTCAAACGAATTACAACGCAATTAATATCGCGACCTATATAACACATAACTTTTTTGTATATGTCAAAATTTAATTTAATTTTTTGTTGGATCAAGGACTTCAATATTTGGTGCACTCATATTTTTCAATTTTTGATAATATTCTATTTTCCACATGTGAAGAACAAAGAAATTCATTTTCGATAAAAACCTATGTTTAATAAAACTTAAAAACAAATATATAACAAAACCAAAACATATTAAAATTATATTCATTGGATAGCTTGTTCTGAGGAATACCATAATAATTTGAAATAGATTTTAAATGAATTTATTTGATCCCCCAAAAGCTAAAAAAAGTGATTTTTATCAGCATTTTGATAGGTGTAAAGGAGATGCATTTATAGGTATGGTTTAAAACTGGCGAGGTTCTATCCAAGGGGTTTGATCTAAGGTGATTTGATCAAACCCTCTTCAATTGGAAATGGAACTTTTAAAGGCTTAAATCATTATATTTTCTAAAAATATGTGATTTCAGCTAAAATTCGTTCCTCTCAGGAATTGTAAACCACTATTATGACAACACCCACTAGTGAATGTTGCTGCTATAAATTGACATCAGAAAGTGAAGTCTGTACTTTGTATGTAATTTTGTTTATTGTAATACAAAGAGTCTTTTCTTGGTGTGGTGGGTTTTTCTCCCGTATGGGTTTTTCCACGTAAAATTGGTGTCCAATTGTGTATGTTCATTTCTTTGTTTTGTTATTTCTTTCAAGTGTATCTTAATGAACTATAATTGTAAAATTTAAAGTCATATTTGCATTCTTCCTTGAGGTTTTGATGTTAGGAGAGTTTTTTCTGCACCTAAGCTTTCCTTACAAGTGGTATTAGAGCCTAGCCAGTTGTTTTATCCTTGTGGGTACGTTGGATTTTTTGTGTCAATTCTATTCAGTGGGAGTCTTGTAGAAGTTAGGTAATTCGAATTACAAATTAAGATGGCAAGCATGTCAGGAAAGATTGAAATTGAGAAATTCAATGGTAGAAATTTTGAGTTGTGAAAACTTAAAATGGAAGATATGTTAGTTGACCATGATCTTTGGCTTGTTGTGTCTAGAACGAAGCCTATAGGCATGAAGCAAGAGGATTGGGACCTTGTAGATCAAAAATCAAAGGGGTTGATAAGGCTCTATTTAGCAAACTCTATTCTTCTAAATGTTCATGAAGAAAAGACTGCATCTTCTTTGTGGAAAAGACTAGGAGCTATTTATCAAGGCAAGTCCTTGGTGAATAAGTTGTTCTTGAGAAAAAAATTGTACTCTTTAAAAATGCAGGAAGGAGCATCTTTTACTGATCATTTGAATGCTTTAAACATGTTGATTACTCAGTTAGCATTTGTGGGTGTGAAGATTGATGAAGAAGATCAATGTATGTTGTTATGTTCTTTTCTAGATTCTTAGGATCACTTGGTGATGGCTATTGGGAGTATGAAATCCGCTTTTAAGATGGAAGATATTGTTTCTTCTTTGTTATCAGAAGAGATGAGAAGAAAATCATCTGAGATGGCGAAGGAGGCTCTTGCTGTTAGAGGCAGATCGAAAGAAAAAGGAAAGAAGAAGGACAAGAAGTCCAAATAAAAATCAGAAGGGAGATCAAAGTCTCCTGGAAAGAAGTCCAAGGTGAAGTGCTGGAATTGTGGGCAACCTAGTCATGTTTGAAAGGATTGCAAAGAGGATAAAAATAAGAATAAGAAGAAGAATTATTCTGACAATGATTCTTCTCAAAGTGATGCAGACGCTTTCATTGTAGCCTTAGCTACACAGGCATCAGATGATGTCTAGCTGATTGATTCTGGAGCATCTTTCCACATGACATCTCATAGAGATTGGTTCACTAAATATAAAAAATATGATGGTGGAAGGGTGTATTTGGCAAGCGATTTGTCTTTGAAAATAGTTGGTCATGGAAGAGTCAGAATTCAGTTCCCTGATGGAAGAGTAAAGGGAATCAATGACGTAATGCATATACTAGGTTTGGCTCAAAATCTACTTTTTTTTAGTAAGCTAAACGATGTAGGAGTGCAAGTCACGTTCTCTAGAAATGGTTGCAAGATGACTAGAGGCTCAATGGTGCTAGCAAAGGGTGCTTGTATTGGTAGCTTGTATAAGCTGGATGCACATGTTGTGCAATGCAATTTAGTGTCTCTGCAAAGTCACAGAAGGCTACTCATGGAGAAAATGAGAAAAAAGTTCCTGATAGTGCAAACTCTATGGAAGTTAAACTTCCAGCAAAAAACACTATGCTCTAGCATCATAGGCTAGGCCACATTGGAGAAAAAGGTTTAAAAACCTTGAAAAATAAAAACCTGGTTGAAGGGCTTGATGATTGTAACCTTGAATTTGAATTTTGTGAACATTGTATATATGGTAAACAACATTGTGTTTCATTTTACTCCAGTCCTCACAAATCTTCTGGTTTACTTGATTACATACATTCTGATGTTTTTGGTCCGGCAAATTTTCCTTATTTGTCTAAATCAAGATTTTATGTATCGTTCATTGATGATTATTCAAGAAGGGCATTTGTTTATTTTTTGAAAAGTAAATCAGAAGTGTTCAGTCATTTTAAGGAATTTATAAACCTTGTAGAAAATCATATTAGAATAAAAATAAAATGTTTAAGGACTGAAAATGGCAGTGAGTTTTGTTCTGATAAAGATACTATAAAGATAATGGGATTAAAACCTACATATACGGTGCACAAGGACTTCAATATATGGTGCACTCATATTTTTCAAAAAAAAATTATAATATACTATTTTTCCACATGTGCAGAATAAAGAGCCTAATTTTTGGTGAAAAACCTATATTCACAAGAAATTAAAAATAAATATAATAATAAAATTAAATTTATTTAAAATTATACTTTTTGGGAAGCTTATAATAAGGACTACATACTTACAAAAAAAAAATTAAATTAATTCATTTGATCCCCCAAAAGGTAGATCAAAAGTGGTTTTTTACCAGCATTTTGATAAGTGTAAGGGAGACTCTGTTATAGGTATGGTTTAAATCTAGCGGGGTTCTATCCAAGGGAATTTGATATAAGGTATTTTGATCAAATCCTCTTCAATTGGAATGCTTTAAATGGAACTTTTTAAGGTTTAAATCATTATATTTTCTAAAAAGATGTGATTTCAACAAAAATTAAAATCTCCCAAAAACTGTAAACCAGCTTTATGGGATCACCCAGATGCAACTCTCCTTGAGTAACCCTGAATTTATAATCATCTCCTTGTATATTCACTCACTACCTCTTTAATTGTGCCTCACATAATTATAATTCACATTATGCATCCATGTAATAGGGGAATATATGGAGTGACCAAAAAATTAACCCATCTACTTTTTCTAGCTTGTTTGGGCCCTCCTTGTGATTTTGGCTTAATGTTGCCTTGATTTAGTGTTGCAATGTGGATGAAACATTCACATTAAGTCTTGGGCCCTTATGAACCAATGGATTTTAATAGTACCTTTCCAAAGTGTTGTGAAGTGTTGTAACACACTTTTACCCTTTTCTAGGGTTTTATCAAATAACTGAACATAATAAACCTATTTTTAATCAAAATTAACCTTAATCCTACCTTATTTAGAGTGTTGTAAAGTTTTGTAACACACTTTCACACTTTTCTAGGTTTTTCATTAATAAATGTGGTTTCTTATTCTTTAATTGGCCCCATTTTGCATCGACAAGCCTCATTTATTGCATATTTTCAAGGATAATCTTGACACCAATCATAATTCAAGTGTTTCTAGCTTGTGTGGCCCAAATTTAGGGATCTGGGACTCATTTTCCACCTTGGGTGAATGCGTCCCACCTAGATCTTTTGGTCCTAGAAACTAGTTTTCACACATTTATAAAAAAAAATTGATTTCTGGTGGTTATGTGCAGGATCATCATGGAAAAAAAAGGCCCTTAAGTGGCAAAAAATCAGAAAAATCAGAGTTAGGCAACTTGACGTAAAATTTTGAATAAGTTATCTATATTATTTCAAAAATATGTAAAAATAGAATTTGTAGCAAATTGAATTTAGTTTCTAAACTACTAGGTTTGTTTAAAAAAAACAGAAATCTATTTAGTGAAAATTTGAAATTTCAATGCAATAGTACTTAACTTTCAAGGAAAAAATAAGAAATAGGTGTCTGTTTGACCACCCTAACCATAATAAAATGATAATATTTTTTTATAATATTTTAGATATAAGTAGAGGAATCAAGTCCTGATGTGATACATATTTTTTTGTAATTTTTTCCAAGTAAATAATTAATTTTGAATTTTTTATTACAACTTTTAAAAATATAAAAACTCGTATGTCTAACCACCTTAACATGGTCAAAAATTCATGAAATTCAATTTTTTTTTTTGTTAATCCTATAGTATGTGAAGCATAGAATGTGATGCATGTTTTGGATTCAAAAAAAGTGATACCGTTTGAAATCTATACATATTTTTCAATCAGTCTATCAAACAGGACTTTAGTTGTAATTTGAATAGAAAATGGATAATAATTACTTATTAAATTTAAAGTAAAGCATAATTTATATTGGTGAAAAGCTAATAATCACCTTTAAAAACCCTTTTTGTTTCATCAATTTTGGGTAAAAAAAAGTCGTCAGCCACATACCCATCATATTGCCACTTTTTTGCCCATCATGATTCTACACATACCCTGGTCCCATACATTACATGCCTGATGGGACTCATTCGCCACCTTGGGAAAATGAGTCCTGTGTGGCCCAAAATCAAATTTAATTCAAACTTTTGGTTGGATTTTATTCTCCTAGATTTGATGTCAACTTGCAGTGTTGTAATTTTGAGAGTTCATGCATAATTGAGCATAAATACAAGGTTTGTGAACTCATTTTCAACACCTAGTATTCAAGAGAGTTCGCAAGATCATTTCAAGCATTCACAAGAGAATTCAAAGGCATTCAAGGGCAGATTATCAAGAATTTTAGAGAAGCATTCAAGTGTCAATCATCATGTCAAAGATTGCATTCATCATGTTTGTTATTGTGCTAACAATTGTGATGTAGAGTTTATGATTTAATTAAGTGTTTCAAACAAGATCCGTGTCAATGAAGAAAAAGTCAAGAACCACATCCATTGTAGCCATTTCAAGCATATTTGTAGAACCTTATTGCTAGGATTTGGTGAGTTTCAACATTATCTTTTGTTCATCATCACTCTCCATTCATATTTTCTTTCATTTCAAGGTTTAATTACCAACAAGGGGTTTGAACAAGGAAAAACCCTATCCACTAACCCCACAACATTTTTCCCTCTCCTTTGTGTGTGATTTATAGTTTTAGGTTGTATATTTCATAAGGAGAAAGATTGGAGAAAATTTTTCAAGGGATCAAAGTTGTAAAAGTTATCATCAAGCCTTGGAGAACATTAGAGAAGACCTATAGGTTGCAAATTGCAGATTCAAATCCAAAAATTAATCAAGAATGGCAAAGAAGACAGAGAAGAGCAGAATCAGCTTTGAAAGTAGCAGGAAAGCCTAACTAGATTGATTTACCACTTCTAACAAATGAGTCATGTTGTGCAGTTTTGCACACACACCCCACTTGGAGTAGGGACCCTCTTTTCATGATGTCTTTTGACCTCTGGTTTTTATGAGATTTATCTTTTTAAGGTCTTGAGATGTTGGTCTTACTAGCTTTGGTCTTGCCTTGAGGTTTGAATTGGTTAAACTTAGGTTTCAGTCAAAATCTGGGTTTTGACCTGGGTCTAGGATTTTTCAGCTCTGGCGGATTCTCTCGGGCCCTGGTTCATTGTCCGTTTACTGCTGAATTTTTTGAAATCCGGGTTTCTACTTGAATCCAGGATTTTTCGGCCCGAGCAGATTTTCCTGAACTGCGTTAAAATCCTGAACTTTGTTAAAACCCCCATTTCTGCCATTCCCGCGGAATTCGTGTTCATTCGGATTATCTGCTTGGCTTGTTTTTTTCTGGAATTCCATTTTCGGCTCGGGTTTCCGAATTTCCTCGACTTGTCTTGTCACTCATTAATGCTCAAAGTACATTTTCTCAGGCGCAGGTGTGGATGGATTTAAAGGCTTTTGAGCATCATTTTGATTTCATTATTTACTTGTTATATGCTCTGATGTTTGAGATTCTTCATTTGAGGTTTTGATTGCTGAATTCGAGTTGCTTGTGTGTGGTTTTCTTGACCGCTGGTTGAGTTTCTCGTCGCTAGGGAACACGGTTTCACAATCACCTCTTCGAGTTCAAGCTTCATCCAGACCAATCCATGGTAAGTCATTGCTATCCCCTCCTTTTGTTTGCACTTTGATCCAATCTTTTGAGTCTATTGATAGTCATTTTGGGTCGGCCTTTGCTTGTTTTATCATTTTGTATTTATTGAGCTAGGGTTCTGTAGACATGCAAAATTAACATTCTGCATTTGATCAGGTTGATTCATCAACCGAACTAGACGTTGCATTAGGACCATTCATCAATTAATCAGGTGCACTTTCATCCATTCATTAAATAATCTCATTTATCAAATAAACATTATCATTCAACCTTCATCTTGCATCATCCATTTAATTAAATAAATCAAAAAGCCATTTAAATCAAATCCTAAATCATATTCCATCATTTTTTGATTTAAATAAATCAATTATCAAGGTCTTGAAAGTCAACTTATCTAATCAGCATAATCATCATCTAACCCTGATTAAATGTTAATCACATCCCACTTGCATTATCTAGATATCTCCACTTGCACAATAAATCAATTTTATTGATTTATTAAAACACTCATTTTCCCTCAACATGACAAGTCAAACATGGCATTTATTGCTCTTTTTTCTTATCCCCCTCTCAAAATTTATTGCAAATTTGAATTCAAATTTTCCCCCTCATGGGCACTCTTCCCAAATCTTGCACAACCATTGACCACTCACATGATGACAAGTGTCCTCAACTCATTGGCTTGTTTTTTATCCCACATTGGTCCCTCTTCAACACTTAGCATTTTGAAAATCTATAAAATGGGGCCTTCATTCTCATATTGAGATCCACAATTTTATGCAAGGTTACTCTCTTCATTTGAGATTTGATCTTGTTCATTTCACTCCATCATCTCCATTTGCATTTTATCATTTTGAGCTTTGATCAAGGGTTGGGAAAGGGTCACTAGCACATGTGACACCAATCCACTATGGAATAGGTAACTTGCTTTTGTTTTCATAATGCTTTAGTCTTTCTATTATCATTTGTGGCATTTGAAAGCATTCACAAGGTATTTCATAGAGGTATTTTGATAGAGTTTGCAAGGCACTAACCCATTGTTTGAAGTTTAGTTGTTTGCAAATTTTAAAAGGATGCCTACAGGTTCGACTTGCTTCTCCACCGGATTTTATCACCCACACTATGCATGCTTTCTTTTATCAATAGAGTGTCGGATGTATCCCTGTAGATATATTTGGGTAGGACTTTTCCTTCTAGGAATGCAATTCACTATATTTTGTGAAGATTAGGATTTCGGTTCATTTGCCCAAATTTATCAAGTTTGGTAGGGTTAGCATGATTTTCATGTTTTATGTCTAGGCCAACTTGCTCATACCTTGAGAAATCCCGGTGCGCTTTGATTGATAGTCTCAATGATAGTTTTTTAAAAATTTAAGTTTACCCTGGTTTTCATGGCGGGGGTTTGGTTATTGGATTTAGGGCATCGTTGTTTCGGCTTGAGGATTAGTCATTCAGAAGTTTTTTGAAATTCAAATTCATGTGCATTCCGAGTTTGCTTATTGGGATCAATTTTAGGACCATTGGAATCCAAATAGTGAGGTTTTGCATGATCATTCAGTCGATGGTCGTGTGTTAACATTCGTCGGGTTTCTAAGGTGTCTGTAGAATTTATGCGAGCCCAGATTTTCCTAGTTTCTGTCAAGTCTATAAAGTATAACGAGTTCCGGAGTTTCGAGCGGTCCCTGGAAATCCGGCCTATCTGGATTTTTCTGGTTTCCTACGTGGTTTCATTTCTTTTTCGATTTTTAACGATAGGGGTAATAGAGTAAATGTTAAATGATGATTTCCTGTTGCTAATGGATGAATTTCATGATAATCACATAATGTTTAGTCCATACTAATGATTCATTTGGCGAATGATATCAAGATAGCAGGAATCCTTCTAGGTCGGATTTCTCCGAACTCCGCTCCGACTGGATTTTCTCGGTTTACCCCATTTTCCTGGATTGCTTCATTTTTTTGGATTTTCAAGGATTGACAATTTGTGATAGTTCTTAATTGCTTTATGTGGTTTTATGCTAACCCTTTGATTGGAATATGCATGATAATTGGGCACTTATGGGGTTCTTTTGTGACTGCAAGTTGAATCAAGCAAAGCTGTTGTAGGAAAGTCTAAAGGTGATACAGAGGGGTCTTCCATTTTAGAGGCAGAAAGATTGAGATTGGATACCAAGAGTCAGCTACCTAACAGTAAGATATCTTCTGTATGGTCTGAGGTCTCTGACACCAATGTAGGGGCATGGAGATATGAGGAATTCAAGGTGAGAACAGCTCAGAAGGATCTATTGGTCCTGAGAAATGGGATGATGAAGTCTAGATTGGTCCATGTGGTAGGATTCCCTCCTGCAATCCAGTGCTATGAGTTGATACTAGAATGTGCCTACCGGTACGATTTTTTCACACAAAGGGTTGTTAGCACCAAAGGGAGAGTCTTGGAAAACTTCAATCTTGTTTCTATTGCCTAAGTTTTTGACATGCCAGATTTGCCATCTATATGTGCCTTGAACATGGATTTAGCCAAAACCTATTATGAAAATGAGCCCACCAAAGCCTAGTAGATGATTAATTCCTGGTTGGAGAAACCAAAATTTCACTTTTCCAAAATGCCCAAGTAATTACAAAGAGTCATATTCAGATCAGACATATGTGATGCGATCACACTATTGAGCAGAGTGGCTGGTTTGAAGAGTGTCAGAGTGCTGGAAAATTGGATGGTCCATGTGATCAACAAAATTGAGCAAGGCATTAATTACCATTGGGAAGGACTCATCAGTGCAGTGATTGATAAACAGGTGAGGGATGTTCTAGAAACAAAGAAGTTCACCATGTCTTCCTATGTGGTGTATGTGTTGGGTAGATTCTACCCATATAGGGGTTTGAATCCAAAGGGAACATTTGGACAAGATAAAGTTTATAATATATATCCAGAATTGCACCTAGGACACCGGGATTATAGGAGAGCAAATGATGCATTTACAATGTATATCACTAGGTTGCTTCAAAATGCGGAGCATGTGAGATTGTCTGATGGAGCAAAGGAGCTAATAAAGAAATATGGAGCTTGGTTCATTCAGTTTCCCACCTTCTCCTACATCAAAATTGATGGATGTCAAACTGCTCCATACAGGTTGCCTAGATATCCTACTGATCACATTGTGCTATTGGAGGTTATAAGATAGATATGTGATTTTGATGCTATTGTTAAAAAGGAAAAGCATAAGAAAGGGTTTGGAGGTGATTTCCCTTTGAAGATTGGTATAGCTAAGGTATGCCCCTCCATCCAATCGGCCCATGCAGTAGGGGATGAATTGGCTGCTTATGGTTTCTCCTTCCACTCCAAGAGGACAAACTTTGATATCACCGGAGAAGTGTAGAAGAAGGCTACCAAAGAATACCATCACAAGGATGACCTAGAGGATTATTGGGAAAATATCAAAGATGATTTTGAAGCAAGGAAGAAAAGGTACTCTAGGCTTCCTGTTGATGTGATTAGGCTATACAATGTTAAGCTGATCCCTGATCAATTAGAGGATGACGAGAATCTGGTGCAAGATCATGCATATGAATCTGCCAAGGATAGATCAATTGGAGAAATAAACTAGGCTAAAGATGAGGTAACTGAGTTGGAAGACCTAATGGCCCCTGTTATGAAATTTACTACATAATGGTTGAAGCATAAAGTTTGGGAGTTGGAGAGTGAGAAGGTACCCTGTACCTTCAATTTAATGGGAAATCTGAATCCTATGTCCACCTCAGAAGAATCCGGAGAAGATGATCCCACAGAGAAAACTAAAGTCAGCTTACCTTTAAAAATTAAAGTTAGAGGCCCAAAGGAAAGTGAGCCGGAGAAAAAAAGGAAGCCAAAGGGGAAGAAAAGAAGCTGAACTTTGAGAATTGATAAGTCTCCAAAGGAGGAGGAACTTGAAAAAGTAGAAGAAGAGGACGCTCCTCCACAGCCAAAGAAGACACGAACAACTAGGGTTTCAAAGAGAAAGGTCAAGAAAATTCCAAAGATGAGACTCTGGTTGTTGATGTGGAGAGTTTAGGGGAAAAAACTAAGGTTTATTCAAGGAGATGAAGGACTCCATCTCCTAAGGAGACTATGTAAAAGATGGATCCTCTTCCAAAGGCACCAATTATGGAGCAACCTAAGGCTACTTCCCCTCCACCAACTTTACCTGAGTAGATAGCCCACCAAGAACAAGAGACTAGTGGGGAGATAGAGCCATTCAAGGAAGGAGAGCTCTTTGGTGCAGCAGTTGAACTTGAGGCTGAAGATGTAGAAAGGCATCCTTCTCCACTAGTGCAATATGAGGATTCTCCGGTAAGCAGCAAAGGTAATGGATCACCTAAAAAGGAGGATGCCCCTATTAGAACCCCATAACCTCTGCAAGAGGAAGAGCCTGAATTAGGTGATCAAGGTGAGCAGTCTCCTGTAAAGGAAAAGGATGAAACAATAGAACAACGTGAAGAGGCCAAGACAGATGAAATCTGGGTGAATCCTGTTGTCCCAGATTGGTTGGAAAGGGAGATTATGAGAAAGAAATAGGTTATTGTTGAGGACACCCCTCTCGATTGGGATGAGATGCTGGCCAAGATTGGTAAAGGTAAGAAGAAGAAGGTGGCTAAGGTAGTTTCAAGGATTGAAAGAGATGAAGCAAGTAACAGGGTCATTCACATTGCCAGCCCTGGAAAATATTACAATGTGCAGACCATTAATCTTGGACTAGCTTATATGAAGCAGGATATTGAGGAGTATGAAGGGTCCAGTGCAGTAATAATTGGAAGATTAAGGAAGGAAACACAGTCCAAACATGAGCTTAAAAGGTAAAATGAAAGGCTTAAGAAATGTCTAGAAGATGTGATGAAGCCTCTGCAATCTCTCCACCCATCTTCTTCTATTGCGGCTAGTTTCTTGCCCAAGGAAACTATTTTTGAACTTGAAAGGATGAAGGCTTCTACCCAAACTATAATGAATTGGTTGAAGGATGTGCAAGTGAAAGGAGATGATGCAATAAAGGAAATCCTTTCGATTGGAAAGGATGCAGTAAGAGCCAAGGACTTATTGGAGCATGTCCTATCTCAAGACAAGGAGGATGTCAACCTTCTATTGCATAAATCTAAAGTGATTATGGGATATGGCAAGAATCAGTTGGCTGCAGATGGAATCCTTCCTTTATTTAGACTTAATGAGCCTTGGGAATGGTTTGAAGCTTTGAAAATTCAAAACAATGCCATCAAAAAGATCCATAAATGAAAGAAACAAATAGATGGTGATCTGACTGGAGTCTATGAAGGGTCTATTGCATTTTTTGATATAATGACTGGTAGGAGGAAGATTGCTCCTAAGTATTTGAGCCTAGAGAAATTAAGAGAATGGTGGCATGATGTTTATGCTCTAGATTTAGAAAATGTTATAACAGGGCACCAATTAAATGATGTAGCCACCTACTTCGCTGTGATGGAAAAATACCAGGCACCCAAAGGTGATTGGAACAAAATTGTCAAACAGTCAAAAGAGGAGATTGGCACCATTGAATGTTGGCTGAGGATTTTGTCTTTGCCACCTATCACCGAGTTGGATAAATTATTTTTGAAAGTTTAGGATCAGAACAAGGATAAGGGGGGCAGTAGTTAATGCCCATTTTGAAGATTTGTGCTTCCCTATTATTATAGGGCATGTATTGATCCGGGCTACATTGGGGAATGTGTCTAGGCTGACCTTGATGATGTATCAGCATTTAATGTGTGCCTAATTTTGAAATTCCTGAGGCTGACTTGTTTTGGCTATTATTTTTTTTGTAAATGTTTGGCTGGGCTGACATGTTTTATGGATTCTCCATAAAGAGCATTCTTGCCTCATTGTAAAGGTTAGCTAGAAAGATAAAGGGAAAAGCTAGATTAGAAATGAGCTAGAGCATTTTGTAGTAGGGATAATAGTTAGTTTCTTGAAGAAAATATTGTAACAGAATAGTGGAATTGTTGCAGCATTGTGGTGATCTAATACAATTGAAGACATTGTGGTTCTCCTGGTGAAATCTCTTGTGTTAATTTATCTTGCATGGTTCCTGTTGTTTTATCTTTCAAATTGCTTAAAGATCTAGGATTTAGTGTTTAGAGTTGGATTAATTTGGTGAATGATATTCATGATTTCATATTTGGAATGTTTGTAGCAGTCTTTGGTCTATACTCCCAGTAACTATCTGATTGTAGTAGGCTGGTGAAGTCAACTTGGACCATACATTTATTTGTGCTTAGTTTGATTGTGGATGAATATCTATGATTTGAAAATCTATATACCTTAGAAGATTGCACCGTTCTTGTGATATTGCATTGTGGGTTGAGAAAGAATAGGTTATTTGAGATTGGTCCATTCCAGATATCTATCATTTGCATTGTTCATCTTAGCAATAATTTAGGTTTCATTAATTCTCTTTGCACCCTTATCTTTTGCTATTTCTTTATCATTTGATTAGATTTAGGATTTGAGATCATCATATTGCAAGATCTAATAAATTGGAAAGATACAGTTTGCTTGTATTAAGGTTCGATTGTGATTACCAGCATTTTCACATATTATCTGAGTTGTTTAAGCATTGTCATGACCTGACACCCGAGAGACCTTGCGGTGATTTTCAGTAATTTATTATTGAGGATTACCTTTCAAGAGAGATAGAATATTGCATTCTGTCTGAGTTGTTGTGCAGAAAACACCATCAACAGATTGGCGCTAGAAGGAGGGCCTGAATGAGCACACTGGATCATTTCTTAAACGCCATCTCTCTTGAGAGATATAGGAGAAATACCAGATCTACCCTAGGAGAAGAATATTTATAGGAATTACAGTTCCCCACTAGGTCAAGAAGGACTCAAGAAAGGGGAGAATCATCATCACCCATCCCTTCACCCGTATCGTCCACATCTTCACTTCTAGAAGCTGAGGCTATACCCATCCCTGAGGCAGTTCTCATTCAACAACCCCAGCCTATCATTAACCAACCACAACCACCACCCCCACTTTTTCCAATTCCCTTCCTCGCTAATAATCCATCTCCTTTATTTTTCAACGCTTACAATGTAATTCCCAAAAACCTTGAGCACTTCTGTTCAAAATTCCATGTAAATGACCCAAACAGGACTGCAGAAGAACATATAAGGATTTTCCAAACCTATTTCAAAGACAGAGGGATTGTTCATGAAGATGTTGCTTGTAGGTTGTTTCCTTATTCACTAGGAGAAGAGGCCTTTTACTGGTACAATCACCTCCCATCTGGCTCAATTCTTAACTGAAATGATCTTGAAACTGTCTTTTTACAGAAGTTCAGAATACCCATCAGTGCCAATGAATTATATCTACAATTCACTAGAGTCAAGAGAGAGGTCAATGAACCAATATCCAGTTTCAATAATAGGTTTCATCGTGTGTATACCAGACTTCAAGACCCTTATGTTTTAGATAACAATACAACCCTGGGAGTTTATTACGAAGCCTTGGATAGTCTTACAACCACCTTTCTGAAGTGGAGACCAAATCCTCTAGTTAGCCTAACTGATGCTTATACAGAAGCTGTCAAGCTTAGCACAGATCTAAAGCAACATTTGACTGGACCATTGTTTTCTTTAGGACCAGTTGCACATCCCAATCAGGTTCAAGCAGTGAATCAGGCACTTACCAATCATACCCCAATCGTAAATCCAGTACCTCAATAACCTTTGATGCCACATCCTGGTCTCCCCATGAGTCAGGTCTCTCCTATGATGAATTTTCCCCAGCAGCAAGTTAACTAGCCTATGTACCAGTTACAGCATACTAGCTTCCCCACCTATTTGTAGAATTTTGAATTGTTGCATCAGTCAATAAGATCTACTACAATTCTTGTTCCTCCTCAGAGTAATCTGAGCTAGATCCCTTATGGAGATCCAAATAAGGCAAGGATTGATGAAATGGCTGAACAAATAAAGAAGCTAAACCTAGAGGTGAGCTATTTAAGGAATCAAAACAGTCAATTACAAGCTGCTCAAAAGAATATACAATCCAATCAGAAAAGAGAATTTCCACAAGGGCAGAGTTTTGACAGAGGACAATGTAATGAGAGAGGATTCTATAAAAAGAGGGGATATAATCAGGATAGGGGTTATAACAATGATAGAGGGTTCAATAATGATAGGAGATAGAATTTTGATAGAGGACAAGGTAGTGGATCAGGATTTGATAAGAGGCAATTGTAGGGACATAGCAGGACATGGAATACCATACCTAATAATGGAGTCCCCACCCCATTGGATCAACCAGTTAATCAAATTTTCAACCAATCTGCAAATCATCCAGTCAGTCAAGACAAGTCTCCCAGTGGTGTGTATATGGCTGAGGCTGCTCTGTCAGGATGGTGTAAGCTCCATAAGACAAGCCAGCATTTAGAGTTAAAATGTTCAGAGTTCCAAACTGTAGCCTCCATTTTCTAGTATGAGGTGGAGAATAATGCAAATGGATAGGAGATTGTTCCCTCCACCCCTTATGATTCTCCGGTGCTAGTATTAAACCATGCTCACTTCCCAGCAAGTGAAGAAAATATTCCAGAAGAAGAATTTGATTTCTAAGAAGATAAAACAAATCAAATCTGCAATGGGGATGAGGTGGCTCAGTTATTTAATGAGGAAGCAATGAACGATAATGGCCCCCTTGACCAGGACGAGGCCTATGTTGAAGAAGTACAGATGTTCCAGAGGCAGGGTAAAGGATATGATTTAAGAGACATGCCTCATAGGCGCCTACAAGCTGGAGGAACCTTCACCACCTCTATTCCTCCTAATAATTTCAATACCCCTCCAGATCCTAATTCTAGTAATAATCCATCATTTCCACATGTTTTCCGGTAGTACCTTGCAAAGGAAAGGCAAGCTCAAATTGACCCATAGAGGGAAAAGACTATTCAAGCAGGTAAAGACAAGGTGGAGGAACCTTCTAAGGAAGCCCCCACTGATATGAGTGAAGAAAAAATGGCTTTGTATGTCACTGAGGAGTTCAAGAAATTAAAGATAAATCTTTCAACATTTGAGTTATTGAGGTTCCCTGCAATCAGGAAGGCCGTTATAGGTACTTATGATGCACACCCAGTGTCCCTGGATAAATCTCCTAGTCAGGATATCAACAAGATTTCTAACTCTCAGCTTGTTAAGACACAAAACTAGGCCCATGGTCAGACTAATTTTCCCCCTGGAGATAAAGGAAAGGAGAAGGACAAAACTCAAGTGGCCTAGGTAGATACTCAACCAACTTTGTTTCAAGGGAAGACAGAGACCCCACCATTTCTAATTTTTGTGCGCATATTTGGTAAAAATCTACATAATTGTTTATTAGATTCTGGTGCTTCTACTAATGTGATGCCATTTGGAGTTTGTAGAGATATAGGGATTACACTTGCGGATTCTCAGAAGAAGGTAACTCAATTGGATAGAACTGAATTAAATGTGGTGGGAGAATTAAACATGATTCACATGCAGATAGCTTCTGACCCAAAGATTGAATAGGTAATCAATATTCAAGTAGCTGATATCCCCGATGCATATGGCTTGATTCTAGGGAGATATTTTACCAAATCCTTAAATGGATATGTTTCTACTGACCACTCTCATATGTGGCTCCCCTGGAAAAGGGTACCAAATCAGATTCGAATTGAGAGAGAACCAAGGATGAAATACATGATTACAGAGTAACAAAATACTTCAAATGAAGTGCTGATATCAGAAGTAGGCATGGGAAACTATATGTTGTCAACTCAGTATGATGAGTCAGACTCAGAGGAGGTATTAATGTTACATATGATGTCTGCTGGTGTAGAGGCGGATTCCAACAATACTACTCTCCTAACAGAATCCATTAAAGAAGAGGAAGAATCTGAAGATAATCAGATCAACCTATTGGACAGTTTCTAGGAATTCATTAAACAGTGTGTTGAAAGTCAAATTCACCTAGGCAGAAAGACAAGCTGTGAGGAATTACTCTTACCAAACTGGTGCAGAGTTCATAATGCTTCCCATTCAGAGTTGGAATGCTGTTTATGCTAGACAGCAGTAGAAAGAGTTCAAAAATTCCTAAATCCAACCCAAGTTGTTAAGATAGATGTGTGAAACCCTCAAGAAGGATGTAAAAGCAAGAAACCTATGCTACCTGAGGAATTATCCAGCACTAATAAGCTGAAGGATGTGATAAGGAGAACTACCATTGCTGAATGTTGGACTCTCAAATTTGATGGATCCAAATCCAAGCATGGAGCTGGGGCAGGGTTCGAATTGATCAGCCCAAAAGGTAAAAAATTCTTTGTAGCCCATAGACTTCAATTTCATTGCACCAATAACGTAGCGGAGTATGAAGCGTTAATTCATGGACTTCTTATGGCACTCAAGAAAAAGGTTAAGATTCTGCAAATTTTTGGTGATTCTGAGTTAGTAATCAAGCAAGCAAGGAGACAATATTCATGCCACGATAGGAGAATGACTAATTATAGGTATAGAGTATGGGACCTCATTGAGGGATTTGATGCCTTCAATATTCAACTAATACCATGGCAGAAGAATCAAACTGTTGATTCTCTGGCCCAAGCAGCAAGTACTTTGCAGCCTTTATCTTTGTCAAGATTGAAGAAGTTCACTATAGAATTGACTCCTGTGCCATCAGTTCCAGACAATGTTACCAACTTTCAGGTATTTGAAGATGGCACACATTCTAGATTTTATTACAAATACAGACGTTTTTGCTTCTCAAATCATTGATGAAACAAAACTCCAGGAAGCAGAGCTGGATTTGGAGGGAGTGATGAATCTAAAGTCTAATACTATTCCAAGGGGAATGGTGTAGTTGGAATGAATTTTTGATATAGATAAGATTAGAGATTAGGAAAAAGAGTCAAAGAAAGAATCTATCAATGGAAAGTGTTACACTTACAACTTGGGAACTGAGGATAATGCTAAAAACATTTTCATTGGCAAGGTGTGTACTCCAGAACAAAGACAAGGAATAATTGAAGCATTGCATAGCTTTCCGGATATAGTAGCTTGGGGTTATAAGGACTTGAAAACTTATGATACATCAATCAAAAATCATACTATACCCCTGAAGCCAGGTGCTAAACCTTTTAGGCAGAGACAGAGACCTATCAACACGTTACTAGAACCACTAATATAGAAAGAATTTCAGAAGTTATTGTCTGCCATAATTATATTTCCTATCAGACACTCAACATGGGTGGCGAACCTGGTTCTAGTGAGGAAAAAGAATGGAGAAATTTAACTCTACGTTGATTTCAGAAACTTAAACAGATCGTCAGAAAAGGACAACTATCTAGTCCCTTCATTGGATGAGGTACTTTAAGTGGTTAATAGATCTCAGATGATGTCCTTTTTGGATGGCTATTCAGGATACAACCAAGTGATGGTTCAGTACGAGGACAGGCATAAGACTGCTTTCACAACTAAATGGGGTACTTTTTCCTACCAAAGGATGCCTTTTGGACTCATTAATGTAGGGGCTACCTTTCAAAGGGCTATGGATATTTCCTTCAAAGATATTGTAGGTAAATGCATCATTATTTATATGGATGACCTTACTGTCTTTTCCAAAAATAGAGGAGATCATGTCTCTGATCTGCGCAAGGTGTTTCAAAGGTGCAGGGAATTTGACATATCCCTGAATCCTAAAAAGTGTATTTTTAGAGTGACAGAAGGAAAGCTACTAGGACATGTCATATCCGAAAAAGGAATTGCTATTGATCTAGAAAGGGTGGAAGCTATATTGAAGATTCAACCACCCGCTAGCAAAAAAGAGATGAAATCTTTCTTTGGCAAGATTAACTTCGTCAGGAAATTCATCACTGGATTTGCTGAAATTGTTAAGCCATTGAATGCAATGTTGAAGCAAGATGCCAAGGTCGAATGGACTATGGAAGCAAAGGAGGCATTTGCAGAAATTAAAAGAGTCATTGTTGATGCCCCAGTATTGGTAAGTCCTAATTATAGTAAGCCTTTTCACATCTATTCATTTGCTTCGGACCATTCATGTGCAGGAATGCTAACTCAAAAATATGATGAGGGAAATGAGCATCCCATTGCCTTTATGAGTGCCCCATTAAAATATGTTGAGTTGAGCTATCCAAGTGTGGAAAAGTAGGCATATGCTCTGGTTAGAGTAGTGCAGACATTATATCCTCAGGAATAAGGTTTATGCAATTGTCCCAGACCCCACAGTCAAGTTACTTTTGATGCAGAATGAGTTAGGAGAGTGTACAGCTAAGTGGGTGACAATGCTATAGGAGTACAATATTGAGATCTAGCCCATGAAGTTGGTAAGAGGACAGGGACTTACTCAGACTATGGCTGAAATAGGGCCTGAATTGACTGTCCAGAATTATAACATTGAGGAAGTTTCCCCAGATAGTTGGTATAATGACATAGTTTACTACTTACTAAACCAATGATTTCTAGGCCATCTTAATGTTGTTCAGAGGAGAGCTCTACGATTGAAGAGTGGCGGTTTCATGCTAAAGGGAGTTGTTCTGTACAAGAAAAATCATGAAAGCATTTATTTGAGGTGTCTTGGGAAACAGGAAACTGAAAGGGTGATAAATGAATTTCACGAAAAGTATGGCACTGGCCATGGTTCTACGATTGCCACAACAAATCAAATCTTAAGGGCTGGATATTACTAGCCCACATTGTTCAAAGATGTCCACAATCATGTCAGGACCTGTCACACCTACCAGACCATAGCAACAAAGGAAAAGGTATGTGGCACTTCCACTCCAATCGGTCACTGAGGTAAGGCCTTTTTCCCAATGGGGTATGGATTTTATAGACCCCATCAACCCACCATCTTCTGCAAGACACAGGTACATTCTCACTATAACTAATTATTTCACAAGATGGACTGAGACTTATGCTTGCAGACAATGTACATCTGAGGTAGTGATTGATTTTATAGAATCTGCTATTCTTAATCAATTTGGATGCCCTATTGCTATTGTCTATGATAATGGTCCTGCTTTCGCATCTTTAAAATTTTCAAATTGGGATTTTGATCATGGCTTTATTGTAAAATTTGCATCCAATTACTATCCCCAAGGTAATGGCTTAGCAAAGTCCTCTAATAAGAACTTATTGATTGTCATTCGTAAGCTGTTAGAAAGGAACCCAAAAGACTGGCATACCCAGCTTCAGTTTTCCCTCTAGGCAGATCATACAAGACTTAAGTCATCCATCGAAAAATATCCCTATTACTTAGTATATGGTTTGGAGCCAGTATTCCCTATTCAACTCAAGATCCCAACCTTACAGTTTATTAATGATTTTTATGGTGAGGGGGATAGAAGGGATGCTAGGTTGACAGAACTACTGCACCTTGAGGAGAAATGAGATAATGCCCTTGAGAATTTTTCCAAACATTAGGGGGTGGTTAAGAGGTGGTTTGATAGGAGGGCTAAGATTAAAGCCTTTAGGATTTCTGACCTTGTCCTATATTGGGATAAACCACATGATCGCAAAGGGGACCATGGGAAATTTGACAAACTGTGGCTTGGTCCATATAGAATTGTTGAAATACCTGGAGATAATTCCTTCCATCTGAAGACTCTCACGGGAGAAGATATTCCACTGCCTGTCAATGGGCAGTATTTGAAACATTATTTCCAATTCTGAGTTGTTTTCAGCTCCTTGTTTTGTATATAGTTAGTCTAGGTTGCTTTTCTTGGTTTGTTTGGTTAGATTAGGTTTGCTTTGGTTTGTTTTTTTTTGGGTTTATGTTGCTCTCGCTCTTGGTTCCTTCTCTTTCTGAGGGTCTCTTGTTGCATTTGTATAATGGCGGTGACAAAGTAGGTGTAGTGCTCTTAGTATTTCCCTTCCAAACTTCAATCACCTTTCCAGAATGTCTTGGCATTAATTCTCCACCCAATGTCACTTATCCTTATGTTAAGACAAAGGGTCTTCTAGTCAAATTGAACAGGAATACATTAGGGTCTCATACTTCAAATATTAAAGATACCTGAAGTTGCAGAAGGTCTTTATGAGGATTGAATAGGTGAAAAATTCTTTTTCTGCTCTAGTGCCACTATGGTTATCATCCCTGAGTGTGAACTTCATTGTTCATAGGTTGAGGTGAAAGTAGTGAAAAGACAAGCAATATCAAAAAAAAGAAAAGAGAATATATATATATTGAAAATTAAAAGGTTTGAATTCAACTCATCAGGGGAATCTGAATATCTTTACCGGGGCTATAGACACCTGGCTGGCAGTAGAGCTATGTTTAGGAGAATCACAGCGATAACCTTGTTGGGGCTATGGATGCCTGACTGGCAGCGAGGCTCTATCCAGAATACTTTTAGAGTATGAATCTTTATGTAGCTTGTCCATACCAAATTTGGTTCCTGTTGCAACTAAAGGAGAGTAATCAATGCATATGCACACACTTCGACCCTGGTGTAGGAAAGTTTGTGTGACTAGGGGAGATCTTTGATTTAACCGTAGATGGTGACAGGATGGGTAAGTTGAACCATAAGTTCTAGGTTCTTGATTCCGATTTGTCATTGAAATTCTTAGGAGCATTTCCCCAATGGAGTTGCCATTTGTTGTGCAGTTTTGGACACACACCCCACTTGGAGTAGGGACCCTCTTTTCATGATGTCTTTTGAAATTTGGTTTTTATGAGATTTGTCTTTTTAAGGTCTTGAGATGTTGGTCTTACTAGCTTTAGTCTTGCCTTGAGGTTTGAATTGGTTAAACTTAGGTTTTAGTCGAAATTCGGGTTTTGACCTGGGTTCGGGATTTTTCAGCTCTGGCGGATTCTCCCAGGCCCTGGTTCATTGTCTGTTTACTGTTGAATTTTCTGAAATCTGGGTTTCTACTTGAATCTAGGATTTTCCAGCCTGAGCAGATTTTCTCGAACTGCTTTAAAATCCTGAACTTCATTAAAACCCCAGTTTCTGCCATACCCGCGGAATTCGTGTTCATCTGAATTATTCGCTTGGCTTGTTTTTTTCTAGAATTCCGTTTTGGGGTCGGGTTTCCGGATTTCCTCGACTTGTCTTGTCACTTGTTAATGCTTGAAGTACGTTTGCTCAGGCACGGGTGTGGATGGATTTAAAGGCTTTTGAGCATCATTTTGATTTCATTATTTACTTGTTATATGCTCTAACGTTTGAGATTCTTCATTTGAGGTTTTGATTGCTGAATTCAAGTTGCTTGTGTGTGATTTGCTTGAGTGCTGGTTGAGTTTCTCGTCGCTAGGGCACACAGTTTCACAGTCACCTCTTCAAGTTCGAGCTTCATCCAGACTAATCCATGGTAAGTTGTTGCTAGCCCTTCCTTTTGTTTGCACTTTGATCCAATCTTTCGATTTGATTGATAGTCATTCTGGGTCGACCTTTGCTTGTTTTATCATTTTGTATTTATCGAGCTAGGGTTTGACTTGCTTCTCCACTGGATTTTATCACCCACACTATGCGTGCTTTCGTTTATCAATTGAGTGTTGGATGTATCACTGTAGATATGTTTAGGTAGGACTTTGCCTTCTAGGCATGCAATTCGCTATATTCTATGAAGATTAGGGTTTCAGTTCATTTTCCTGAATTTATCAGGTTTGGTAGGGTTAGCGTGATTTTCATGTTTTATGTCTAGCCCAACCTGCTCATACCTTGAGAAATCCCAGTGCGCTTTGATTGATCATCTCAATGATAGTTTTTTGAAAATTTAAGTTTACCCTGGTTTTCATGGTGGGGTTCTGGTTATTGGATTTAGGGCATCATTTTTTCGGCTTGAGGATTAGTCATTCAGAAGTCTTTTGAAATTAAAATTCATGTGCATTCTAATTTTGCTTATTGGGATCAATTTTAGGACCATTGGAATCCAAATAGTGAGGTTTTGCATGATCATTCAGTTGACAGTTCGCGTGTTAAGATTCATCGGGTTTCCGAGGTGTCCGTGGAATTTCTGCGAGCTCGTATTTTCCCAGTTTCTGTCAAGTCTACGGAGTATAATGAGTTTTGGAGTTTCGAGCAGTCCGTGGAAATCCGGCCTGTACGGATTTTTCCGGTTTCCTGCGTGGTTTCATTTCTTTTTTGATTTTCAAGTATAGGGGTAATGGAGTAAATGTTAAATGATGATTTCCTGTTGCTAATGGATGAATTTCATGATAATCACATAATGTTTAGTCCATACTAATGATTCATTTGGTGAATGATATCATGACAGTAGGAATCCTTCTAGGTCAGATTTCTCCGAACTCCACCCCGACTGGATTTTCCCGGTTTACCCCATTTTCCCGGATTGCTTCATTTTTTTGGATTTTCAAGGATTGAAAATTTGTGATAGTTCTTAATTGCTTTATGTGGTTTTATGCTAACCCTTTTATTGGAATATGCATGATAATTGGGCGCTTATGGGGTTCTTTTGTGAATGCAGGCTGAATCAAGCAAAGCTGCTGCAGGAAAGTCTAAAGGTGATACAGAGGGGTCTTCCATTTCAGAGGCAAAAAGATTGAGATTGGATACCAAGAGTCAACTACCTGACAGTAAGATATCTTCTATATGGTCTGAGGTCTCTGACACCAATGTAGGGGCAAGGAGATATGAGGAATTCAAGGCAAGAACAACTCAGAAGGATCTATTGGTCCTGAGAAATGGGATGATGAAGTCTGGATTGGTCCATGTGGCAGGATTCCCTCCTGCAATCCAGTGCTATGAGTTGATACTAGAATGTGCCCATCAGTATGATTTTGACACACAGAGGGTTGTTAGCACTGAAGGGAGATTCTTGGAAAACTTCAGTCCTTTTTCTATTTCCCAAGCTTTTGACATGCCAGATTTGCCATCTGTATGTGCCTTGAACATGGATTTAGCCAAAACCTATTATGAAAATGAGCCCACCAAAGCCCAGCAGATGATTAATTCCTGGTTGGAGAAACCAAAATCTCACTTTTCCAAACTACCCAAGCAATTACATAGAGTCAAATTCAGATCAGACATATATGATGTGATCACACTATTGAGTAGAGTGGCTGGTTTGAAGAGTGCCAGAGTGTTAGAAAACTGGATGGCCCATGTGACCAACAAAATTGAGCAAGGCATTAATTACCATTGGGTGAGACTCATTAGTGTAGTGATTGATAAACAGATGAGGGATGTTCTAGAAACAAAGAAGTTCACCATGTCTTCCTATGTGGTGTATGTGTTGGCTAGATTCTACCCATACAGGGGTTTGAATCCAAAGGGAACATTTGGACAAGATATAGTTTATTATATATATCCAGAATTGCACCTAGGACATCGGGATTATATGAGAGAAAATGGTGCGTTTACAATGTATATCACTAGGTCACTTCAAAATGCAGAGCATGTGAGATTGTCTGATGGAGCAAAGGAGATAATAAAGAAATATGGAGCTTGGTTCATTCAATTTCCCACCTTCTCCTACATCAGAATTGATGGATGTCAAACAACTCCATACAGGTTGCCTAGATATCCTACTAATCACATTGTGCTATTGAAGATTATAAGACAGATATGTGACTTTGATGCTATTGTTAAAAAGGAAAAGCATAAGATATGGTTTGGAGGTGATTTCCCTTTGAAGATTGGTATAGTTGAGGTATGCCCCTCCATCCAATCGGCGCATGCAGCAGGGGATGAATTGGCTGCTTATGGTTTCTCCTTCCATTCCAAGAGGACAAACTTTGATATCACCGAAGAAGCGCAGAAGAAGGCCACCAAAGAATACCATCACAAGGATGACCTAGAGGATTACTAGGAAAATATCAAAGATGATTTTGAAGCAAGGAAGAAAAGGTACTCTAGGCTTCCTGTTGATGTGATTAGGCTATACAATGTTAAGCTGATACCTAACCAATTAGAGGATGACGAGAATCTGGTGCAAGATCATGCATATGAATCTGTCAAGGACAAATCAATTGGAGAAATAAACTAGGCATAAGTTGAGGTAACTGAGTTGGAAGACCTAATGGCCCCTATTATGAAATTTACTACATAATGGTTGAAGCATAAAGTTTGGGAGTTGGAGAGTGAGAAGGTACCCTGTACCTTCAATTTAATGGAAAATCTGAATCCTATGTCCACCTTAGAAGAATCCAGAGAAGATGATTCCACAGAGAAAACTAAAGTCAGCTCACCTTTCAAAATTAAAGTTAGAGGCCCAAAGGAAAGTGAGCC
The DNA here is from genome assembly GCA_007258455.2 of Sequoia sempervirens. Classification (NCBI taxonomy): domain Eukaryota; kingdom Viridiplantae; phylum Streptophyta; class Pinopsida; order Cupressales; family Cupressaceae; genus Sequoia; species Sequoia sempervirens. The sequence continues at coordinate 250,749,839 of VDFB02281492.1, forward strand.
GGAGCAGAAAAGGAAGCCAAAGGGGAAGAAAAGAAGCTGAACTTTGAGAATTGATAAGTCTCCAATGGAGGAGGAACTTGAAAAATCAGAAGAAGAGGGCACTCCTCCATAGCCAAAGAATACATAGACAACTAGGGTTTCAAAGAGAAAAGGTCAAGAAACTTCCAAAGATGAGACTCCAGTTGTTGATGTGGAGAGTTCAGGGGAAAAAACTAAGGTTTATTCAAGGAGATCAAGGACTCCATCTCCTAAGGAGACTATGCAAAAGATGGATCCTCTTCCAAAGGCACTAGTTGTGGAGCAACCTAAGGCTACTTCCCCTCCACCAAATTTACCTAAGGAGACAGCCCACCAAGAACAAAAGACTAGTGGGGAGATAGAGCCATTCAAGGAAGGAGAACTCTTTGGTGCAACAGCTGAACTTGAGGCTGAAGATGTAGAAAGGCATCCTTCTCCACTAGTGCAATATGAGGATTCTCTGGTAAGCAGCAAAGGTAACAGATCACCTGAAAAAGGAGGATGCCCCTGTTAGAACCCCATCACCTTTGCAAGAGGAAAAGCCTGAATTAGGTGATCAAGGTGAGTAGTCTCCTATAAAAGAAAAGGATGAAACAACAGAACAATGTGAAGAGGCCAGGACAGATGAAATTTGGGTGAATCTTGTTGTCCCAGATTGGTTGGAAAAGGAGATTACGAGAAAGAAACAAGTTATTGTTGAGGACACCCCTCTCGATTGGGATGAGATGTTGGCCAAGATTGGTAAAGGTAAGAAGAACAAGGTGGCTAAGGTAGTTTCAAGGATTGAAAGAGATGAAGCAAGTAACAGGGTCATTCACATTGCCACCCCTGCTACAGATAAAACTAAAGAAGAGGTCATTGGAAAAGATTATAATGTGCAGACCATTAATCTTGGACCAGCTTCTATGGAGAAAGATATTGAGGAGTATGAACGGTCCAGTGCAGTAATAATTGGAAGATTAAGGAAGGAAACACAGTCCAAACATGAGCTTAAAAGGGAAAATGAAATGCTTAAGAAATTTCTCGAAGATGTGATGAAGCCTCTACAATCTCTCCACCCATCTTCTTCTGCTGCGGTTGGTTTCTTGCCCAAGGAAACTATTTTTGAACTTGAAAGGATGAAGGATTCTACCCAAACTATAATGAATTGGTTGAAGGATGTGCAAGTGAAAGGAGATGATGCAATAAAGGAAATCCTTTCAACTGGAAAGGATGCAGTAAGAGCCAAGGACTTATTGGAGCATGTCCTATCTCAAGACAAGGAGGATGTCAACCTTCAATTGCAGAAATCTAAAGTGATTATGGGATATGACAAGGATCAGTTGGCTACAGATGGAATCCTTCCTTCATCTAGACTTAATGAGCCTTGGGAATGGTTTGAAGCTTTGCAAATTCAGCAAAAGGCCATCAGAAAGATCCATAAATGAAGAAACAAATAGATGGTGATCTGACTGGAGTCTATGAAGGGTGTATTGCATTTTTTGAGATAATGACTGGTAGGAGGAAGATTGCTCCTAAGTATCTGAGCCTAGAGCAATTAAGAGAATGGTGGCATGATGTTTATGCTCTAGATTTCAAAAAGGTTATAACAAGGCACCAATTAGATGATGCAGCCACCTACTTAGCTGTGATGGAAAAATACCAGGCACACAAAGGTGATTGGAACAAAATTGTCAAACAGTCAAAAGAGGAGATCGGCGCCATTGAATGTCGGCTAAGGCTTTTTCCTTTTCCACCTGTCGCCGAGTTTGATAAATTATTTTTGAAAGTTTAGGATCAGAACAAGGATAAGGGAGGCGATAGTTAATGCCCATTTTGAATATTTGTGCTTCCCTATTATTATAGGGCATGTATTGATTCGGGCTACATTGGGGAATGTGTCTAGGCCGACCTTGATGATGTATCGGCATTTAATGTGTGCCTTATTTTGAAATTCCTGAGGTTGACTTGTTTTGGCTATTATTTTTTTTGTAAATGTTTTGCTGGGCCGACATGTTTTATGGATTCTCCATAAAGAGAATTCTTGCCTCATTGTAAAGGTTAGCTAGAAAGATAATAGGGACAAGCTAGATCAGAAATGAGCTAGAGCATTTTGTAGTAGGGATAATAGTTAGTTTCTTGAAGAAAATATTGTAACAGAATAGTGGAATTGTTGCAGCATTGTGGTGATCTAATACAATTGAAGACATTGTGGTTCTCGTGGTGAAATCTCTTTTGCTAGTTTATCTTGCATGGTTCTCGTTGTTTTATCTTTCAAATTGCTTAAAGATCCAGGATTTAGTGTTTAGAGTTGAATTAATTTGGTGAATGATGTTCATGATTTCATATTTGGAATGTTTGTAGCAATCTCTGGTCTATACTCCCAGTAACTATCTGATTGTAGTAGGTTGGTGAAGTCAACTTGGACCATACATCTATTTGTGCTTAGTTTGATTGTGGATGAATATCTATGATTTGAAAATCTATATACCTTAGAAGATTGCACCGTTCTTGTGATATTGCATTGTGGGTTGAGCAAGAATAGGTTATTTGAGATTTTTCCATTCCAGATATATGTCATTTGCATTGTTCATCTTAGCAATAATTTAGGTTTCATTACTTCTCTTTGCACCCTTATATTTTGCTATTTCTTTATCATTTGATTAGATTTAGGATTTGAGATCATCATATTGCAAGATCTGATAAATTGGAAAGATACAGTCTGCTTGTAGTAAGGTTCGATTGTGATTACCAACATTTTCACATATTATCTGAGTTGTTTATGCATTTTCATGACCTGACACCTGAGAGACCTTGGGGTGATTTTCAGTAATTTATTGTTGAGGATTACCTTTCAAGAGAGATAGAATATTGCATTCTACCTGAGTTGTTGCTGTGCAAAAAACACCATCAACAAGTCCTAGTTCTAGTGCATTTTTAGGATTTTGCAAATTTGGATACCCTTTTGGCATAAACCTATTCCTGCATAGTTTCCCAGAAATAGGATTGATTCATCCAACTTGGTGAATGAGTCCCAGATAGCCTTAACAACATATTTTTTAGTGATTTAGACCTCCATTCAGCCATCTACAATTTACCAAGTGCACACTTTCTATTTTACACCTTTCTATTGCATTTCATTCATCTTTCTAGGTCATTTAGAGTTAAGTTGCATTCAACTATGGTTTTACTTTTTATTATCTTTTCTAAGTTTAGGCTTGGTGGTGAACCCCTCATTAGATCATATTTAGCCCCTAGGACAACCCTATTGCAAGTTCTCTTTCTCTTTTGCATTGAGATTTCTATGGTTATCCTTGAGTGGAATCACTTTGAATGTGGGTGTGATAACACTCGATGATTATCCTATCACCCATTTTCTAAGGTTTCATTTTGGTGAACCTACATTTAGAAAATCATAATTATGATTTGGAATGCATTTCCATCGTAGATTTATCTTGCATTAACATTGCATTAGGATTTTCATTGGTTAATTCACATTCTAGGGTTTCAAATTTTGCATTAGTAAAAGCTCATTTAGCTTGCATGTTTGCATCCAATTTCATTCAAAATCACTCAAATTCTACATCTGCATCTCAGACATAGATCAAACAAAATAAAAATCATAAAATCAAATTAATTTAAAAAAAAAAAATTCAAAAAAATCATCACTGGTACTCATTCACCATGCTAGGCGAATCAGTCCCTCTACACATATTGCACTACATTTTATGGAATTCAAAGTTCAATTTCTGAGTTTCTATTTGTTGTTATTTCTTTTTTGTTTCAGTTTCCAAAATTTTAGTTATAAGTATTTCATTATTCTTAGCTCACATTTCATTTGCACTCACCTCTCATTGAGTAGCCTTTGCATGAGTATTTGGCATCATATTACTAATACAGTGGTGAGATGAATTTCGAGACTCATGCCATTCCGCGATAGCACAATCATTGTGGATCTTGGGTTGTCTAGCTCTTTCACTCTTGGTATTGATACTAGTACACTAGATATGGACAATACCTTTCACAACTCTTTTCCCTCAAGTAGTATGCAAGTTGAACCAAGGAATGATAGTGTCTTGCAAGAAAACATAATTCACATTCATGAGGACTTGGCACATTTATAACATCAAGTGAAAAATGAAAACATTTAAACTATTTCCATCCTTACCATAGATAACATTCACCTCATGCTTGAAAGTGAATATGTCCTTGACCTTTTGAAAAACATAGTGAAAATCTATGGAAAACATAGCACCTCAACCACCAATTGTCCTTTGAAACAAGCAATATTAAAATTCAAGAAGGAACTCAAATTACTCCTATCAAATTACTCCTAGAACAATATCCTCAATACCTACATATATCAACCCTCAAGTCACAACAACAATGCAACAAGTTAGTAATGTGATTCCTTCCCTAGGTATTCCTGCTAGCATCCCTAGTTCCTATGTGGCATCACAAGTTATATCTCCTACATTACCACATATAATAATTCCATTCACTTGTACTTTTAATACATAGAACCCTTCACCACTTTCACTTCCATCTCATAACACAAGTAATGACCCTATCATAACACAACTCTTCCAAACTATTTCATCCCTTCAAAAAAAATTTCCACCATCAATCAAAGTCAAAATGGCCCACCTACATATTATGTCAAAAGTAGTCCATTTTCCTTTGAGATATTGTGAACACTAATGCCACAAGGTATAGAGGTGCCTATATTTTCAAGAGATGGAGGGAAGGGAGATCCTTCTAACCATGTTAATGCCTATATTGCCTTATGTAGTGACTTTTTCCTTGATGATAAACTATTGGAAAATATTTTTCCTAGGTCCTTGAAAGATACCACCTTGGAATGGTTTTCTTCTTTACCAAACAACTCAATTTGTTTATTCAATGAACTTGATGATGAATTTGTAAACCATTTCCAAGTGCATATGACTCCCAATATGACCTTGGCTGATTTGATGAGATGCAAGAAGAAAGAAGAAGAAAAGATAACTGAATTTATCTCACGCTATCAATCACTTTATTGCCAAATTGATGTCAAGGTTCCCAACACTCACTTTCAAAATATGTTCATATAAAAATTTTAAAGTAAGATTTAAGATTTAAGCTTACCATGATGAAATTCCCATCCTTCATGCACTTGTGTACTGTCCTCCATCATTATCAAAATTTGGTTAGTAGTCAAGATACAAAGTCCACCTCTAGCTAGATTCAGAGATTTGAGCCCACAAACCAAAACAATTCCTAACCTTTTAGGAAATAGAATAAAGGGTTCCTTCAATTTAATCCCCCTCAAAAAACAACTCAAAATACCAATAACCAAGTAGTTGTTGTTAAATCCACGATACCCTTTAGCTATGGAGACCTGAAAAAACAATTCACTCCCTTACCTGATACCCTTTATAACACAATATCTCAACTTTTAGACCAAAAAATGATTACCTTACCTCTCGTCAAAACACCTGACCCTAATAATCCTTTACCCTTGATCTTTAGATCAAATTCTTATTGCCACTATCACCAAAAAAATAGACATGACATAGAACATTGTAAGCATCTTAAACATATTGTGCAAGACCTCATTGATTCCAGTCTTCTTTATGTTGAAGGTGTTAGTGATCAATGAAATAAGTCTAATGCCCCTCCTAACCAAAACTTGCAAATTTTCACCAACCTAATGCCAAAACATAATATTTCATTTTTTAAAGCCAACGAAACTACAAAGAATGATGTGATGAATGTTGACACAAATGATGATAACAATGATTCTATTCAGCATGATACTATCCCTAATAATCCTATAGATGAAATGGTAGGGGTGATAAATGTCATCCCTCATAAGGGAAGAACTAACAATCCTCTTGAAATTGCTTTCACTTCTAAGGATATAATTAAACATGCACCTGATTGTCCACTCTACATAGCCAGTTGTATCTATGACAAGCCCACTAATGGGATACTAATAGATCTCTTTTGTGGAGAGAATATGATCATTGAGGAATTCTTACTTTTGCATGAGATCTATCAAGATCTATACGACAAACTGAATGAATGGATCAAAACACACAATGGTTTTGCTTGCCCTATGATAGGATCAATCACCTTGCCATTGCAAATAGGACAAAAAATATTAGATGTCACATTCTCCATCATCCCACAATCGGACCAATTTCATGCAAAGCTAGGCCACCCATGGCTTTGCTCCATGGAATTTGTCCCTTCGATTGTACACAAATGCTTAAAGTTTCCATTTGACAATGAAATATTCACTGTCCACCATTATGGCTTAAACCCTTTGTCATCCAAAGGAATTTTTCCTTAGATTCATTTTTGGACCATGCCCATGGAACCTATAAAACCACGAGAAGACTTTTTTTTCCTATCCTACCAAAAATTCAAAGCAAAGAGAATAGTTGAACTATCCCTCTAAAACATGTCCCCATCAACCTCTGAGTCTACCATCCTTGATGAAACCATGCTTGAACCTAAAGAAGTACCAAACAACCAAGACCAACCTAAGACAAAACCTCCACCTACATCTTACAAATGACCAAGAGATAATGAAAACAACCCTTTCATACCTCCTAGAATCAAATAAGTATACAAAGTCAAAGAGGACATGGTTGAACAACCTCCCATTGTTACTTTTGTTCCTCCCCTTGGGGAAGAAAAAGAAGCCTATGGTTGATCAATCCACTCCTACAAAAACAAAACTTGAAAATAGAACTAAAAGAAACAATGGTGCTCGAGAGTGTAGACATCTAGATGTCATGCCCTTGCTCATAGATTACATGAATAAATAAACAAAGAAAATCAAGATCCAAACATGGATGAAGCAATGCATGATGAACCTACCCCTACCCCGAGATAAAACAATCCAATACAACAACCACAATAAGAGTTGAACTCTTCCATGGACATTATTCTTCAACCTCAATTATTGTGATTAATTTGGATGACGATGACGAGGTTGCTAAAATTGACGAAGAGATGAATAATGAATTGAATACATTATTTTCCTCTTCCATGAGCTTAGATGAAAAATATCCTACAAAGATTATTGAACCTGGTGCTTCTCCTAGTTTGTCAGTTTCTCTTGTCCCTTTTCCTAGTTTCCCACCTTCAGTATATAATGAACATGATTGGGAGGAGGATGACCTACTTTAGGTTGACTCGCATGTGCCTTACTAGTCTTTTGCATTATTTATTTCTTTTTCACTTCATTTTGTGTGATTGCATGTGTGATGTGATCCCTCGTGATGTTGTGTTTGATGTTTCTCACTCTCTGTGACATTCATCTATTTGTACCTTCATTCTTCTCTATGTCATAAATCTTTTACCTTTCGCTTTTTACCTTTTTCATTTGTCTTGTGCTTTCCTCTTGGGGATGACACAAGGCATTGAGACATTCATGTCTCTTCCATGTTGACCCAAAAGGATTTTCCTTTTCTTTAACTCTTTTTTGTTCATCTTGAGTTTTATTTTTGGGGATGACACAAGGCATCAAAACATTCATGTCTCTTCCATGTTGACCCAAAAGATTTTTATTTTCCTTTTTTATCTCTTTTCATTTGTCTTGTTTTTTCCTTTTGAGGATGATGCAAGTGTCAAGACACCCTATGTCTCTTCCATGTTGACTCGAAAGGTTTTTCTCTTTTTTTCTTTTTTCACTCTCTTTGTGTCATTCTTCTAGTTCTATGTGTATTTGGGGGATGATGATAGTTCTGAGCTCTCTAAAAATATTGTAGCAAAGAACAAACTGACCCCAAATCCATATGTCCCTTATGTGTTTGGTGTTTTCATTTTGGGGGCAACCAGGCTCTCTTTTCTTTTTCTCTTGCATGACACAACTTTACTTGCAAACATATGACTTCACATAGGGCTTTCCAAGTTGGCTCTCATGTATTCTTTTTGTTTTCATTTTCATTTTATAGTTTAAAGTAATTTCTCATAGTATGGTGTTTAACAATTTCTTTAAAGTGGGAGCATACATTCGCATTATTCTTCTTCATTGTTCATGGTGCACTATTCTTATTTCGTACGATGCATTTGCTACTTTGCAGATGACATTGGGCATGATGTCCTTCAAGAGCATGATATCTCTTAGCATATCAAATTCTTCTTAGTGGCTTGACGTGACACACTGCAGCATCACCTAACTTGGGTGATCCACAATATTGGATTACAATTTTTGGCTAAACTGAACATTGAACTAATTTTTTCTAACTAAATCTTCACTTTTGGGCACTTATAGCGGATAAAATGTGAGGAATTTGAAGATGATGCAAACTAGTGATTTGTGAAATCTTGTCTATAGATTCTAAATATTTTTTTCTTTTAATTTTTGGAATCATATTTCACTTCTTTCTCCATCTCCTTCAAAAACTAGTTTTTTTGAGTAAACACCATTTTTAAGGAGTAACGCTCACTATAGAACACAAATTTTTCCCCATGAAGTATTAAATTATATTTTTTTTCAAATTTACATTTGTAACTATGATATTTAGTGCTTCCAATTGGTTTCATAGTTTTTAATTGAATAGTTTTTCCTTAATTAATTTTTGAAGTCAAACCAATTACAATTTAGACATAGGCAGACTGTATAACACAATTTTTTTTTTATGTTCCAAAATTCAATTTTTTTTTATTGGATCAAGCAATTCAATATCTGGTGCACTCATATTTTTTAAAAAAAATTAAAAATCTTTTATTTTTCCACATGTGTAGAACAAAGAGCTTGATGTTTGGTGAAAAAATTACATTTCCAAGAAATAAAAAATAAATATAACAATAAAATTAAATTTATTTAAAATTATACTTTTTGGGAAGCTTATAATAAGGACTACATAAAAAAAAAAATTTAAATTAATTCATTTGATCCCCCAAAAGGTAAATCAAAAGTGGTTTTTTATTAGCATTTTGATAGGTGTAAAGGAGACTCTATTATAGACCTTATGGTTTAAAACTAGTGGGGTTCTATCCAAGGGGGTTTGATCTAAGGTAGTTTGATCAAACCATCTTCAATTGGAATGCTTTAAATGAAAATTTTTAAGGATTAAATCATTATATTTTCTAAAAATATGTGATTTCACCAAAAATTAGAATCTCCTAGAATAAACCAGCTTTGTGGGATCACCCACTTGTGAATTTTCTATTCCTTTTTTGGTCTTCTCTTGGAGACATTTGACACAATGTTCCCTAAGTTAAAGACCTTGCATGAACTAAGCAAGACTCCTTTGAAAATTTCCCATTTTGTATTTTTCATTTGTCATTATATGGCCACAACTTGCATTCCTGTGGAGCCATCTTATTTGTTCATGAGCTCCAAGCATACAAAGTTTTGCTTGTCTCATGAAGCTCGAAAGTCATTTTGTGTGGTGCCTTATTAAAGTTATCAGGGGGTATAACTTTGGTATGGTTTGAGCAGGAAGCTCAATCGAGGCATGACTTTTCTCATAGCCACTTGTGTTTGTGTGAGTGCATACCAGCCATAAGTGTATATTTCTCACCATTTTTGAATTATCACCTAGCAGACAACCAAGAATTACATTGCCACATAGTGAGTATGCATTTTTCGAACAAAAAACCTAGATTTGATCCACGTTTTGATGGAAAAATGGTCAAAGATTGACTCAACTCTTTTATTTTTTACCTTTTCTTTTCCATCTTTGACAGTGTATGCGTGTGCTTTTTTGTTGCTCTTTACATCTTTTTCATGTGTGTTCTTTTGTTCCTATGTTGGTTTTTCATGGGATCTTGATCATTATCTCATCTTATTGGCATTGGTACACTTGGAACCCTCTTGGTGCATGTTTGTCTACTTTAGTTTGAATTTGAAACAAGTTCATCCTCTTAATAAAGTGGGGGCTAGATGGAGTCACCGAAAAAGTAACCCTTCTACTTTTTCTTGCTTGTTTGGGCCCTCCTTGTGATTTTGGCTTAATGTTGCCTTGATTTAGTTTTGCAATGTGGATGACACATTCACATTAATTCTTGGGGCCTTGTGAACTAATTGATTTTAATGGTACCTTTCTAAAGTGTTGTGAAGTGTTGTAACAAGCTTTCACACTTTTCTAGGGTTTTATCAAATAACTAAACATAATAAACCTATTTTTAATCAAAATTGACCTCAATCTTGCCTTATTTGGAGCATTGTAAATTTTTGTAATACACTTTCACACCTTTCTTGAATGTTCATTAGTAATTGGGTTTTCTTATGCTTTAATTGGCCCCATTTTGCATCCACAAGCCTAATTTATTGCATCTTTCTGAGGATAATCCTGACACCAATAATTTATCAATCATAATTCAGGTGTTTCTCGCTTGTGTGGCCCAAATTTAGGGATCTGGGACTCATTTGCCACCTTGGGCGAATGGTCCCACCTGAATCTTTTGGTCTCGAACTAGTTTTCACACATTTCTAAACACTTTTGTTTTTTGGTCCCATACATTATGCCTGGTGGGAATCATTTTCCACCTTGGGTGAACAAGTCCTGTGTGGCCTAAAATCAAATTTAATTCAAATTTTTAGAGGAATTTTATTCTCCTAGATCTAATGTCAGCTTATAGTGTTGTAATTTTGGGAATTCTTGCATAATTGAGTATAAATACAAGGTTCTTTCACTCATTTTCAATACCTATCATTCAAGAGAGTTCACAAGAGTATTTCAAGTATTCACAAGAGCATTCAAAAGCATTCAAGCGAAGATTATCAAGAATTTTAGAGTAGCATTCAAGTTTCAATCATCATGTCAAATATTGCATTCATCATGTTTGTTATTGTGCTAATAGTTTTGATGAAGAATTTATGATTCAAGCAAGTGTTTCAAACAAGATCAACATCAATCAATCAAGAGTCGAGAACCACATCCATTGTAGCCATTTCAATCATATTTTTAGCACCTTATTATGAGGGTTTTGTGAGTTGTAATATTATCTTTTGTTCATTCATCACTCTCCATTCATATTTTCTTTCATTTCAAGGTTTAATTACCAACAAGGGGTTTGACCAAGGTAAACCCCTATCCACTAACCCCATAAAATTTCTCCCTCTCCTTTGTGTGTGGTTTGTAGGATTAGGTTGTAAATTTCATAAGGAGCAACATTGGAGAAAATTTTTCAAGGGATCAAAGTTGTCAAAGTTGTCATCAAGCCTTGGAGAACATTGGAGAAGACCTACAGGTTGTAAATCAGAGATTTGAATCTATAAATTATTCAAGAAGGACAGAGTAGATAGAGAACAACAGAATCAACTTTGAAAGTAGCAAAAAAAGGAAAAATAGACTGATTTTCCACTTCTAGTAAACAAGTCCCAATTCTAGTATATATTTGAATATTTTGTGGATCTCGATACCCTTTTGGCAGAAACTTGTTCCTACACAATTTCCTAGAAATATGATTAATTTGTGAATCTTGGAAAATGAGTCTTAGTCAGCATTGACATCAATTTTTTTATTGATTCAGACCTCTAGTCAGCCATCTCCAATTTCCTAAGTGCAAACTTTCTATTTTACATTTTTTTGTTTCATTTCATTCATCTTTCTAGGTCATTTAAAGTTAATTTTCATTCAACTAGGGTTTTTCATTTCATCTTGCATTTCATTATCTTTTCTAAGTTTAGGCTTGGTGGTGAACCCCTCATTAGATCATATTCAACCCCTAGGAAATCCCTATTGCAAGTTGTATTTCTCTTTTGCATTGACATCTCTAGGGTTATCCTTGAGTGGAATCACTTTGAAAGTGGGTGTGATAGCACTTGATGATCATCCTATCACCCATTTTTTGAGGTTCCAGTATATAAATGACATTATATTAATTTTCTTTGATTTCAATTAGGTGTCCACAAATAACCAAGATGACATAAGGTGGACCTAATTTCAAATTTCATGAAACATGTAATAGACTTGTCAAAAGTTATTATTTTTTGCTACCAAGGAACATGATGTCATGTGCCACCACAAGAACCTTAACCAAATCCTATCTTAACACCACATTCTAGAATTGAATACCACACACTACTAGATGTTACCATACATGTATCAAACACCAACTAGTTGATAGATAGGCACAAAGAACCTTTTGTCACTTCAAACTTTTTGCATGTTAACATATCCTCTAAAAACTCAACATTAAGATAGAACATATGTATAAATACTCTTCTTTCAAGTTACAGATCCTACAACACCTTTAGAAAGGATACCTGAGAAACATTGAACCAACACTTAAATGAAACATTTTGGTATGACCTTGTGGATTACTTCTAGCATAACAAATAGATGAATGCATTGTAATGCAAGAATACGCATAAGTCCTAATATACACTTTCAAACCAAAGACACTCCACTATATCTAGCAACATATATTTCTACAAATATTTGCAACTCAAAATTATATGGAAATACAATTATCAACATAGAAAGGTATACATAGAGCTCCTGGAAGATAGTGTCAACTCTAACTATACATTCTTTGACATCAATGATAAACTCTATTAAAAAAATATCCCCCTTTTTCATTGATGGAAAATAGAAAAAAATTGACCACACATGAAGACAAATATGTGTCTTCTCCCCATCAAGTTTCTAGTTCTCCCCTTAGAGGATATAGCATTTTTAGTTCCACTTTCTCCCCCTTTGGCATCAATGGAAAAGGTCAATAATTTCAGTGGCATTTATCACCCTATAAAATCACCCTTCAAGCTACAAGACAAAACTACAAATACAGAAAAATGTAGAGAATTTATCTAAAGTTCCCTAACAACAACAACCCAATATTCATTCTATAGGTTTTGGAAACTATTTTGGTAACTTTATGTTCTACAAATGAGAACATGCATACTTCATAGTTTCCTCTATCAAAATTCAAAAATGTTAGACCAAATCTTGAAATGCAAAGGAATGTGAAGCATTCTACAAAGATTCTTTAGGGAAACTCCCCTTGAGTCTATACCATACTAGTTCAAAAATTTATTCTACAAGATGAAAAATCCTTCTTATCATAGGGATACCAAGATCCCCCTAAACCTGTACTTCATCTTGATTCAAGAGGGAGTAACAACTCCTAGATTCTACCAGAGAAATTCAAAAGTCTCCTTGGGAGGTGATTTTGTGAAAATGTGTATTAATTTCTCCTTCATCTCAACATACTCCAATTTCACCTCCTTTTCTACAACATTATCTCTCAAAAATGATACTTGATTACAATGTGTTTTTTCCTTGAGTACATTACTAGATTCTTTCAAATTTTTATAGCACTTGTATTATCACAAAGAATAGCAATAGGCTCATGAAATTTAATCTTCATGTTCTTCTAATGTAGATAATCTTGTTTCTTGCTTAACTAGGACGCTAATCTATCACCAAGAAAGAAAGCTCCACTCCTTGTGCTCTTATGGCCATCTATGCTTCCTACCCAACTTGCATCTATGTATGCAGTCAGTGAAATTTTCACTCTTTGGATATCATAGGCCAAAACCCACTATAGCCTTAAGATATTTTAATATTCTTTTCATAGCTTTGATATGAGTTTCTTTAGGAGCATTCTAGAATCTAGCTACAATCATAACTATTTGTAATATATTTAGTCTAGATGTTATCAAATATAACAAACTACCAATAAAAAATCTATACAATTTTTGGTTTTTTAGAGCACATTCATCATCTTTAATTAGCTTACATCCAATAATCATAGGTGTGCCCACCAATTTTCAATATTTGGACATCTTGAACTTACTTAGCATCTCCTTTATGTACTTATTCTAAGAATTCGATAACCTACTAAAAGAAAGACAATCTACCAAGCATTGAAATTTGAAACTCATTTTGCATTGCATTCTAAAACACCTTTTAAATTTCATCACTACTTTTTCCAAAGATAATATCTTCTATATAGAATACAACAATCAACAAGCGATCACCTTATGTTCTTATGTACATATTACTATATGCACTTGCTCTCTAGAACCCTTGTTGACATAAATACCTCTCTAGTGTAGAATACCAAGATCTAGGGACTTGTTTGAGTTCATACAAATACTTCTTAAATATTCACACATAATCTAGATTGTATAACCATTGAAGCCCTTCTAGTTGATCAATATAGACCTCTTCTTCTATCTGTCCATTGAAAATGGTAACTTGACATACATTGGGTACACATTGAAATTCTTGAATGATGAAAGAGCTATAAACATCTTGATTTCTACATTTCTTGCTACTAGAGAAAATATCTCTTAAAATTCTATGCCTTGAACCTAAGCATGTCCCTTACACATAAGTTTTGCCTTCTTCTAAATCACTTCACCATCTTCATTTAGCTTATTTCTAAGAACCCACTTGGTTCCAATGTCATTCTTTCCTTTAGGTCTTGGGACCAATTCCTAAGTTTCACTTTTCTTGATCTAATTCAATTCTTCCTCCATAGGTTCTATCCAACCTCTCTATTTTATTTCTTCTTTAATGGAATTTGGTTCTCTTTTTATAGTAATGCAATGTGTACTTTCTCATTTTCCTTCTCAACTCTCCTTTAGGTCTAAACCTCACTATCTTCATCTCTTATAATATTTCTAATCTTCAGAGTGATTCTTCTAAACATACTTTACTAAAGTCTTTGTAACCTCTTTGAAATATTCACCACTACTATGGATTGGTTCTTCACCATCTTCTACTTTTGGATTTCTAGCAAACAAAATAGTTTCATCAATTCTTACATTGGCACTTTCCATAATCTTCTTTAGCCTTTTGTTGTAACGCTCATATGCTTTACTTGTCATAGAGTAACCAAGAAAAATACCTTCATCAAATCTAGAATCAAACTTACCCAAATATTATTCATCCCTTTTGATATCACATTTGCTTGAACCAAATATCCTAAGATTTCTTACAAAAGCCTTTATTCCTCTCCACAACTCATATGATGTTTTATCAATCTTTGGTCTAATTTGAGTTCTATTCAAAATATATAGGACATGCTAAACTACTTATCTCTAATACATATATGGTAGATTTTATTGAATCAACATTATTTTTCCATCTCTTGTATAGTCTGGTTCTTCCTTTTTGCAACTCCATTTGTTATAGAGTCCTAGGAGCAAAAAAAGGTGTACTGACAAGAAGAAAAGATGCTATGATAGAGGAACAAGTAAATTTCTGCTTACTTTCTAAGGTGGAAAAAAAAATAATGATTAAGGCAAGCAAAGATGAGAATTGGATCAAAGTGATGAAGAAAGAGTTAGAATAGGTAGAGAAGAATCAAACTTGGGAATTGTTCCCAAGACCAAAAAATAATATGGAAAGGTTTTCAAGAACTAGACTTGTGTGTAAGGGGTACTCACAGGTTGAAGGTATAGATTTTGAGGAAACTCTTTCTTTGGTTGTAAGAATGGGAGCTATCCATTTTTTTTAATCTTTTGTAGCACATAAATATTTCAAATTATATCAGATGGATGTGAAGTCTACATTCTTGAATGGTGAATTGGAAGAAGATGTATACATTGAACAACAAGAAGGTTTTCAATTGTCAAAAGATACAAATATGGTCTACATATTAAAGAAAGAATTGTATGGACTAAAGCAAGCTCCCGGAGCTTGGTATGCAAGGTTAGATAAGTACTTATTGTAGCAAGGATTTAGAAAACCTGTGTTGCAGATAGAAATCTGTATTTCAAAATTGAAGGTGACTAAATATTAATTGTGGTAGCACATGTTGATGACATAATCTTCATAGGAAATAAAGGTATGTGAAAAAGGTTTGCAAAGGAAATGCAGAAAGAATTTGAAATGTCAATGTGTAGAGAGATGGATTTATTCATTGGTTTATAGATCATTCAATCAAATAAAGGTATATTCATATCACTATTTTAGTATGTTTAGAAAATGTTGAAGAAGTTTGAAATGGATAACTCTAATCTAGTATGTACTCCTATGATTACTAGTTATAAGTTGAGAAAGAATGATGAATATATCCTAAGATAAATTAGAGCAAGTATAGATTAATGATTAATGGACTATTATACCTTACTTAGATACTAGATCGGATATCATGCATTCAATTTTTCTTGTGGCTACATTTCAAGAAGATACTAGAGAATCTCATGTTGCATCAATAAAGAGGATATTCCAATATTTGAAGGGTACTCCAAATTATGGTATGTGGTATCCTAAGGATACTAAATTCTCCTTGAGTGCATATATAGATGCAAATTAGGTTGGATGTGTAGATAATAGGAAAAGTTCAAGTGCGAGTGCTTTATTTCTTGGAAGCATATTGGTTTTGAATGGCTAAGTAAAAAGTAAGATTCAATGTCAGTATCTATTATAGAAACAAAATATACTATAGTAGCATCATGCTATACACAAGTGTTACAAATGAGGACAATGTTGAAGGATATAAAAGTTTTACATGATGAACCTATTTCTATCATGTTTGAAAATACAAGTGAAATCAATATTTCAAAGAATCGAGTAATACATTCAAGAAAAAAAAATATCTCAATTCAGTATCACTTCTTAAGAGAGAAAATTGTAGAGAATGAGGTGAAGTTGGACTATGTTCCTACTAAGGATCAAGTTGCTAATATTTTCACAAAGGCTCTTCCAAAAGATACTTTTAAGTATCTCTGGGAGAAATTAGGGATCATTTCCCCTCCTTTCAACTAAACGCATAAGTGTGTGCATCTGTCTAGGAAGCATTTCAAGATACATTCTTGGTCCTAGACTAATGTTGAAGGCTACCTCTCAGGGGGAGTAGATAGTAGTGGTTGTTGGTTGGTGCAGTCAGTTAGAGTATATTGTATGCCACTAAGGGGGAGTGTGCAATAAAGTGAGTGTAGAAGAAAGAAAAAGAGTTGTTTGACAGTGTTGTCCTTTGAAGCTTTATCAAAGGAAGTGAGAGTAGAAGATGGAAAATAGTGGAAAGAGAGAGAAGTTGGTACCCTTTGAATGATGTCAAAGGGGGAGAGAAAAAGAGCTCAGAAAAAGCAAGAGAGTTGGATGAGTATATGGACCTTTTCCATTGATGTCAAAGGGGAGAGAATTAGTTTAAAAACCATAGTGTATCTAGTGCAGAGGAGAACATGGGGAGAAATAAAAACATGTTGAAAAAATTGTATATTGGGGAGAGTATCCATACTGCATCTAGTGAAAAAGACAATATCGGGAGAAATTAAAGCATGTTGAAAAACTTGCATATGAGGGAGAGTATTGTTTGAGGAGAAAAGGAGTCATCTAGAATGTAGGTGTTGCTAGTGTTGTAAAAGAAGTATGTGAATAGACAGGATGAAGAGTAAATATTTTTCCCAGTCAGGAGGAGTACTACTTATTGCAGTATTGTTGATTGGTTGCTTTTGTTTTTTATGGTTTTCATTAAGTATTTGTTTCCATCAATGATAAAGGGGGAGATTATTGGAAGTTTAGAGATGTTGGAAGCTTGAGTTGTGTGTGAGTTTCTTGGGTGTTATCATTGATGTCAATCCCTTATATAAAGAGAGTGTTGGAATTCTATTAGTGTTGATGATGTTCCTAGAATTGTTGGTATTGATGTCAACACATGCTAGTGATGTCATCGAAGTCTTACTTCAATATAGTTGCATAAGTTATTAGCCTAACTTGCATTTGGGAAGATTATTGTAGTTGGAAAGTCTTACATATGTTGTACATTTTGTAGATGTGTTGCAAAGATGTTAGTAATGTTGTTGATGAAGTTGGTTCACTTGGTTTCCAAGTGCTTTTGAGAAAATTTGAATAAAAGAGAGTTTAGTGTGATAGAGTGGTGTTGAATAGTTTCCTTAGAATTTCTTCATGATTGAAGATATGCTCATTTTGTTTGGATGTGATGATCAAAGGTGTTCAGAGGTGTCATATCCATAGTTTTAGGGTTTGGATCATACTACAATGGAAGATGTGTTTGACAATATGTTTGTTTAGTGAAACAAGGTGTCTAGGAGAAATGAGATTGATCCACATTTCTTTATAATGAAGGTTCTAGTGTTGCAGATCTAGGAACATGCTTATAACATTTGTATCTACCTTCCCTTCAAGTTTCAAGTGCTGAGTTGTTTCACAAGGTTGTTGTGTGTTGAATGTTTGTGCCATTATGTCTAGTTGCACAAATTGAAGGTGTTCGTAAGTTTTGGGTGGTTACAGAAGTTGTGGTAAATATTATAATGATGTAGAATATTTTGAGATATTTTGGAATATTTTTGTGTGGTCCACAAGATGTTTCTGGACTTGGATAAGTGTGTTTAGAGTCACTTGTTGGTGTTAGTGTAGGTTTGACCAACCTGGCATGCAAGCGCTAAATGTGGAGGATAATTGTTGTTTGAGGAAGTGTTGAGAAACATTTCAATGTAGATTTGGATCCTAGCTAAGTAGTGACATGGTATTCCTTCACTTCTTTCCATCATGGAAGTTTTTGGTGCTGACCTATTTGATGTTGCACAATTGAGGTGCATATGTTTCTTTAACGCCAACCTTTAACTAAGATTTTTTAGGTCAAAAAGGGTGTAAATGCAAGGAGAATTTTTGTGTGGATTAAGTGTAGATTTTTTGATGCAAAAGATGTGATTGTGATCAAGTGTGATGATCTAAGTGTAATCCTATGATTTCTAGATGTAGTGAGTAGATGGTGTCTACATTTTAGTCTGTTTGATGAGTTTTTTGTGCTTCAGTGGAATTGTACCTTCGACATATGGGTATGTGTAGGATCATCATGGATAAATTAGGCCCTTAAGTGGCACAAATTTTAGAAAATCAAAGTTAGGCACCTTGACGCAAAAATTTGAATAAGTTATCTATATTATTTCAAAAATATGTAAGAATAGAATATGTAGAAAATTGAATGTAGTTTCTAAACTACTAGATTTTTTTATTTTTTTAAATCTATTTGGTGAAAATTTTAAGTTTCAATGTAGTAGTACTTAAATTTTAGGGAAAAAAATAATTAGGTGTTTTGACCACCCTAACCACAATAAAATGATAATATTTTTTTATAATATTTTAGATATAAGTAGAGTACTCATGTCTTGATGTGATGCATATTTTTTTATAAATTTTTTCCAAGTAAATAATTAATTATGATTTTTTTATTACAACTTTTAAAAAGTATAAAAACTCATATGTCTGACCACCTTAACTTGGTTAAAAATTCATGAAATTTAGTTTTTAATTATATAGTATACAAAACATATAATGTGATGCATGTTTCAGATTCAAAAAATGTGACACCATTTGAAAGCGATAGATGTTTTTCAATCAGTCTATCAATCAAGACTTTAGTCATAATTCAAATTGAAAATGAATAATAATTATTAATTAAATTCAAAGGAAAGCATAATTTATATTGGTGGAAAGTTGAGAATGTCCTTTAAAAACCCTTTTCGTTTGATCAATTTTGGGTAAAAAAAGTCATCACCACATACCCTACACATACCCATCATATCACCACTTTTGGGCCCATCATGATCCTACACATACCCATATGAGAGATGCATTATTAGCAGCTCAAATTGGTAGTGAGTCACCCCTTCTTTTATCTTCCTTTTTTTTGATAGTGAGTCCTTTGGTAGTGAGCCTTTCTTTATCTCTCTAGGAAGTGAGCCCTTGGTAGTGAGCCTTATTGTATTTAGTGTTGCAATCCTCACCATGGTTTTTTCCTTCTTTCATTTTCCATGTATATCTCATGTTTGTATGTGTTTGATTTTCTTGCATTACTACTTTACATGTTTACATTTTGTTAATGCATGTTAAGGGTTTAATGGATGATCAGGGTTTGAAAAGATATTGAGGGATTGAATGTATTAAAAGTATACAATTGATTCACCCCCCTTCCCCTCCCCCCCTCTTAGTTGTCTTGTTCATCTAAAAAGAGTTAGGAGATTCAAAAGAGAGTGATTTTATCAAATTTTCCCTCATTTTTCAAGGTAATTCTTTTTTTGTTTGACATTTTTTTAATATTTTTAATGCATCATAATGAATTCAACTTCTTATTCTACTTATTTTGCATGTTTTGAACATTTGAAAGATTGTAACTAAGAAAAATAATCTAAATGCATGTAGAAGGGAATATATTGCATTTATTTTTTCTCTTTTATAAAATTAAATGTGATTCAATAATCTAAGTGTAACTAATTGTTTATATGTGACTTTTGTGTACAACTTTTACCTTTTTTTGGCTTTTTCAAGATATTAAAAATAATTTAAATCTCATTCTAGCATAAGATGTGTTTTCTTTAAACATTTTTCTAAATTTGAAATCAATCAAGGACCAAAATAACATAGTCACATTTAATTATTACCTATTTTATTGAATAAAATATTTTTAAAATACAAAAAATCCTAATTCATTTCAAATATCCATACATACTACATCGTAATATCATTATTAGTTCTCTATAAGAAAATTGATGTATAACATCAATATCTATATTATAGAAACCAAAAAAAAGATTTCACATTTTGCTTGTTGTATCTTCCAATATCTATTGAACTATTGAAACAAACAAAAATTCTTAATTAACATACAAAGTGGAAAGTATGTCTATTACCTTTCTATATAATCATTCCTTTAATTCTTATTTGAATTCTTATTTTCTTATTTGTAATTCTTAAAACCTGTAGTATACTATAAATACAATACTAAAATTCTTAAAACCTATAAAATACTATAAACTATTAATTATTCATAATTAAATATTCATAAAAATGTTACAATATATAGAGACATCACCCAAATTTAATCCTTATCAAACTAGCAATCACACAGTGGTGTGTAATGAGTACATCGAAAACTGTTTTGTTAATTTAGAATTTGTATGGATAGAACTTAATATTTGACATTAAGTATAGTAGAATATAATTGTGAAATGCTCTGAACTAAGAAGAAAATAAATTTGAATTAAATGTTTATTTTTTGTAGAAAGATGGAAAAAAAGTGTTCATGTATATATATTATTATAATGTTTGAAACTAAATAATATTGAGTATACATTCAAAACATTAAATTAATTGTTCTATATTTATTATATAATTTATATATTGTGAATATTAGTGGAAATTTAGAAACAATATTGTATTCTTTACTTCCTTTCTTTGTATAAAATGCAATGATTATTTTGATAAGCTAAATTCAATAGATGTATTTAAATATGTTTTTTCTAAAATATAATAGTTTTCTTATTTGTAAAATATAATAATTTTGTTTTTTTTATTGATTTTGACCTTTATAGTATGAATGTGAAACATGTTTTGTAGTGAAAATATAGAAAGAATATTTGATTCATTTCTTTCTTTCAATAGCCTTGCATCATGCATCATGTTAATACATTCTCAACTATAATAATTATGATTTTTTTTTTAAATTTTTGACCTTTATAATATGAATGTAAAACATATTTTCTAGTGGAAATGTAAGAATAATATCCCATTCTTTGCTTTCTTTGATTGTATAAAATGTTTTATTTTTTTAATATTATTATTTATTTCTTATATTAGGTTCATCAAATCTTTTTCACTAATCAACCATCATTCTACCACATTCCGATCATTGTTCATATAAGAACGCCTATAGCTTAATGACTATTAAAAAAACAAGCTAAAAGAAGTTATTTTTATAGTCTCTACCATTTAAGCTACTTCTATATTATTATAAACTATACACATTGCATTCATTTTCATTCTTAACTATTTGTTGTAAGAGTTGAAGTAAATTAGCAAGTAAATTGTCCTCCAATTTAATACCAAAGGGCCATAATTAACAGAAAGAATTACACAATTGAACTTTTACAAACAACTTTTTTTCAGTATGGTGTTTAAGATTGATATATTTATTCTACTAAATTTATTTCAGATATAATGAGCGAATTTTTATATCTTGAAAAACTGAACTGTTGACAAACTTCGAAATATTTACTAATGAATCAAATGTCACTTAACAGAAATTAATTTTCTCATTAAAAAAAGTTGACAATTTAAAATACTTCTATTATTTATTGTATGATTTATTTAATAGAGTATATCTCAGGACCTTCTTGTACAGGTGTGAATAGCCCTCTTCTACAGACTAATTATGCACTGCTCAGCAACAACGACGTTGGAGTTTACCAGCACAGCAATTAAATGAACAGCATCCCCCACCTTGATCGTCATTATTTAGCTGTCGCTGTACCAGCACGATTCAGAAATAAACAGATTTAGACTACCAAACAATAGCCAAACACAAAGTCTACAGAAAGTTAAAATCTTTACATACCAAAACTCGTTTTACAAATCCATTTGCTTTTGAAGCTGCACTTAAAACAATCATTTCAGATTCAACCATTAAAACTGTTATCTACAGAAACCGCTTATATAAAGATCAGTCTTTACATATGATGAACGAACCAATAGTTAGCCTCAAATATACCAGTCAAATCTTATTTCTATAAAGTTCACTGGTTATATGGGTTTCAGGCAAATTTATGGTTAGCTTGTTAACAATTCATTACAGAAAAATTCACCATCATGATAAATTCACGTCATGGAAAATTCACCCTCATGGATTGTTGGTGGTGAATTTGTCATGGAGGTGAATTTATGGATTGTTGGTGGTGAATTTTTCATGTGGTGAATTTTTCATGGAGGTGAATTTTCCCACGTTGAGTTGTTAACAGTAAATTTTCAGATGATGAATTGCTGAGGGCGAATTTTCCTAAAACCGATTATATAAATAAGATTTCATAAATTAAAAATTTTCAACATACCTGAGAGATATCGAGTTTCACCACCGCCAAAGAAGAATGAGAGAAGCAGTACAACTGCAAATAACAACACAATGGAATTCATTTTGAGAGGCATGGTGTTGTTATCGCAGTTCAGAGCAAATTCCAAAACCACAAGTTGCAATTTATAGCATATATGTCGATTCCAATGTTCAAGGGTTAAGTTTGGTCTTTGCACTGAACTTTATTATAGCTATTTTCAATATATATTTTATTAAATTTATTATTGATTTCTACGTTCTAAATCAATGCCCGTTGTTTTCTTGTGTATTGTCTATACGCCAGTCAATGATGCACACTTGACCCTATTAATTCACGTATTGTATATACGGTCAAATGCGCATCATTGACTCGTGAATTTTTCCCATCATAATTTTTCTTTTCTTTGAGATATGATCGAATTTTTTAGAGGGATGAAATCTTCTAAAAGTTATCCTATTTTCTAGAGCTTCTACAAAAATTTATAGATGTAGCCTAACAATTGTTCTATTATTTTAGAATTGCAAAAAGCTTGTCTATATTATAATTCTTCTTTATTCTTTTTTATTAAGAATGAAAGAAGGGTGTTTATATAAAAATGAAGAGATTAATAGACAAAAATATTAGTTAGGGATGGAATAAAAGATAAAAGGAAATAAAGAAAGTGTGGGGAAAAATCAAGTCATATCTAATTAAAAATTTTATGATTGGAAGGAAAATCAGGAAAGAAGTAAGCAAAATTGAAGGATTCATATGTATTCCAATTTATTACAAGGTCACATGTGTTGGAGGGTATGCAACCCCTCTTACTAGGGTAGGTCACTTGGGCAACCATATAGCCTAACATGGGTCACCCAAATGATCTTGAGGTCTCTTGAGTGCACCAATAGTTGAAGGTAGAAGTTTATAAAGGTGAAAAGAAAAGATTTGAAAAGAGGGTGGCTAACAAGCACTTAGAGAACACAAATGAGGATGCTAAGGTGTAGTGATAACTTTATGAAACCCCCCTTAAGAAAAGATATAAAATCCTCACTAATCTTTAACTTTGTGGGAAAAAATATTAATTTCTATTGGTGAATCTTTCCTTTTTTATGAAAAATATATTCATTTTACTTGTGATTTTGTTTACGTAACTAAATTTAAAAAAAAAAAATCTTGGTGAATCTTGGAAAATAATATGAAAATACATTAATTATGATGGAAAATCCTTCCATTGAAAATTAATAATTGTTATGGAAAACTAAGGGCACAAGGGTGGATATAATCAATGGGTTTAAGAGGTAGACTATATAATATTTAGTTTTCACTATTGATTTAAAATATAATATAATAGCTCTCACCATATTCTACAAGCTAAAATGTACTTGTAATTTTTAATGCTCGCGACACCCGAAATTGCTTTTGGATTGTTGATCTGAATGGAGACCAGTGATCCAAAAGAAATTATGATCCCCATTAGATTACAAATTGTGGGTACATTGTACATCGTAGAATATAATGAAGATCCTTAGATTATATTATAAATCAATGGTCACAACTTGTAATGACATCAACGATCATAACTGGAATTACTTATGAATTAAGAAGAAAGTAAATAGCCATGCTAAAAACCATTAAAAAAATTATTTCATATTTCATTTTTTTTACATGACCAATATTAAAATGGAAACTACAATCATTAAAGATTATAATTTAATTTAAAATGAATCATTACAACAATAAAATTATGATAGCCTTTTTCTTTCACATTACAAACATGCATTGCATTAAAGTAACATTTTTACAATTACATCAGTATGAGTTAATGAATCCTCTACATCTAGAATCCTACATCTTTCTCACAAGTCTCGATGAGTCATCCACAAGAGGGAGAGCATCACCTGAGTGTTTTTCCTCCAACCACAGATTGAAGATCCCCCACACACCTTCCATCTAGAAGTGGCCCTACCCTTCACAAAGAGTATAGATAAAGGAAACCAATACAATTCATGTCATCTGATTCCTAGTGTTATGCCCTACATAATGATGCAGGAGCATCCAATGGTGTAAGGGCAATCTTGCATCAACCAAAAATAGTTAAATTTTAAGTTTCTCAGTTTTTAGATGTTTTTACATTTTTGGATACCCTTTTCATCATAATGAAATTCCCAATTTACAGTTTTTATTTTCTATTCCTAGGTTGAAAGATATTGCAGTTTTAGTTTCCCATATTTGCACCTAAAAATCTTCCGAGTTAGATTTGAGGCACTTAGAGTTCCCAAATCAGCCTCAAAACTTGCCAAAATTGGCGTAGCAATTTCGAGCGCGTTCTTGACTTCGAGACCTTTCCAACGGTTCAAACAGTTCGCGAATCGGAGCCCCAGATCAAAAGTTATGGCCTCAGGAAGTTGGCGCACTTTCTAGAAGATACAATTGCAAATGTTCTTTTGAAATTTGAACTTCAAGTTGTAATTTTTCAGCGCCAAACCGCCTAAACTCAAAATTGAATGTTGTTTTGGCTCCAAACTAAAGAAGAGCTCTATTTATGGGCGGGTTCCTAATTTTTGGGTAACTATTTGGGGACAAGCTCGCATATTGCGAAAGGGTGATTCTGTAGCTTTCTGTAACTTGCATGTGTTGTAGAACTTGGGGATTTGAGATTCTCTGCATGTAAGAAGCTCCATTTTCTGAATAATAAAATTATTCTCTTGTTTGTGGGTTATTTTCTAAGTCTTGGGCTGCGCCCTCATCACATAACCTAATCGATCATACAACTTTAGACAATCCTATATCTATGTATAACTAGTTTGATTGGTTTATGAAATTTTTGAACACTATGAAATAACTAAATGCAAGTAAATACTTTTGCATCACTTTGGCCAAAGCTTTTTAAATAAGTCACTTACATAAGCAATGTAGTCATGTGTTCACACACCTCTCACTTGATTTAGAAACAACATTCATCCTATGATTTATCATACATTTGACTCATTTGATTGATCATCTAACTTTTCATAAAGAATTAAGGCCAAACATGTATTTCTTTCTGATGTTGGTAAATGACTAAAGTTATTGAATTATACTTCTGAAAAATAAGATTTTGCTTTGTGTATTTGCAATTCACAGGTCTTGGCTACTTCCACTTGTTCATATGTCCATATGATTACTTCATGAATATAAGTACTCCACTAAATTTCATAATATATGACAATTTTACTTTTTTACAGGTTAAATCACATTTCAAATAATGTCACCTTCCTAACAGAGACACGTGATTCTGGGACTATTACTAAAAAGTCTTGAAAACTTGTATATATTCATAAATAAAAAATTTTATTGTCTTTCATAGTGATTGAACATAATAATTTTATTATATATTCGCGATTTCTCGATGTTTTCTCTTTGACAGCTACATGTTAATGGGAAGTGGAAGGGAGTTTAATTTATTCCTTCCTCATGTTGAGGCTTCGTGAAAATATAGTAGGCATTATTCTTGGCATGGTATGAATTTTAATTCCTTCCTTAATGGCATTAAAAGAACCATGTAACTAGTTGTTGTGTGCCATAAAGGAGGCTCAATTTTGTTCTCAAGCATGAGTGCTAGTGGTGAGCAAGGAAAAGGATAGGTTTTTGGGAAAATTTTGGTGTTTGTAGTGTCATCGACTGTGAATTTTGTTGGTTGTGCATGGGAGATACAAAGTTGAGCCTTGATGGCTATGTGTAGGAGATGAAGTTGAGCTTGCAGAGGAACACTAGGATATTCCACACATGTTTATTATATATTTTCTTCTTATTTTCTTGGTAATAAGATGAAATGAATTAAAAACCTAGATAGATAAAGAAAGTATGTGTATAGGGAAGGTGCATGAAGTTGGGTACCAATTTTTTGGCCACTTATGAATTTTTTTTAAAAAATGCGCTCGCGTTATAACATGAGCATATTATAACACGCACACATTATTTCACATTAAAAAAAAGAAAAAATTGAAATTATTTTCCTTGGAATACCAACCCAAAGGCTTGGAGGGCATTCCCAACAAGGCCGAGAGATGTGTTTTGCAAATTCTACAATTTTTCACATAATCGGGTCGTGCTCACCATCAAGATTGCATCTAGTTCAATATTGACAAAATCAAAAACATGGGTAATGTTAGGTTCTCTCTTAGCTATCCAACGATGTAATTTTTTTCACTTTTCGACAATGTTAAGCCTTTCATCCATAATTTCTTTTGTTTGTATGTTTGTTTTTGCCAAAAAGCAGTGTTTAGTGTTTTTTTTGTTATAAATTAACCGTTCATCAAAATTTCAAATAAATTACATTTTTAGAAACTAGACTCCATTCTACAAATTTAAAAAAAAAATCAATTATTTTCAAAAATTTGTAGGGGGAGCGCGGCCAAAATTCTGCTTTTCAAGAAGTGCCCACTTAGAAAATTAGTAAAAAATCAAATATTCATTTAAAAATTATCAGAAAAATTATGCACCAACTAGATGATATTAGATAACTTTTGACCATAGCGATTTTAAAAATACTACAAAAAAGTTCATCGTGCTCAGGTCATACAAGAGTTGCTATGTTACGTTTTTCTAACAAAAACAACACCAATTTATGTACATCCCTCTTTTGAACCCCTTAATCTCAACCATTTTCAAAATAAATTAGTAGTTTAGAAATTAGACTCAGAGCACTTCGATCCTTGTTTTTGTTCTATCTCAAAATTTTGAGTGTAACTATCCTCAATTTCATGTCTAAGGTCAGCATTTCCTGATTTCAAAAAAAAAGTGGCCACTTAAGCCCCCTTTTTGGGAACCATCTTGGTGCACTTACCCTATAGAAACATATGCATGTGCAAGGGAAAATGAATTTTCTATTTATACTTATTTGTGTATAAAATTATTTAAAACTTATTATTCTTCTCCTTTGGATAGTAGAGAAAATAAGTTTTAATATAAGAATTTTTAAATTTGATGTATATTTGTATGCATCTATATATCTTATTGATATATATACATATATGAATATATATTTAAAATCTATTATTCTTTTGTATTGGATAGTAGAGAAAATAAGTTCTAATACAAAAAATTTTAAATGTTGTGTGTGTGTGTGTGTGCAACCATAAGTTTTCTTTTAGAGATAGTCTTATTACTATGCTAGTATTGCATTGTTTCACATTTGAGAATGGATTTCAAGTGCAAGGAGTACAACTGTATATGATTTTATTAATTCATACACCTTGCTGATTTAAATTAATAGAAATATTCTTATATATTTTTTAACATAAATATTGATCGATATATATATATATATACATACATACATACATATACATATATACACATGCATACATACATACATACATACATACATATATATATATATATAGAGTCTACTTTGGATGCATTTATAAATATATGTATTAAAAGCTTGATGCCTAGACTAGTTATTATGGTAGTGACTAATTGGATTTACTCAAAGGTTTTACTGTGACAAATTATATACATGTATGTGCTTATTCTTGCCAAAAAAAAATAGATAACATGTTGCACCTTCATTGGTCATGTTAATTTATTCTCTTGAATGCATAATGTTGAAAGACATTAAATTATAATAACACAATCAGTAACATCTTATAATACTTTCTTGTTGCAATATATTGATGCTAGCCTAATTTGCTAGAATATTTAGTGGTCCTGTAGTTACCAGGCTTTTAGTGATACTATTAGACATATATACAAGGTTTGGGGTAGAATAATGGTTAATCTAAAAGAAACCATCAAGTTTTGATTCAAAAATTTCAAGTGAGTTCTTGGTGGAAGTTTAGAATTTTGACGAGACTTGGTATTTGTCCGATTTTAGCTTCTTTCAATAGTTTTCATGGTTCTCACATTACTAAATGATTTTGTCCTCCTCCACACATGGTTAAAATTAATATTGACAGAGTTTCAAAAATTAATCCTACAAAGGCTCGCATGAGAGGGGTTTGACATGACTATAATGGTAAGGTTAAGTTGTAGGTTTGTAATAGTCTTGGTGTTACTTTTAATAATTTTGCTAAGGCTATGACCATTCCCCAAGCTCTTTTAGAAGCTAAACTAAAGTATTTTTCTCATATTATTCTAGAATATGACTAAAATTTTGGTTGATTATTTCAACAATAAGTTTTTCTCTCATTTCCAAAAGTAACAACTAATTGACTACAAGAAAGATATTGGTATTTCTCAATCTTCGTTTCAATGTTGTTCAATGGAGCCATACTAGAAGGGTAGAAAATTGGGTTGTTGTTTTTTTGGGTAAATCAATGTCAATTGGAACAATATAAAATTTGATATTGGAAATAATCATGATTAACCTATATGGGATTTGAGCAGAGCTGTTAGTGATTTTGTGATGCTAACTACAATGCCCCTCATGATTCTCGATTCCTGGTGTGCTTCTTGTTGGTGTTTTGGTTCTAGGGTTTGTCTTGCTAACTTTGCTATTGCTTTTGTTAATTGATTCTCTTTTTGGTCCTTTTTTTGTTGCATAAAAGAAAACATTACTTTTGATACTCACAACATGAATAATCTTTAGGGCAATAAGGGTTTATATCTTGTCTATGGAGTTTGGAGGGATTTTCCTCTTGTTTTGATTGTCTACCTTTAGTCCATCTAGTTTTTAAAGTTTTGTTGGAATTGGTATTGCTAGGATTCTTTTTAAGACCAACAGACCCATTTGTATTCAAGTATTGTTTTAATATATATTTTATTCTTTATGTTAAAAAAAAAAACCTTTTTATAACACTAATATTATTAGATTATTATGGATGATGATTTATACATCATAATATGATTTTTAAAGAACTTTTTAAAATACAAACTACCCAAACCACATAACACTAGCAAAAACAAAAAAAAAAAAAATATTGCTCATATAGCTAAGTCATCAAAGTAATTTTATTTCAACTACACAACTAACATAACATTTTATCATAACATTTTATTACTGAAATTATTAAGGTATTATTAAAACAAGTGACTTTATTACAAAATATAAATCTTATTTTCTAACACAACCTAATACGAATTTAAGCTTCAAGGAGAGTCTTCCTAATACTTTCCAATCCTCCTGCCGCCTCTCTAGCTGAGGGTCTTTCACTGGGGGACTCCTTTGAACAGTCCAACCCGATAAGTAAGAAATGAATGAGGCATTGCTTTATTTCATATTCTCCTGTATCCTTCATCACTCGCATGTCAATAATCTCCTCCAATCTGTCATCAAAATGCATGCTTACCCACTTGTGGAGGTTCAATCCCCCCACAAACATATGGTTGGTTGGACTCTTTCCAGTTACCATCTCCAAAAGCATAATGCCATAACTGTAAATATCACCCCTCGTGGAGACCTTCCCACCAACTCCATACTCTGCATTATAAAAAGTAAAAGAATAAATCTGATTAGATCGTGTACAGAAAACATTTGAAAATGGACAAAATATATAAGGAGGACAAGATAATTGCATAACTGTAAGCAATACCTGGTGCAATATAACCCATGGATCCTTTCAGAGTTACAGAGGAAGCACTTCCTGAGCTACTGGTGTCTGACCCGCAAATTATTCGGGCAATGCCAAAATCTGCTACGTGTGCTGTCATGTCCTCGTCCATAAGAATGTTGCTTGGTTTTATATCAGAATGTACAACTTGTTGAAAGCAGTTATGATGTAGGTATTCTAGTCCATGGATAACATCTATTGCTATGTTCAATATCTCAATGAAGGTCAATGAGGTTCTATTAGAATGCAATAGTGTCTCCAGACTTCCTCTGGACATGAACTCTAGAACCAATATTTTGTGCCCAAATTCTAAACAGAAGGATATGATTTTTACCAGATTCCGGTGCCTCACTTCTGCCAAAACTCTGCATTCCATGTAGAAGCTCTTGATGGCTTCCTCATTTTGCAAATTTAGAAGCTTGAAAGCAGCCTCTGTACCATCACTCATAATACCTCTGTATACTGAGCCAAAGCTACCAGTCCCTAACAAGTATTTCTCATTAAATCCATCTGTGGCTTTAACGATTTCTTTATAGGAAATTCCCTTCTCATCCATGAGTTTCAGGGGCAAAATGTCACTGAGAACATCAGACTTTATCTTGCGCCTCCAGTAAATTAGTGTCAAGATCAATAAACAAAATAATAGGAAGGTAGTTCCAGCCACTGGTGCTAAAATTCTAATTCTGTTGTTGTGGTCTTTAGGCTGAGCATTGCGAACAGGGCATGAAGGTAATTGCATCCATTCCCCACACAGAAACATATTTCCCATAAATGATGCAGCTGTCAAATTTTTAAAGACGCCTTCTTTTGGGATCTCTCCACTGAAGTTATTGAAAGACAAATTCAAAAACTGAAGCATATTCAGCGACTTTAGAGAAACAGGGATCAAACCTGAAAGGTTGTTGGAAGACAGATCCATACTCACAAGACTTTTTAATCCACTAAGAGAATTTGGTATCGAGCCTTGCAATTCATTTGAAGAAAGCTTCAGATATTCAAGTTGTCCACAGCTTTCCAGAGTGGCTGGAATTTGACCTTCCAACCTGTTAGACGAAACATCAATAGCTTGAACATGAATCATCTTTCCAATTTCCAGAGGCAGCGATCCTTGCAATAAATTTCTGGACAAGTTGAAATAAAACTGTAAATTAGCAAGACTGGCCACTTCATGGGGTATGCGTCCACTGAACTGATTGTCGGAGAGATCCAGCAATTGTAAATTGTAACAGTTTCCCAAACTTGCAGGTACATTCCCGGATAGTTGGTTGTGGTTAAGCACAAGATGTGTTAACTGTTGAAGGCGACCAATTGCATCAGGGATCTCTCCAGAAAGCATATTATGGCTTAGTGATAGCTCCCCAAGGCTTTTTATTTCACCTATCTCACTGGGTATGTTTCCTTCTAGCTTGTTGTTGTCTAGCAAAAGTCTTTGCAACCTTCCAAGGCTTCTCAGAGATGATGGGATGCGGCCCATAAGAAGATTGGAAGACAAATTAAGGTCGCCCAAATTGGTTATGTTGGCAATAAGTGAAGGTATACTCCCTGTTATTTGATTGCCACCTAATGACAACGTCGAGATATTTGTGGGAAGCTGCTCTGGCAAGTTACCAGTCAAAAGATTGTCATGAATCAATAGGGTATTCAGCATGGTGCAATTGCGGAGAGCAGTAAGAATGGGGATAGTGACAGAGCTACCGCTAACAAGTTGATTCGATGACAAGCTCAGCATTTTAAGATATGAAAGCCTGCTCAGGTCCAAGGGCACTACTCCAGTGAGATGATTTAGCTCAAAATCATGCTTACGCAGTTGTGTACAATTGGCAATTGTGGCTGGGATGGTACCTCTCAGCTGATTGTCCCATAGATATAGAATATTAAGCCGAGAGAGCTTGCCCAATTCTGGTGGGATAGTACCAGTCAAATTGTTGCTGTAAAGTGCCAATTCTAGTAACCCTGAACAATTTGAGATTGATGAGGGAATAGGGCCTGTTAAACGGGGATTCTCAAGTAGGAGAAAGGAGGTCAAGCTAGATAGCATTCCAAATTCCGGTGGAATATGACCTTCAAGGTCAAGATCTTGCAGATATAATCCTTCTAGGGAAGAGAGATTTCCTAAAGAGGGAGGGATGTTACCAGAAAGATTGTTGAAACCGAGGTCAAGCAACCGGAGATTTGTAAGCAGACTCAACTCTGCAGGAATTGTTCCGGCCAATTGGTTATCAGCCAGGTACAATTCTTGTAACTCCTTGCAGGAAGTCAAATTCTTTGGAATGAAGCCCTCTAATAGATTGCTTGACAGATTGAGAATCTTTAGGCCTTGAATTCTCCCTATTTCCTGTGGAATTTGGCCTACAAAACTGTTTTTGAACAGATCAAGTTGTGTGAGGAATGAGAAATTACCAATTGAAGGGGAGATGGAACCCTCTAATTTCATATCTGCCAACTCAAGCAATTGCACTCTGTTGCTTGTTGAATCACAAGTCACTCCAGTCCAATTGCAGAAGTGAAAAGTAGTGACCCAATTGGCCAGGAAATTTAGAGGATCTGAAGTGATGGAATTCTTGAAGTCTATAAGACTTTGCTCATCGGTAATTGTGCATGTACAGGGCAATAAAAAAATGAACAGAATAAAACACATTCTTAACAGGGGATGCATCTTGTTGAACTGGGTGCAATTCACTGAGGATGTAAAGGAAAAGCTCAAGAAGATCTGAGATCTGAGTATCTTCTCTTCCTTTATAACCTACATTTTACTGACTTGACCAATACTTAAAACGCCCTTTCCAAGTTCAGTTTGGGCCAACTGAATCTAATTATTTAAATGCATATGGACTTTCCATACTGCCATTTCATTTCGTAGACACCCTTGTTGGATGGCCTTTCAATCGTTGATATATGATATTTAAAAATGTTTTTCATGATTATATTTAAAAATATTTTTCATTGAAATTGTATTAGAGATTTGTAAATATTAATATCATTTATTATTAATTTTTTTTTTTTAAAACTTTTAATTAATCTAAAAGATAATAATATAATATTTACAAAAAGAGTGGGTGGTAAAATGACACATCTTTATAGTCAAGACAAGATAAAGTCTGAATGATAGCAAGTCATAGAGTCAAGCTTAAACATAACAACATAAAGAAAGCAACAAAAGTAATTGCAATAATAGAGGGCATTTTATCATCAAGATTCTCTCATACATCAGTAAAGGTAGGATTATCATGAATTGGATCCCAACTAGTGAGCACATCCTCATTCTTTAAGAGTATCCTCTAAAGGCTACTAAAGATGCACCAAAGAAATGGCTAGCTTTGGGTAAGTAAACTTGCTGAAGTTAGGCCGACTAGGAGCACTGTGTTTTTCAGAGGAATCATGTCACCCAAAGGCATCTTTCCCATGAGAGGAGGTAGAAGGTGATTGTGAGGGCAAGGAGTAACCATGGGTAACATTATCTCTATTTACCAGGGAATGAGAGCCACATGAATGGGAACCATGGTCTCATATGTTAGATTGGCTACAACCTTATTAGCATCCTCAAGGAGGGGAAGTGGACGCAGGACAAACTTTGACAATAGTGTAGCCTGAGTGTTGTCCTAGCGGTCCAAGAGTTTTTGATAATGAAACACCTCAATTGCATCTTTATCAGCCATACCTGAATCTACATAAGAAAATTATAACAAATCATAGCTTTAGTGTAAAGAGAGAAATGAGCAGATCAATAAACATCTTGAAAAAATAATATAATTTATATCTTTTCAAATTTTGAATAGAATGTCCACCTTGAAAGCATGCTAAATGTAGGTATACTTGAAAGGGAGTATAACTAAAAGGCCTAAAAAACCACAAATCCAATTCAAAGCATTCTAAGATTCAGAGTAGAACAAGAAGAGATGTTTGAGATTTGTTAGAGAACACTCTAATGATCAAGGTGTGAATCAAGCAAGAGACCTTGATAAAGGATGTGCTTAATTACACCACATTTCCACAATCCATTTTTGTTGATATATTGCTTCTGGATTTGATTGTTGATATATTGCTTCTGGATTTTACCTAATGTAAAAAATCTCTAACACAATCAAATCTAGAAGCAATATATCAGAAAGGATGCACTTGTTGAAATGTCCATGTACAAGCTAGGATTTGAATCTTGGAACTACCATTTTCTTTTAGGGTTCTCTAACATTGAGCTACTAGCCCTCTTGGTGATCAATCCACATTTGGTTTAGATGTGGCCATTTTCCAACATCTTTGTTGAGCCACAATACAAGTGTTTAGAGATTTGAGCTTGGCCTAGGCTCTAGTACCTTATTAAACTATTCATGAACCAACTAGGAGTTGAACCTAGGACATCCTATTTTCCATTTAGGTGGTCTACCATTTAGCCACTAGCCTTCATGGTGACCAACTCATCTTTGGTTTCGGTGTGGTCGATTTTCCAATAAAGCTAGGAAAAATGAGCCAATTTAAGCTCAAGAATAGATGTCAAGTTCCCTTATAGGAATAAAGCTACCAATGATGATTCAATTGGTTAACCATAGGAAAATGAGGAGAAAGACTTGTATAATATTCTTTTGTGAGGCTTAAAATTATAAAATAGTGTATTCATATACCATTTCCAATCTTTCCTCCAAGCCTTGAGAGAACCAAACCCAACTTTATGAACCATTTGAGGAAGAATGACATCAATAAGAATCTAAAAGTTCTTCTAGTCTTGGTTAAACAATCAATATTTTTATTTTTATTCTAGCCAAGAAAGGAAATTCTCAGTGGTTCTATGAATGAGATTGGGAAGAGTTCTAATCCCTTATATGAAGAATTTCAAGGCATTAAGTTATTATACTAAGGCTAGAGGGTGGTCCTGATAAGAAAGAATAAGAGACCAAAAAATAGATTATTGGTTGATTGAAAAGTCACTACAAAAATCATTTTCCACCTCTAAGAGAAGCCAAGGCTTGATAGCCTCCAAGGCTTTCCAAATACTTTTAATCACAAAAGTTCCCTAAATTAGAATTGGCTCCCTCATGTTGACAAGAGTGTCAAGGGCGATACCTTTCCATGTTGGCCATCTAGAAGGGATACTTGAATTGATACAATGCCTGGTAAGAACTTTTAGAGCTTCATTTCCCTCAAGAACTCTAAAAATCCAATTAACAATCTCAAACAACCAACTTTATGGGGAAGAAAACAATATTCTCAAGAAACATGATGAAATCTATGGTGGCCATCACTAGATTCCTAAAGAAAGTCTTCAAGAAATTTTTTAATTTTTTACTAGGAAGCTTTGGAGGGCACCCAACAAGAATCTAATAGTAGACACAAGTGGTGGCCAATAATTTTGAATAGTTATTTAAAATTTACTATCCAAAAAAGGAGGCATGGTGATCTACTATTTTAGCATCTTCTTAATCCTAGTAACAAAATCTTGCCAAAGGGCAACATGAGAAGTTTGAAAATAAAATGGAATGCCAAGAAAAAGGTTCCTCATAATCAATTCATTTCCACCAATAATTTTCCAATCATTGTATTTTTTGAGGAGTAATCCATTAATATCCTTTTGTGAGGCTTAAAATTATAAAATATTGTATTCATATTACCATTTCCAATCTTTCCACCAATTCTTGAAAGAACTAGCCCAAACCTTATGAACCATTTGAGGAGGAATGGCATCAATAATAACCTAAAAGGTCTTCTAGTTTTGGTTAGACAACCTATACCAATCAATAAAGGAAATGCTTGGTAGCTCTATGAATGAGACTGGGAAGAGTTTTAATGCCTTATTTAAAAAATTTCAAGGCATTAATCTATGATACTTAGGCTACAAGGTGGTCTTGATAAAAAAATATGAGACAACAAAATAGACTATTGGTTGATTCAAAATTCATTATAAAAATTATTTCCCACTTAGAGAAGCCAAGGCTTGATAGTTTCCTAGGATTTTCAAATACTTTCAATGACAAAAGTTCTCTAAATTTGAATTGGCTCCCTCATGGTGAAAACAGTTTTAAGGTATAGTCCTTTCCATGTTGACCATCTACAAGGGATGCTTGAATTGATACAATGCATGGTGAGAACTTTTGAAGATTCATTTCCCTTAAGAGATCTAAAAATATATTTGGAAATCTCAAACAACCATCTTTATGGGAAAGACAACAATATTCCCATGAAAAATGATGAAATAAATGGTGGCCATGTCACTAGATTCCTAGAGAAAGTCTCTAAGAAATTTTTTAAGTAAGAATCTGTCAAGGACACCCAACAAATAGAATAGTAACATGATTGATGGCCAATTGTTTAGAATAAATTTAAAACTTACCAGCCAAAGAAAAAGGTTTTTTGATCTAGTATTTTAGCATCCTCTCAATCCTAGTAATAAAATCTTGCCAAAAGGAAACATGAGAAGTTTGAAAATAAAATTGAATGCGAAGAAAATAACTTCCTCATGAGTGATTCACTTTTGGACCCTTATTTTTCTAATCATTGTAGCATTTTAGGAGAAATCCATTAATATCCTTTTGTGAAGCTTAAAATTATAAAATATTGTATTCATATACCATTTCCAATATTCCCACCAAGTTTTGATAGAACCAACCCCCTTTGTGAACCATTTGAGGGAGAATGAAATCAATAACAACCTAGAAGGTCTTCTAGTGGTGGTTAGACAAACCTATATTTTTATTTTTATTTTGGCCAAGAAAGGAAATTCTTAGTAGCTCTATGAATGATATTGGGAAGATTTATAATGCCTTATTTAAAGAATTTCAAGGCATTGAATTATGATACTTATGCTAGAGGGTGGTCCTTATAATAAAGAACATGAGACCACAAAATAGACTATTTGTTAATTGAAAATTCATTATAATTTAAATCATTTCCCATGTAGAGAAGCCAAGACTTGATCATAGCATCCTAGGATTTCCAAATAATTTTAATGACAAAAATGCCCTAAATTTAAATTATCTCCCTCATGGTGAAAAGAGTTCCAATGTCTATAGCTTTCCATGTTGGCCATCTAGAAGGGGTACTTGAATTGATCTACAATTAAAGATATCAAGTTTCCACAATCCATAATGTTCTCAACAAGTTTTCTGGATTTGATCTACAATGTCTAAGAAGAAATTTCAAAGCTTCATTTACCTTAATATTTCTAAAAATACATTTGGAAATCTCAAACAACGAAATTTATAGGGAATAAAAAATATTGTTCATGATGGAATCTATGGCGGTTATCACTAGATGCCTAGAGAAAGTCAGTAAGCAATTTTTCAATTTTTTACTATGGAGCTTTTGGAGGGCACCCAACAAGAAGAATAGTAGACATGAGAGGTGGCCAATAGCTTAGAAGAAATTTAAAATTTACTAGCCAAGAAAGATTCTTTGTGATCTAGTATTTTAGCATTTTCTCAGTCCTAGTAACGAAAGCTTGTCAAAGGGCAACATGAGAAGTTTGGAAAGAAAATGAAATTCCAAGAAAAGAAAAAATTCCCCATGATCGATTCACTTCCCCCTATAATTTTCTAATCATTGTATCTTTTGAGGAGAAATCCATTAATATCCTTTTGTGAAGCTTAAAATTATAAAACAATGTATTCATATCCCATTTCCAATATTTTCACCAAGTCTTGAAAGAATCAACCTAGACTTTGTGAACCATTTGAGGAAGAATGCTATCAATAACAACCTAAAATATCTTCTAGTCTTGGATAGGCGACCTGTATTTTTATTTTTGTTCTAGATAAGAAAGATAATTCTTGGTATCTCTATAAATAATATTCGGAAGAGTTCTAATTTCTTATTTGAAAAATTTCAAGGAATTAATACATACTTAGGGTTGAGGGCAGTCTTGATAAGAAAGAATGCCCTAGGATACCTCAGATTAAACTACTAGTTGATTGAAAATACATTATAAGTAACATTTTTCACCTAGAAAATCTAAGTATTGATAGCCTCCTAGGATTTTCAAATATTTTAATGATAAAGTGCCCTAAATCTG
Source organism: Sequoia sempervirens (assembly GCA_007258455.2). NCBI lineage: Eukaryota > Viridiplantae > Streptophyta > Pinopsida > Cupressales > Cupressaceae > Sequoia > Sequoia sempervirens. Next base: position 250,788,090 of record VDFB02281492.1, read on the forward strand.
AATTGGATCCCTCCTCATGATTAGAGTGCCAAGGTCTTGACCTTTCTTTGTTGGCTATCTAGAAGTTATACTTGAATTGATACAATGCATGGTGAGAAATTTCAAAGCTTCATTTACCATAAGATCATCAAAATACATTTGGAAATATCAAACAACCAACTTTATGGGGAAGATAAAATTATTACCAAAAAACATGAAATCTATGACAAACATCACAAGATGACAAGAGAAAGTCAATAACATTTTTTTCAATTTTTTAGTAAGAAGCATTGGAGGGCACCTAAAAGGAAGAATAGTAGACATGAGTGGTGGCCAATAGTTCAGAAGAAATTTAAAATTTAATAGCTAAAGAACGTCTTGCTGATCTAGTATTTTATGAGTGTGTTAGCACCTACAAAATTTTCAACAAGTTTGAGAGTGCTAGGTATTGTCCCTTTATGGTTCCTTTAGTTTTGGCTAGTTTTAGAATTTTCTTGTTGCATCTTTCTTTCCTTTCCCTTTGGTTTTATTCCTTTTACCCCTTTGCAAGTTATAATAAAAAAAACCTATTGTAAATCCTTAAAATGACTATGTAAAGTTCCCATCAAAACTTTACAATGTTTTTTAACACTTGTTAGGTTCTGATGTGGTTCTAAGAACCACATCAAGCCCCGCTGTGGTTGTTGCAACCTTATAAAGTTCTAACATAGGCTTTCTAACCTATATAACTTATGTGGTTTCTAAGGTTTTGTTGGCATTTAAGTTGGTTTTGAGAACTTTTTCTAGTCTTTGACATGGTTTTCAAAACCATGTCAGGCCCCAACAATGGTTTAGAAATCAGCCTTTTCAGCTAAAGTCTCAAGTTTTAAACTTTAAATTTTTGATGCGTAGTCTTTTTTCAGGTGTCCAAAAGGTATTAAGAACCTTATTTGACTTCAAAATGGTTTTCATAACCACATCTGACTCAGGAAAGGATTTCAAAACCCTCTTCAAGCCTCGATAAGATTTATTTTCCCCTTCTTCTCTTTACCTAATTCCCTTCCCTTTATTCTTTTTTTTTTCTTTCCTTTCTTCTTCTTTCTTTTCTTCTTTCCCTTCTTTTTGCACCCTAAAATGGTTATTGAAACCTTGTCAAAACCAATGAGGGTTTTAGAACCATCCTCAAAACTTTGACTCCTTTTTTCCTTTGGTTCTTTCAAGGTTTCAAGCCCCGAATAGAAACTTGGGCTAAGTCTGAGTCTGTTCTTGCTTTTTTCCCTCACTCTTCTCTCTTTCCTTCCCCAATCTGATTGGGACTTCAAGTCCCAATAGGATTTTTTGACCTTTTTCCCTAACTTCCATGTCCATTTGGGATCCCCCAACTTGATCAACTAATTCCTCTTTCGATCTTCTTCTATTTGATTGGGACTTGGAGTCCCGATGGGACTTTCAAACCTAGATCCAAGTGGTCTAGATCCATTCGAGATCCTCAATTCTGACTTTCTTTCTCTTCATTATTTTTTCCCATCATTTTTTTAGGACCCTATTAGAGTTTTGGAATGAATTTCCAAAAATCCTAATTTTGTTTCTATTCCCTAACCCAACCTTCTTCCTTGCCAAAATGTTAGAAAATTTTCAAACATTTGAACTTTTGGCCCAATAGTCCAAATCTGATTCCTAATTTTATCCCTACCCTTCTTTCCTTTCTTTCTCAGATCCTATTAGATTTTGAGAACCTAATTAGACGTTGGGACCTTCTACATGATTTTCACATTTTTTTCCATTAATAATGCAACAACTTTCACAACTTCCATATTTTATTTTTGGGGCTATAGGGATGATCTTAAAGGCATTTATCAATAACTTCAAGTGGGAAAAAATGGTGTCGATGCTTCTTTATGATTTTTATTCACTCCATACTATTAGAGGGTCATTCTTGGTTAGTTTTTGCTATAGATTTTGTGAGGATTTTGTTCCTATTTTTTGTTCTCATAAATGTGGAGGCATTGGTGTGTGTGTTGGGACTTTTGTAGCATGATTTCTTCTCAAATTTAGACATCCAAATGTCTAGATGATTTTTTAAAGTTTCAGGTCCTATCTTTGGTGCTTCTTCTTTCATAACTTGTAGATGTATAAATTACAATTTTTCACTCATTCTAAGGGTTAGAGATTTATTTTTGTACATTGTTTCAAAGTGAATAAGTTATGGAACTAATGGAGTAAATATTCACAAGAAACCCTAGGTTTCAAGTATTTAGTTTTGGGTATAGATATTTTGTATTGTAATAAATTTGATTGGATCATATGCTTGTAATAAAATTTTGTAAACTTGAAGAGTGAATGGTTAAAGGTAGAATAAATCTTAACAGAGTGTCTCCTTTCACATGTAGTGTGAATTTTGTGATGTATCATTGATTAGTTTTTCAGCCATAAGTTAGTAAAATATGTGTAAAGCTTTTGCATAGTATCTTTTCAATATATTAAAGGAAATGTGTGGGTATGCATGGGAATGAATAAGTAGACTCTCTTAATATTATCCTACCATCTATTATATTTTGGAGTGTATATGTGTAGATCCCAACTTAACTTTGTAGTATAAAATGAATTCTTTTATGGAGATTTTATTAAGTTATCACTTTGTTTTTATTTATTTCATCTATTTTGGAATCCAAAGACTCTTCAGCTCAATGAATATAGGTACCATTTTGTAGCATGTTTCCTCGCCTATTATCTTGAACACACTCCAAACACCTCAAATTAAATAAAAAACATTTATTTACTTTATTTGTGTTCTACTTCCATGTCTAAATGAATGCATTAATAGAAGGGTGTATCATAAACACATTCTCAAACACTGATGGTAGGTTATCTATTTGTAAGATGCTCAACCTTACTTATCTAAGCTAGTGCATAGGTATATTGTGATACCAGTATTGGGATACACTTTGAATTGGGTATAGTTTACAAAAAGGTATTGCATAGTCTTACAAATCATCAAGTCAACATCTTAGGGAATATCCCCTTTGTCATGCAAAGCCAGAAGTGAAGGAGGTGTTACCCACCTCAACCATTGGTCCTTAGCTTCCCAACCTAAGTATAGGTTGTGGTGATTTTCCAATTTTGACACCTCTAACACTTTAAAGGTTATCAAACGTTATGGATTTGGGGCTAACATTTTAGATAACCAAAAAATTGACACCATTGTTGGGGATTATAAAAGAAAAAACAATATCTTTAGAAACCTAGTAACATAAGAAGTTTTACAGCTATGTATTTTTTTTGGGTAGGTTTTACATCCTACTAGTTTATGCCAACAAATTTGCTCCATTTTTTATGACTGGTTTGTAAAATAAAAAATTTAGAGGCTTTAGTGATAGTCAAGAAAGTGTTGGCTTCAAGTTTGAAGTCAAAACTCCATTAGCTTCAAATATTTTCTCCTTTAGGGAGTGGTGACTCGATTGAGAAAGATCCAAAACTTTGTGATAAATATAAAGAATGGATAATGTTCTAGAGGTAAAGAAGTTCCTAAAGCTAGTTCTAATGGTACAAGAAGGTGGAAAGAAATTTGGAAAGCTGAAATCTTAATTAAGTCTCCTTTACACAACTCAAGAAATATTGAAAAGTTGAGTACTTCAGGTAGAAGAAATGCTTCTAAATATTTTGATCAATATACATCAGATGATTTAGTTGATAATATGGCTATAACTACTAGAATAAATTACAACCATGATTATAATAGATATGGAAATGGAAAAATCCCTAGAGAAGAAAATATAAATTTGGGTATTCCTGAAGGATATCCTCAAAAAAACTAGGCTCCAACCTTTGATAAATCAAAGAGAGCATAGAAATGATACTACTCAATCTTCCAAACAAGAGGTTAAAACCCCATTCCAAGATGTTGACCCAAACACTCAACTAAAAGTTAATTGTAGAGAAAGGGATTTTGATCAACAAATTGAAAGTTTTGATCATCTCAAAGAAAAGAAATGTATAATAGAGGCTGAAATTGTAGAAAGACAAGCCTATTTTTCTCAAATGAACCAAAAAAAAAAATGCTCAACTTGAAAATGTGACACTAGTTGTTCCAATTCAACAGATACCTATTGTTCAATAAAATGTAATACAAAATGTTAGGGTTAACCCTAGAAGGAAAGCTCAAATATTTTCCCTAGTGAGGCCACCATAGGGATTAGAAAGGTATAGATAGTTGGATTTATGTGGTATTTAAAATTAACCTAATCCAATTTGAGTTGAAATCAAAGGTAAGATACCAAAATTCCAAGGTAATAATGTTGTCACTAGTGAGGATCACTTAAGGAATTTTGTAGATGTCATTGATGAATATGAGATTGAAGATGAGGATGTCATGATGAAGTTTTTTCTGCAATAATTGGAGGAAAATTTAAAATAATAGTGTAAGAGACTTCTAGATAGTAGAATAGACACATGTGATGAGTTTATGAGGGTTTTTTATCACAATATGGTGAAAGAGTGGATCCAAATTTTGCAATCCAAGAGCTGACGACCATCAAGAAAGGAGTGAATGAAATTCTTGTTGATTTGATCAATAAATTCACTATGAAAATGAGGAAAGTACCTCCCCAGGTAAGACCAAATGAGCTAATGTACCTTGTTCTATATTGTGGAGCTTTTGATTCAAAATTAGGCTATCTTTTGAGAGATAAGAACCCTAAAACTCTGAGGGAGGCATATGCAATGGATACCAATATAGAGAGTAATGTGAAGGCTTCTGGGAAATACAACAAGAGAACTGATATAAAGCTCCTAAAACCAAACACATCAACTTCTAGCAAACCACTCACTAGTGAGGAAAAAATAGACAAGTTGATTGGAGCTATGAAGGGTCTTTCATATAAGGTGAAAAATAATGACAAATGTATGTCCTCTAATTTTGATCCTACACATTTCAATGAGGGTCAAATATTATATAATAGGCCCTATAATCATGACTGGTCCAAAAAACCTAGAGGTAATGACAAATAGTCATCACCATGAACTCAAACCAAAAATACAATGAGAGACATATCTGTAATCCCTTGAGGAAGGATCACACAAATCTTCAACAAGATCCATTTTGGTGTGATATATGTTATTTTCCTCATGATTAATCCAAGTGTGTTGTTACAGTCACATATGATGAAGACAAATAAACCCAAGAGCATGAGGATACACTCGAATGTTAAAATATTGTTGATGTAGATCAGTTTGATACCTATGAGGGTGAGGATTTTTTCAAAATGATTATGAAAACTATCATGTTCCTTTTGAAATTCTAAATAGAAATTTTGGAAAACTCAATAAATAAATGAGATAGAGGAACAACAAAGAAAGGAATTCTAAGGACAAATATCAAAGTTCTGACTAAGGCTATTGTAATTCAGGTACAAAGTGATTACCAACTAAAAAATAGATAGGTGGGTACCAAGGATAAGTATAATGGCGAACCCATTATAAATACTTCTTCTGCATATTTGGACAAGTGAAAGAAAAAGGAATATGATGTAGAAACAAAAACCAATAGGTATGTAGGAAAGTCCCCACCAAGAAAGAAAATGTATCTGTCGACTACAGCCATACAAAAAGTGTATTCCCCAAAGATAAAACTGTATACGTCTAAAAATGGTCATGATTAAGCTTGTTAATTAATTAAATATGAATTATTTAATTAATTCTTCTAAAGTCATCTACATATAAATAAATTTAATTATTTATTTATATTGTTCCTTTTCTAATTCTTCTACCTTAATTAAATAAATAATTTTATTTAATTATTGAAATTTCCCACATTCCTCTTAATTAAATTAAATAAATATGATTTATTTATTTTAATTATCATATCATTCTACAATTTGAATATTTGAATATTCAAATAATGGAATATTCTCTTCATCCCATAATCAAATTAAATATTAAATATTTAATTTAATATTTTCCTCACTCTAAATTCACTTCTAAAACATAATTAAATATAATTTATTTAATTATGCGAGTTTCTATATCCATCTTCACTTACAAATTAAATAAACTTATTTTATTTAATTCTAACTCATTCTAAACTCATTCTTCAAAACGGAAAATTCCCTTCGAATCTCAATGACAAAAATTGAAGGAAATGGGAAACCTTCTATCTCCCTCTGAGCCACTTACAAAAATCTTCCACCGTCCATTCGAACAAACTTAATCCGGGCCGTTAAAACATGTCAACCAATCGAATCCTTTCTAAGACTATAAATACTGGTACAAGTCCATGCATTGGTTACACACGGATACACGCATATACATGACGAACATATACGCTTATGCATTCACATCATTTTCAGCATCATAGCGATATTATCATCATAGCATAGCCTTGCATTTAGCATAGTGTGCATTTTCAAATCTCATTCTTCAACTTTCATTTTGTTGAGCTTGATCTGTTGATCTGAGAGCCATTGGAAACAACAAAACGCTAGAGTTAGAGAGAGATAAGACGATTTCAGGGAAGTTGCAGTAACAATTTGCTTATTCTATTTTCCTTTTCAGTTTTCTTGATTTAATGTCTTATTGATATGTGTTTGAATTTGTTTGCATTGATACATTTTTCACACACATAAAATGGTTCCCACCGTGGGGCTCGAACCCACGATTTTGACATTTTTTTGCAAGTTTTTTTGATAGGTTTCCGCGTTTTGGAGTTCACTTTTGAAATAAAAATTGTGTTTAAGCGCATTCGACATTTTCTGTGGCACATACGGGGTTTTTAACTCTTTTGTTTTGCAATATTTTGTAGCACATATGGATGTTTCTTTGGCGCATCCTGTAAATTTAATAGCGCATATAGTTAGTTGCATTTAGAGTTAAATCGGTGTTAATTTAAAGTAGCACATTTAGTATCTATTCTAGCGCATATAGTAACTGTTCCAACGCATCTGGTAATTTTCTGTAGTGCATTTAGTATCTGTTCTAGCGCATATAGTAACTATTCCGGTGCATCCGGTAATTTTCTGTAGTGCATTTAGTGACTGTTCCGGCGCATTAGTGGTTTTCTGTGGCACATTTGGTCTCTATTTCGGTGCATATATTTTTTGTTTCGGCGCATATGGGTTGTAGCACAAACACAGAATTCTGAGTCTGATGCCTTCCGCAGACATAATTTATTTGGATAAAATGAAGCAATCCTAGGATAGACACATCTGGATAAAATGAAGCAATCTAGGATAGTCACCACATAATGATCTTGCAATTAAAATTGAACAAACTTGTTTTTTTTTGTGAAGCAATATCTTCACTTAGATTAGATCACTATAATTTGGGATTTAAAAAGAACATCTACTTGCTTTGTATGTGGCAATAGGTCTATGCTCTCCCCTTAACTGGGTGATCAAAATACCAGACTTACCTTTTCAATTTTCATGCAATTTTATTGTTTTAATTACATCCTTTAGAGAGCCTGCCATAGTGGGAAAAAGTACTCACCCTACAGGAATGACTCAAGTGGGTTCAAGCCAAAGCTAGGCTATTCCGCCCCACTATAAAATTTAAAGCGAATTTGGAGAAACCCTCTTTTGTCGGTAGTGTGCAAGATAACCATCCCCAAAGCCTTTGTTCTAAAGGTTGGGAGGTCTCCTAAGGGAGTTTATTATTGCCGCACCAAATGGAAATCCTTACTATGAACCTAGTGTAGTGGCCAGCCGAAGTCAATTTCCGAACATTCTAATAATCATAGTGCAAGGGGAGGGAAGAATCTTCCCCCAAGACACTCACCATATAACTGCCAAGGACTATTTGCTCAGGGGATCTGGTATCCAGTTCCGTAACTCTAAGTACGTGACTGGAAAAGACAAAAACACAGGCGCCCCTTTGGGGGTGACACGGCTGTGTGAGCTGACGTAGTTCTCATATGTGGGCTGTTGATTATTAGAATGACCTACTTGAGTATTAAGAGTGAGTCTGCTTGAATTGTCTTTCATATGCAAAACCTGTGAAAACATTTGTTGAAAACATTTTCTTGATCAAACACTTCATGTCAGTATAGGGCTTTTAAAACAACCATTTTTCAAAATGTTTGTTGTGTCTTCCATTACATTAATTCAGATAAAAAGATCATCCAAAATGAACATGAAGAACAAAAATTGAAACCATTCAAAAGTTATTCATATCTTTGGTCCAATAACGTTCTCAATACTTTTCCCATGCTTAGAGATTGGAAATCAACAAAGTTTGTCAAAAAATAATTTCCAATAGGATCAAGAAACCCAAAAATGCTTAGGGTACAAGAGAACATTGCAAAAAAGAAAAATTTTATACAAAAGTTGACACGTGTTGCTTCATTTCCGTGGATTTCTTCATAGATACCAAAACCTTGTTAGAGGATTCACTGATGAGTATATTGTAGATCCCTTAGATTCTTAAGCTTATTATCAGAGATTAGCTCTATCACAATGGCATAATCATAGCCAACCTCTTGAGTTTGATAACATTCCACAACCTGCTATTGAATATCCTTCACACCCCAATCATAATCTTCAAAGATCTTGAAAGAATTTCTTTAAAAATGAAGATCAAAATCTCTTAGAGTGCACTTTTCAAAACAAATTTCTAATTTTTGGTTCAACTTCCCCAACAGGATTCTAACATCCTTCATCATTGGAAGCCACAATCAAGAATTAGGAACATCTTTGATCATATCATAAGATTCCACATCTTATTAGATCAAGATATCATCATCATCACACTTGTCAAAACTAGGATCTAAGTTTAGAAGAATTCTTCTAAATCATATGCCTATCTTCATAAGATCTCAATTCAATAAATTGAAGGACGAAATCCAACAAGAAGGTCATACCCAAAAATTTCAAGAAGAGGGTGAAAGCAGTAATCCTCTTTACATTATGAATCATAATCCACTTTTTGACAAAGATATGGACAACAAAGAAGAAAATCCTTTCCACTAATACAAAGACACGAACAAAAAAATTGTAGATAGTGATGAGGAACAAGATGAGGAACACCTTAGAGAGGCTGAGAAAGATCCAAAATTTCACAAAGCCATAGAAAAGATCTTGCAGTGAGATAAAGAAAAATATTTCCGCTATCTAGTTGAACAAGGGGCTAAATTGCCTCATGACTTTAATATTGAGAATTTGGAAAACAAACCTGAAGAGACACCCCTATCTGATCTTAGTGCTTTGAATCAACAAATCAAAGCACTTCAAGGAAAATTTAAAGAGTTACATGGGGGAACAAACAAAAATAAATATACTCTAGAGGACATTTGTCCTTATCCTTTCGACCGAAGTCTTAATATGATTCCTTTTCCCAAGCATTGTGAAATGCCAAAATTTGATCGCTATAATGGGAAATTGAATCCAATCGATCATGTTAGAGACTTCTGAAACATGACATTGGAATTCACTCACGAAGACACTTACTTGATGCGATTGTTTCCTAGGAGTCTTGGAGTTCACTCTACGGAATGGCTATCAAAGATTACACCTCCCGTCAAGACATTTGAAGAATTAATAAACCTATTCATATCACAATATGCTTACAACATCCAGCACCAGATCACCATGATAGATCTCAGCAAAGTTGTGCAAAAACCTGGCAAATCTTTCATTACATTTCTTCAGAGATGGAGAAGAATGTTTGCTAGATATCCACGTCATGTTCCTGAAAAGGAAAAGATGGTTACTTTCATTAACAGTTTCAATTCAGAAATGAGCTATCATTTGAACTTACATTATCCTCCTTCTTTTGAGAAAATGATTGAAGATTCCATAACCATTGAAAATGCTTTGGTCAAAAGAGGAATAATAAAACATGACAAAGACAATCCTAGCTCATCCAACCATCACAATAATCAGGACAAGTCTAAATTTTGGACTCGCAACAAAAATATGGTGAATGATGGTGTTGTTGATGCAAATCGTGTCTCGACCAAGCCATTTGTCCTTAGTACTCCAAGCATTCACAACAACAATGTCAATGCAATTGCAAATCATGGAACCAATCCTCCCCCTCCAAGGAACAATATAAATCAACATTCTACTCCCAATCAAGGGACTTCTAACAACCAAGGTTACCGAGGAACCAATAACAATCACAATTCCTTAGGGAACACCTCGAATACAAATCTACAACGATTCTCATTCTTCTTGAATAGAAGAACTTACAATTCATTGGGTCAATCTTTAGAATTTGCATTCAAAGAGTTGATGGCCAAAAATGTCATTACTTTGCCGCCTCAACGAAATTATGAACCCATTGTAAAGCCTACATCATGGAATGAGGCATACTATTGTGACTATCATCGGTGTAAAGGTCATCACACAAATAACTGCCAAGCCTTAAAGAATACCATTCAAGACTTAATCGACAATGACATCATTACAATAGAAGGACATCAATAGTCCAATGTAGACCACCAAGTATTTTGCAACCCTTTGCCCAACTATCAAAAGGGTGAGTCTTCTGAAAAAAATGTAAATCATATCAATGATGATCATATAATCAACCATCTCTACACAGATGACAAGTGGGTAAATGTTATTAAAGTCAACAAGAAGGTGGAATATAGAGAGGTCAACGCGACAAAAAGGGCACAAGCTAAAGTTGTTTTAAAAGGTACCTCTTCAATATGATTTGGTCAACCAACTTCAGAAAACCCCCACTCAAATTTCTATCTTGGAACTATTGAAGATTTCTCCAGCCCATAAGGAAATTCTTGAAAAGGCCCTCTTTGAAACAAATGTATCCACTGATTTAGATGTGAACCAATTTCAAGCCATGGTAGGACACTTGTCCTCACCCACTTGCCCTTCATTCTCTGAAAAGGATGACGTTTCCATAACTCATTTCCATAATTTTTCATTGTACTTAGAAGTCATGGTTCACAGGTTTCGTGTCAGATGAGTTCTAATAGATGGAGGTGCTAGTTTGAACATTTGTACCATGAAATTGGTTAAGTCTTTAGAATTTTCTGATGACTCCATTGATTTCAGAAGAAAGATTACCATTAAAGCTTATGATGATGAAGAAAGAGCATCCAAGGGTCTAATCATGCTACCAATCAGAGTGGGCCCTATTATAAAGAATACTTTTTTGTCAAGTACTAGATCGTGATCTTGCATATAACATCTTGCTGGGTCATCCTTGGATCCATGAAATGCAAGCTATCCCATCAACCTATCATCAATGTCTTAAGTTTCCTTATGATGGACAAGACATCACGATACCAGTTGATAATTCCAATATTCAAAGTTGTGCCAACAAAAAAGTCAGTCAAGATACTTTGGTTCCTAACAATCGAGAAGCTCATGCTAGTACTTCTCTAAAGATTGACACGCAAATCAGTCAATTAACCAATATTTTTGACAAGAAATTGAAATTCAAGGACCATGGAGTGGGAGAGTACTCTCTTTGTCTTTCCAATCATGCAGAAGATGGGCTATGATAATGGTCCTATCGAAAAAAGAAAAGAAGGAGTAGTTGAACCTATCCACCTCCGTGGACTTGCTGCAAAAGAGAAAACTGGATTGGGCTATGATACTCACTCCAAAGAAAGCACATCCAAACAATTGCATGACACTATCTTCACATTGCAAGAAGGCTCAGATTCATGAGAAGCATGTTTGGCAATAGTTCAGAACTTTGTGGATAACAATTCTGACACAGACTTTGCTGAATATGAATGGGACACCATTTACAATGATGAGTTCTGGACAGACAAAGAGGTTGATGTAATACACCTGTACGCCCCAACTCTAATTGAAGGTCAAGGTTTAGGGACCTAAACACACGAATTCGAACTACAAAGTCACCATGATTCTAGTGATGCTGAGTCGGATCTAAACAAACAAGACTATCATGAAGACAATATCATCATCGATCCACCTCATACCTTGGATCCTACAGACCACTCCGTTATGACCATAACCATAGCTGATTTCACACAACCTGATGACCCACTATCTTTGATTCATCCTGATCTCATTGATTGGGATTCAACCGAACCTATCGATATACCTATGTTTCCAAATGACGAAGTTATCATAAACTTCCTTTCCACAAAAGATACAAATGATTGTTCCACCAACAATTTTTGACATAGAGTTTTTGATCAGGAGAGTGTCAAGTCTCCTAGCTGCAAAAGTCAAAACAAAAAAGAAAGATCTAATGGTGAAAACCAAAATCTGGCAGTATTAGATCAAACAAAAGATAAAATAAAGAGCATATCAAATGGTGAAAACCTCTTTGAGGCACCAGACAATGGGAATCTTGACACTCTCCCGGAGCACTACCATGAGCGATCACCTATTTTGATTGAGCCTACAAATGCTGTCAATCTTGAGACTTCCGACAAACAAAGAATTTTATAGTTAGCTGCATCAATGACAGAAAGAAATACTAGAGTTCATGGAATTCCTAAAATCAAATCAAGTCAACTTTGTGTGGTCTTATGCTGACATGCCTGGTCTTGATCCTGATCTTATCATGCATCACTTGTCTATCCAACCAGGGGCCAAGCCGGTGAAACAAAAACTCAGAAAGATGCACCCTCATGTTGCATTATTGGTTAAGGAAGAACTAAGAAAACTCCTTGATGTGGGCTTCATAAGACCAATCGACTATGCAGAATGGATCTCCAACATTATTCCTATATCTGAGTCAGATAAAACTATAAGAATATGCACAGATTTTAGAGATCTTAATAAAGCATGTCCTAAGGATGACTTTCCACTACCAAACATCGACACTATAGTTGATCTGACAGCTGGCCATGCCATGTATTCATTAATGGATGGTTTTTCTAGTTACAACCAAATCAAGATTGCACCTGAAGACCAGGAGAAAACAACTTTCACATGTCCATGGGGAACTTATTGTTGGAACGTCATGCCTTCCGGTCTAAAGAATGTTGGGGCTACTTACCAAAGAGCCATGACTACAATCTTTCATGACATGATGCATATCTTCATGGAAGATTATGTAAATGACATATTGGAAAAATCATACACCAGAGAAGGACATCTTGAAATATTTTCCAAAATATTTGCAAGATTAGAGAAATTCAAAGTTCACCTCAACCCCAAGAAATGTGTTTTTGGGGTCAAATCTAGAAAACTCTTGGGATACATTATTTCAAAAAAAGGAATTGAAGTAGATCCTACAAAAGTATAGGAAATTATGGAAATGCCTCCACCAAGGAACATCAGTCAATTGAGATCACTACAAGGATGACTTCAATCTATACGAAGGTTCATTGCACAATTGGCCGACAAAATTTTACCTTTCACACATCTACTGCATAAGAATGTTCCTTTCAAGTGGGATGACAAATGTGAATTGGCTTTTCAACAAATCAAGTAGTATTTAATGACTCCACCAGTTCTCATACCACCAAATCTAGACAAACCCCTAATCTTATACATTGCCACAACAGAGACATCTCTAGGGGCACTACTAGCACAAGAAGACTCTATAGGAAAAGAACATGCAATCTACTACATCAGTAGAACACTAACAAGTCATGAGATCAACTACACTTCTATCAAGAAGGATTGTCTGGCAGTAGTCTTTGCTTCATAGAAATTTTGAATTACATGTTAACTCATACAATCAATCTGGTTTCAAAGATTGATCCACTCAAGTATTTGTTAAGAAAAGCATCATTGACAGGAAGGTTAGCAAAGTGGGTAATGATTCTGAGTGAATTTGACATACATTATGTTGAATGTAAGGCAATCAAAGGACAAGTTATCGATGATCAACTAGCTGAAGCACCACTACAAGCAGACCATCCCCTGCACATTGAATTTCCAGACGCCGATGTCTTTGCTGTAGAATATAAACAACCATGGTCTTTATATTTCAATGGTTCTTTCACTCAACATGGATCAGGGGAAGGCATACTTTTCATCACCCCTCAAGGACACACCATTCCTCTATCATATAGGCTGATGTTTCCATGCACCAACAACATAGCCGAGTATGAAGCATTGATCACTGGGCTTAAAATAGCACTAGAATGGAGGATTATAGAACTACAAGTATATGGTGACTCACAGCTAGTCATTTATTAGATCAATGACGATTATCAAACCAAAGATGACAAACTATTACCATATAAAAATATGGTTGATGACTTCAAGAAATACTTTGTGGACATCAAATTCACACAAATTCCAAGGCTTGATAATAAGGCAGCTGATGCCATGGCTACGATCGCATCATTGTTACAACTCCTAGAAACTCAGACTCGCTATGAATTTTTGGTGGAACAATCATTTACACCTACTTATGATATCCATGAAAGCCAAATCATTTGCCACTTGGTAGGATCCAATTCACCTTGGTACGGAAAAATTTATGGCTACCTTAAAGACAATATCTTACCACTTGATTTATCCCATAACCAAAAATGCAATTTTATCTGCCAATCTGCTCACTACACTCTTATTGCTAACACCCTTTATCACTGTGGTTTTGATGGTACTCTACTTCAATGTCTTGAACATGAGGAATCTGACAAAGCTTTACAAGAAGTTCATGGTGGCATCTGTGGTACTCATTTGAGTGGAATGACCTTATCTAATAAATTGATTAGAATGGGTTACTACTGGGCTACAATGGAGAGGGAATCATTCACTTTTGTGAAAACATGCTCAAAATGTCAAATTCATGGGAATCTCATTCATGCTCCTGCACAGGAACTTCAACCATTCACACCAACCTGACCATTTTCTCAATGGGGGTTAGATCTAGTGGGCAAGATTCATCCTTCTTCATCGAACAGACATAAGTTCATCATCACAGCTACAGAGTATTTTACCAAGTGGATTGAGCCAGTACCTCTTACTAAAGTTACCGACAAACAAATATCATCATTCATACTCAACTATATTATTTGTCGGTATGGCATTCCCAACTCCATTATTATAGACAATGGACATCCTTTCAAAAATTAGGATGTTGATGAACTTTGTGAAAGATTTCACATTTAGTATAGATATTCAACACCTTACTATCCACAAGGGAATGGCCAAGCCGAGGCCTCAAATAAAACAATATTGAAAATCTTGAAAAAGATTGAATGATTCAGGGAAGGATTGGCACGTTCAACTCAATCCTTCCTTGTGGGCCTACAGAACCAGTATCCACACACCAACAGGAGCAACGCCATTTTCTCTTGTTTATGGAGTAGAAGCCATACTACCTTTAGAAGTTGAGATTCCCTCAATCAGAGTATCATTGAATGGTCTTACAATGGATGATGAATACAGAGTTTCCCGATTCCAAGAACTGGAACTCCTAGATGAGAAGAGACAAAGAGCAGCTGATCATTTAAAAACATATCAACAAATGATGTCTTGCAGCTATAATCACAAAGTAAATCCACACACCTTTCAAGTGGGTGATCTTGTTCTCAATCAGCAAGATAGAGAGAAGAAAGGAAAGTTTGAACCAAATTGGCTAGGTCCTTATGTGGTTATTGTAGTCTATGGTTCAGGAGCCTACAAGCTATCAATGCCAAAAGGGGACCTATTTGACGAGCCCATCAACAACATGCACCTAAAAAAATATTATCTCTAAAGCGGTTAGCAAAAAAAAGTCCTAAAGAAATACAAAAAAATTAGAAAAAGTTGTGAAGAAATACAAAAAAATCAGAAAAAGTCCTAAGAAATACAAAAAAAATAAATAAAAGTCTTGAAGAAATACAAAAAAATAAAAAATAAATCCTAAAGAAATACAAAAAAATCAGAAAAAGATCTTGAAGAAATACAAAAAAATCAGAAAAAGTCCTGAAGAAATACAAAAAAAATTAGAAAAAGTCCTAAAAAAATGGTTACCTTGGTGAAAACCTGGAAAACAAGCATCTCGGTAGCGTCAAAAAAAAAAAAAAGGTTCATAGGGTGAAAACCTGGTGGCAGGCAGTCTATTGACAAGAAAAATGCAATAAAAGTAAATAGTGAAAATCTGGCAAATAGACGTTATTTGTAGCTCTCCATCTATTAATTCAAGTTCTGCACTTAACTTTTCAGCCTTCTTTTTCATGCATCTTTTCCATCATCTTAGGGCCACACCAGCATCATGTTATCATCATTTTCTTAGAATAGTAATGTCTTATCATGGCTTGATTTATTGTACATATTCATTTCAACAAATACCGGGGGAAAAAACATTGACATACTGGGGGAAATCAACTTTCAAGTTTTACCGAAATAGTTGGACAATGATATCAAAACCAATCACGCGAACAAAATAATCAAAACATATACCTATCCAATCATTGATCCATCTCATAACAGTTTTTCAGCTGTGCACCTTATCATGACTCATATCTGGATGATTTATAATCTAAATAATGTTTGGAATCACAGTATTTCATTTTTGAACAATGGTTGTTTAACTTTTGATATCATCTCTCTAGAGCACACTTAATGATGTCTTGAACTAGAATGGCAAGGAAAGAGAATGATTTTTCTTTGTCTATTGTCTTGAGGTTAATCATTTATCTGTTGCAAATATGTCGCGAGACATGATGATTGAAAGTTTATTATGGATGACAGTCCCAAATTTGTATGAGAAGGTGGTAAGTCTTTGTCTATTTATGCAAGAAATGCTCAAGTCATCTTGGTTTAATTATACCTCAATGCTTGTGTTTACTTGCTATATTAAAAATCATGAAAGTTGTACTTAGGTCATCATTGGTGCTAATTTCCCCTTTGATGCTTGTACATACTTCCAACATTTTAAAAGTGCTCTATGATGATTCCAAAAAATATAACAACAAGCTCAACAAATGGTTCATTTCATTTAGCTGCATTTCATTCTAGATCATTGTACATGTCGGCATAGTGGATTTGCATCAGAGTCTTGAAAGGATAATAATAACATCAAACGGCTGCCATATCTCTTTGGACTATTTGTGGAAGATATTCAAACATTTGTTTCATCATTCCTTATCATTATCATTCCATGTGCATAGCATTTCATTATCATTTTATATCCATTATCATTTCATCATTATTCCATTTGCATTTCATTTTCATTATCATTTCATTTCATATCCCTTTTCATCATCTTTCCATTTGCATATCATTTCATATCTTTTATTATTGCATTTCATTATTATTCTAGTTCCCTCTTATCATTATCATTCCATGTGCATAGCATTTCATTATCATTTCATCAATATTCCATTTGTATCTCATTTTCATTATCATTTCATTTCAAATCCATTCATTTCATATACATTATTATTTCATTTCATATCCATTATCATGTCATTTCATATCTTTCCATTTGCATTTCATTTTCATTATCATTGCATTTCATTTTCATTATCATATCATTTCATATCCATTATCATTCTATCATCATTCAATTTACATTTCATTTTAATTTATCATTATCATTTCATCTCCATTTTCATTATCATTTTCGTTTCATATCATTATCCTTTTGTTACCATTCCATTTCATATCATTTAACATTTCATTATCATTATCATTTCATTTTCATTTTCATTCATTGCATCATCATTCATTTCATTTCTTTCATATATATTATTATTCTCATTTCTTTCATTAACATCTCATTTCATCTCATTTTGTATCTTATCATTATCATTCATTTTATTACCATCTCATTTATCGTTATCATTATCATTGTTATCATCATTCATTTTATTTTCTTATCATTAACTATCATTTCATTTCCTTATCATTTTATTATCATTATAATCCCATTTATCATTTCATTTATCTGTTCATTTTTATTACACATCATTATATTTCATCACATATCATTTTATCATACATCCCATCACTATTTACTCATCTCAATTTCATATTAGTATTCATATCATTTTATATTATATCATACCTCTTTTTTTTATCATACACATTTATAATGCATATCATGGACACAAAATTCTTTTTTTTACCTGCATTGGAAAAATCCAAAAATAACCATTCCATATATACATTTTCATAATCACATCATAAGTCATCCACCTGCATGCCATCATTAGTACACATCAATCATCATCATCATCATCATAATAAAAACATCATATCAAATCATCTTGCATATCATGTTAGTCATCAAATCATTCAAATGCATACCAAAAATCCATAACACATAGAAATAAATGCATATCACATCATCATATCATAAATACACATCATATCATAAAAATCATCACCACAACATATCATCACTCATCATCAATAATATAAATGTCCAAATATCCAATGAAACGAAAATGTCCAAAGAGACATACATGAGATATGATCAAAAATCAATATACATGCTCTGAAAATGATACACATGTGAGAAATACATCTGCTAGCTGGTCAATGCCCCTGATGGATCTGGTCTGGAAGGAGGTGGCCTGCCACTGGTACCCATGTTTGGATCTCGTTGAGGCCCGATAACCCCTAGACTCTGTGTGCGTGTCTGTGACCTGCTCCTGGTCCTGGTGTGGGACCGCGAGAATGGCTCTCTGTGCTTGGGAGGACATAACTCCTCATATCTAACTCTATAATACTTGGCCTCCCTCGCCATCTCCATGCCCTCTGCAATGGCATCCTACAAAGATGCCCTCTCTACAGTGCCCATCAACCTCTGAGCAATGCCCTCAGCCTCCACTGCTCTCCGTCTGAATTCATCTCTCTCTGTCATCACCTGGGCTAACTATGGGTCTGGGGCAGGTGCCTGTGCCTGTGCTTGTACCTGTGTCTGTGCCTGAGCTTGAGCCTATGCCAGCTATGCCTACAGCTATACAATGAATCCTCATGACTACACTAGCTGACTCTACAACTATCCCTGCAGTGTCTGCACCTGGGCTTGAAGAGTAGCTATTTGCCCCTGCTGTGATGAGGATCCCATCCAGATCACTGTCTGTCGCCCAATCCCTATCCTTGGTCGCTGCATGATCTAGACACCCCTCAGAATATCCAGCCTCGACCTCCTTAGCACTTGCCCCTCATCCTCGCCATCATCTCCATCATCTCTGTCGGAACTCCCCTCCTCCTCTCCACTCCTTGCCTCCTCTCCTCCAACTACTCACTACTCTCCATCGGCCACATCCTCCTATCTCACTGCCCCTGGCTGTGGTACTATCAGAATGGGTGCTGACTCATCAAGACTGGTAAACCATGGAAAGGGATGTGTGTGGTAATATAGAGAATACTCATCAGACATACCAACATCAACAATGTCTCGCCTCTCATCCCATGCCTCTGGAGCTAATGACATGAACTCGGTATATGCTATTTGATAAGAAATACATGGCCCCCAGCTGGCCTCATCTCTGCTCCGGGCATAGTGTGTGACCCCCTGTGGCATCCCTTGGGTAAAACCAAACTCTCTCTGCACCTGCAATGCCACAAACCTCTCAAGAATGAAAGGAGTCCTCCCTATCAAAAACTGAGGAATGCATACGAATGGAATCTCTATATCATTTGTATCCCATAGCTCACAATCAAGATATAGTCGCCATACCACTACATCCATATCATCTAGAAGTCGTCTCTAGTAATCCACCTTGCCCAGCTTGGGCTGGGTAAGGATCATAGCATACGTATATACATAGGGCCTACCTAGAGGCCTAACTTTGGGGCATGCCGATCTCGTCATAGCAAGATGCTCCTATGCCCAGATCTACAGCAACGTCACACTGCATGACAAACAAGAAGCACCCTTGTACACCACTTGATGCAAATCATGATATAGATGTGCTAACATAGAACTCCCCCATGCATATCTTCGTG
This sequence comes from Sequoia sempervirens, assembly GCA_007258455.2. Classification (NCBI taxonomy): domain Eukaryota; kingdom Viridiplantae; phylum Streptophyta; class Pinopsida; order Cupressales; family Cupressaceae; genus Sequoia; species Sequoia sempervirens. Next base: position 250,807,835 of record VDFB02281492.1, read on the forward strand.
GCTGTAGTAGCATCTACTCCAAAATCTTGCCCCATCCCACTGATAATCCCTTTGATTAGCAATTTAGACAAAGGAGACCTCCAATGAACGCACCCAAAACTGTAGGAAAAATTGGATATCCTCGAAAGTCAGCCCATGGTACCCAGTACCCAACTATCTGTGCATCACCATACACCCTCCTCAAAGCATCTGTACCCCCAGGCTCCTTGTGATCATAGAACACAAGGGCGCCCACCACTGGGATACCTAATATCCTATATACATCCTCTAGAGTCACAGTCACCTCCCCAATCGACATATGAAAGGTGTTGTGCTTCGAATGCCATCGCTTTGCTAGTGTCGTCAACAATCCTCTGTTGACCTGGTGGCATAGCCAATAAGGATCTCAAACTGCAGGTATCTATCAAAGCTCTATCAGCAGGTGTCAACTTGGGCATCCTATCCCATTTCGTCGAGTGCTGCTCTCTAATTTGGAGGTTTTTGAAAACCTCCTATTTTTATTTTTGGCCATCACACGGATAATTAGTCAGAATCATACCGATCATTCAATCTCAATCAATCAAAATCAATTAGACCCATATCTATCAGTGACCTATATCAAGTGAACTATATCCGTGAACTATATTAGACCCATATCAATGACTCGTATCAGTGCATCATATCCTATCAACGACCCATATTACACAATCAATCCCATCAGGTAAACCAATACGCAAATCATATCAATTACTATTTGTTTTCTATCGTAGAAAGCAAATTTATCAGAAGTCATATCAATCATTTATCCCAAAAATTGCTCTTTTTTTTCTACTCTGGGAAGCAAAGTTATCAGTTCAATCTACTCTTTGTTTTTGAAACAAAGTTATCAGACAATTACTCTTCGTTTTCTACTCTAGGAAGCAAATTTATCAATCAATCATTAGATTATTCTATCATTTCTATCCATATCAGCATGATGACATGGCCATTTACCTATCTATCAACTAAGGAAGCAATATTCATCATCATTTTCACTTTCCTATCATCAAATCATACTTTCTGCCTATTTTTTACCAGAAGCGCTACTTTGTGGCCTCTAAGCACTAAAACCCATATGCGCTACTCTGTGGCCTCTATGCGCTAAAACCCATATGCACCGTTCTTTTCATGAGATGCGTTTAAATAGTTCCCCTATGTGCTATTTCCCTATATGCGCTAAAACTATCAATCTAAGCGCTACTTTAGTTACTGGATGCACAATTTACCTATATGTGCCACTGTTTTTGTTCGAAGTACTTAAACCTAGCTTTCTGCATCTTTTCATATATGTGCCACTGTTTTTGCTCGATGTGCTATTTCCTATATGCGCTACTATTTTTTGTATATGCGTCATACTCCTAAATTTCTGAATGACACCCTATATGCACTATTGTTTTTGTTGAATGTGCTACATTGGTTTTACCCTAACTTTTTCAAATCTAACCTGGATGCGCTATTTTTTTTACCCTAAGCGCTGGAAAAAATCATCGAAAGCGCTAAGCCTCTCCTAAAAGCACTAAAAAGACATTGGCATATTTAAAATCCACGAAAAAAAGAATGCAGTTTGATTTCAAATGTAAAAATTTTCAACACAGGTGGTTAGATCGACTCATCGGTGGTTTGTATGCTGCTGGCCTCTGGTATCGGTGAGATCTCTCGAATCGGTGGCGATGATAAGGAATCTCCATGTCATAAGGTAACTCTCAGAGCTACAGTATTCACAAAGTCAAAAAGTGCAAATGACTTGTCTCTTTCAACTTTTTTACCTTTTACAGGTCAAACAAAGGTAAGTTTGCTGCCTTTTGACTTTATTTTCATAATGGGACATTATTTCCATCATTTGTCATGAGCTAAATCACTCTCTCCTCAATAGAATATCATTATCTAATCTTGATTGTTTAACAAAATTTTCGCAATCCATATCCTCATCCGTGATTTACCTCCCGAGGGGGCATCATCAGCATCAGCATCAAAAGCATATCAGGGGCAAAATCTTATTTTTCTTTGAAGCAATGTGTTTCACACATCACTTCAAAGAGGAGTAAAATGTATACGTCTAAAAACGGTCATGATTAAGCTTGTTAATTAATTAAATATGAATTATTTAAATTATTCTTCTAAAGTCATCTACATATAAATAAATTTAATTATTTATTTATATTGTTCCTTTTCTAATTCTTCTACCTTAAATAAATAATTTTATTTAATTATTGACATTTCCCAGATTCCTCTTAATTAAATTAAATAAATATGATTTATTTATTTTAATTATCATATCATTCTACAGTTTGAATATTTGAATATTCAAATAATGGAATAGTCTCTTCATCCCATAATCAAATTAAATATTAAATATTTAATTTAATATTTTTCTCTCACTCTAAATTCACTTCTAAAACATAATTAAATATAATTTATTTAATTATGCGAGTTTCTATATCCATCTACACTTACAAATTAAATAAACTTATTTTATTTAATTCTAACTCATTCTAAACTCATTCTTCAAAACAGAAAATTCCCTTTAGATCTCAATGATGAAAATTGAAGGAAATGGGAAACCTTCTATCTCCCTCTCCACTTACGAAAATCTTCCACCGTCCATTCGAACAAGCTTAATCTGGGCCGTTAAAACATGTCAGCCAATCGAATCCTTTCTAAGACTCTATAAATAATGGTACAATTCCATGCATTGGTTACACACGGATACACGCATATACACGACGAACATATACGCTTATGCATTCACATCATTTTCAACATCATAGCGATATTATCATCTTAGCATAGCCTTGCATTTAGCATAGTGTGCATTTTCAAATCTCGTTCTTCATCTTTCATTTTGTTGAGCTTGATCTGTTGATCTAAGAGCCATTGGAAACAACAAAACGCTGGAGTTAGAGAGAGATAAGACAATTTCAGGGAAGTTGCAGTAACAGTTTGCTTATTTTGTTTTCCTTTTCAGTTTTCTTGATTTAATGTCTTATTGATGTATTTGAATTCATTTACATTGATGCATTTTTCACACACACAAAAACAGGTTGGTATATCAATTGAAAATATAGGAAATCAAAAAATCATTGCAAATGGTGTCAAAATAAAGGTGGTGGAAAGGATTGGAAAAGAGGCAAATTAAAAGAAACATGATGTTGGTAGTCAAGTGATGCCTTTTATACCAAATGCTAATACTATAACAGTCCCCTCTTCTACTCCTTTACTCACATATCAACTAATTTATATGGCCCTAGATTTTAGTCAAATAAAACTTCAGGTTCCAATCAAAGAACTGATGAGGATCCCTAAACACAAGGATAGGACATTATCATACTTCAATGCCCCTATTGTTTTTTATCAGCTAGATAAAAGTACATTTTCTCCTTGTGATGGAGTAGACAAATTCAACGTAAAAGAAACCCTTTAATTTTATATAGGCATTGTTTCCATAGTGAAAAATCAAAGGATTGATTCATTTTATACATCTTTATTGATAAATGGGTGGCTAGTTTATAACTATATGTTAAATTCTAGAGAATCTACTAATGTGATGCCATTAGAAGTTATGAATCATTTAAGACTATAAGTTTCTAATTCCTATGGAAAATGTTATATGCTATGTATTCCCATGAGGTAAATGTAATTGGAATAGTAATTAATGTCCTTGTGCAACATGTTATGTACCTTAGGAAGGCCTTCTCAATGTATATTTGTTGGGAAATTTGATCATCTTGGAGAAACCTCCAAGAACAATAGTGCAGCCTTCAGTAACTTTTAATTTCATTAAATGTCTCAAAGACACGTACAAATGTGCCACAAGGTGGAATCAGACATAGTGCATTTCCCACATTAATCCTTCTGATAGAACCACATGTAAATTCAGTTTCAACAACTTGCATAAACAAATTCAACAAACAAAACCAGTAAATATGAAATATGGAACAAAAGACTAGAACACATATTTACGTGGGGAAAACCCTTTTAGGTAAAAAACTCCACACTCCAAAATCCCAGATCACCATTGTATTATTCATGCAATAGAACAGTTACAAATACAACTCAAGCACTAAGCCTTTTCAGAGATAACATCATGTTTCATTCTGGAGACAAACTGGACAACATAACCCCTTATACAATCTTCACACTGTTACAATACCCTCTCACAGTATATAGTGTAGATCCTCTCTCTCATTGACCTTTGATCAACATCTCAAGTGTTTACAATCCTCACTCTGTTACAACACTCTCTCGCAACATATAGAATGGATTCGCATAAAGGAAGATTTCACATTCAATCCATAGAGAGAGAGTGGATAAGTTACCACCTTTAGAACATAATTTCCTTCTCCTGCTCTAGCCCTTGGCTCTCTCTTAGGTTCACATTCATCTTTGGGATACCATGCGTGGAAACATACCAATTCGGTTTCCTATCATTATAGGATTCAAACCATCAATTAGCAATTACCATATCAGCTCCAAATTATAAATGTTGGTCCAAAGAATCATTGATTCACAACAACGATGTGAAATCAACAAATGAATCCATGCCACATGTCAGCACGTCACTCATTCATCGTTGTTTGACCATCGCATTGTTTCATCTTTGTCCGTCACTTCCATGCTTAACCGCCATACCACAAGCCATATTACAAGCCTTTGTGGAACCACAATTTACTATTCTACTAGAACACCACTTTATCGCAGCCTGTTCCATGTCCTATTGCGGTGTAATAGTAAAACTGCACTACCACAGGCGATCTAGTAGGCTTTCGTGGGATGGAAGTATACCACACCACCGCAAGCCCTACACATGATTTTCATAAATGGCGGGTCACCTACCACCATATCACCATCCCATAGCCCTCTTGAGTGCACCCAATAGTACCACGGTAAAGGAAAAACCACAGGATACAAGCATTTCCCTGTACTACCGCTAGATAGGTTGGAGAAACCCGCAACATGGTAGTATCACCACACTACTTCACCTCTGCTAGAAGGTTGCCACGGTATGGAAGTACACCACATGAAAGTAACATTTATGCAATTTGGACAAACATCTCAGGGGTCACACTGACATTGCTCTCTCAGAGGTTTAGGCCAATGGGATTGAGGCACACAATTCCAACAATATTATCATAGTTTATTGTACAACCAACTAGGGTATGTTACTATGTGTAAGAGAAGGGGGATTGACTACTCATGAGTCTCTTCATTCTCAAGAGAATCCCAAGGAGTGAACTACCCTAAACTACCTCAAGCTATAGCTTAATGAAGAAATTGCAAAGAATACCTTACTAAAGACAATATTTCAATAGACTACTTCAGAATCCGAGAGAGAAAAGTATTGAGATCCCTACCATAGAAGGAATAGAGCTCAACCATAGGACTATAGCACAAAGTGAGGATTCTAGAACAATGCATTATAGTCCAAGGGATGCAATGGCATCCAAGGTAGATAAAGAACTAAAATCTTAGGAAGAAATGTTTTAACCTCACTAATGTATTTGGACTTGAGGTTTGTTTAGAAAAATAGATAAACAAAAAATAGGAAATACAAGAAAAATGTGAAGGAAATCTAAGGATGAACTTACAAATGGTCAAGCATCTGAAACCTTCCTCCAAGCTTCACTTTGACAACCTGCACACAAGACAAATGAGCAAAAATGTTAGGGCTATTTTGGGGCTTGTTGTAGTCAAACCCCTATTTTGGTGTTCCCACCTCCATGGATAGCTAGATAGATAGGAAAAGTAGACAAAGTAAACAAGTATGAAGTGGTAAAAACAATCCCCACTCAAGGAGGAGAACCCATACCACAAGATAGAAAAGTAGGAAAAATAATATATTTGTAAATACACAAGGAACAATAGAGTCTTATCAACAGTCCTCGACCCCCTCTTGAACATGCACAAATGCAATGTTGAATGCTTGTAAGAGAGATTTACTTGTTGGAGGGAACTCACTCCAATAGAGCTTTAATGTAGAAGCAAGATCGAAGTAGAAGCAAGATCGAAGAAGCAACAACTAGAGAATGGAGTGATATCGAAATATTGAAGTGTTGGAATGAGAAGGAACCCCTAGAATGAGAGAAAAGAGAGGGGTTTGTTGCTGTAAGAGGCAGCCAGAGCCATTACACTCAGAGTTATGACTATAGGGACATGTGTCATGAGTTAGGATTCCAAGATTCCATATTTCAAACTCAAAAAACCATGGAGACACTAGTGCACTATGTGGACGTCTGCATGCCATGGAGGTATCTACCACATCAATTTTTAGGAAATGAGGTGGTAGAATGTTGTCACTTCATTGTTGGTTCTTGTGGAATTGGAATCGTGAAATAATGACCCATTAGGTTCTTATCATAAATACAATTAGGTGTACAATAAATGCAAGGCCAAATGCATAAATGTGAAATTTCCCATAGGGTACAATTTTGTGACATTACATATTTCCCCCACTTTAGTGGCCTTGATTTTGGAAAAATTATCCACACTAAAGTAGAAAAGAAAATGAAAATAAGAAATTAAAAATTTAATGGATTTGCATGCCAAAAGGGTACTGTAGAGGATGCATAGGTCAAGCAATAAGGTACTAAAGATGCCCCCAATGATTGAACTCAATGAAAAATATAGCATTGGATGTGAAAGCTTGTACAAAATTTGATTTTGCAAAACTCAAAATTTAAGTCATCTTGAAAAATCGGAAGAAGCTACCAAAGCGAGAATAATGATCAAGAAAAAAATTGATGGTTGGAAAAAAATATGGTAAAGAGTTGTCTATATGCCCCCTCTTGGTTTTTCCCCCAACTAGGTGGGGTAAAATTAGGAGGAACGAGGGGACCATGATTGCCAAGAAAAATGTGCCATGGGGGTCCTATATATAACTGGGTGGGCCACAGGGTCATTTACGCTATTCATCATGGGATTTTTTTTGACTTTTATGAGAGAAAAGTTAGCAAAATGTGGGGTCCTCTAGCCACAAGGTCCTATATACAACTCGCAATTGTTGAGGGTCATGAGGTGGACCAGATGAGTTTGAAAACCTTTTTTTTATCATATTTTTTGATATTTTTAGATAGCTAGAGGAAAAAATCATTGTGCATGCTTCCAAGTGGTGTGAATTCATCCCGTATGCATGATGACACCCAACATGTGCACTACAGTCCTTCTTTTGTATTGTCATTTTCCATATGCATTGGCATCTAGCTAGCTTTTAATCGTGAAACCAAGATGGGTATGTAATGTGTAGACATCTACACGATGCTCCATGTCTTAGAGGTGCAACTTAGATTTTTTGATACTTGAGATAAAGTTTCTAAGCTTAATGTGTTGATTCAAGTCTTTTTTTTTTGTAGGATTACTAAGAGATTAGAGAGCATCCCAATGGAAAGGTACTACGTCTTGTCTGGGACTAGGTTCAAAACTTGTCAAATGATGAGGAGGTGCTTCTACAATAGGTTAGTTTGTGGCATGTCTACACCATGCCTTAGATTCTCTATCATGACCACATGCTCATCGCATTGATGGAGTAGTGCGGTTCCATGTCTCAGAGGTGCAATTTATATTTTTTGATACTTGAGATAAAGTTTCTATGCTTAATGTGTTGATTCAAGTCTTTTTTTTCTGTTTGTAGGATTACCAAGAAATTAGAGAGCATCCCCATGGAAAGGTGCTACGTCTTGTCCAAGACTAGGTTTGACACTTGTCAAATGATGAGGAGGTTCTTCTACAACAGGTTAGTTTGTGGCATGTCTACACCATGCCTTAGATTCTCTATCATGACCACATGCTCATCGCATTGATTCCACCATGTCAACATTTTGCTTATCGACAGGTGAGTTGACCATTACTTTAGAGGATGCGTATTGCATCCTCAATCTCCCCATCCATAGCTAACAGGTGGAGATAGAAAACACATGCTCCTAGTGCAAGTAGATAGAGGGGGTTAGATATTACACTAGTCGAGATCAAGGTGATGATGACATTAATCATATTTATATCCGTTGGTTTGAGCAAGGAAGTGCAGCGATTCTGTTGGTACGATGGGTGATGGTAGTCTCTGTGGCCATGCGAGTATATGTGTGGAGCATACACCTTCATGGGGGCCTCGTGCATACTATCAGAGCGATGGAGCAACACCATACCATTTTTGTATGGGTCCAAAGTATGCTCACACACTTGTATCAAGAGCTGGACAAGTACATGCACTGTGAGTATGTTAGCCTCATAGTGTGCACAATGCTACAGGTTTGGGCATTCACCCATATTACATGCACGCAACCAATAGGGTATCCCTAGGTGTAGGATTACATAGTACCCATGGCCCACTAGTACGAGCTAGTGAGGCAGCAAAGACATGGGGATTTATAGTTTTGGTGTTCCCTAGATCCCCTAGAGATCGTATAAATGGTTCCTATGGGTCGCGATCATAGGAAACCTATGGAACCTAGATCATGATCAATTTTTTGTAGGTAGAATAGATAACATTATCATGCCCTACTACTGGCAGAGGATCATGTGACAACTCAAGATTATTCAGACCATCCCGCCCATGGTCCCCTCATACACATGGGTCGTAGGAGTACCATGTTGCTAGGAGATCATTGGTGTCTAACCATCATAAAATTCATCCCCTTAGATGATGATGCATATCATCAATATTAGTTAGAGGCACATCTTATCGATGACTTTAGTGTGGTGCATGTGTTTTGGACCTAGTGGTTGCATCATCATCCCACACTAGTTTTTATAGTATATTCCCCAAGGGGAGATTTGGGTGTGTAGGGAAATGCACTAGTGAGGTAGTGGGGAGGCAGAAGAGGTAGAGGTACCAACAAGAGTAGTGGGGTGAGGAGGTCGATATAGTAAAGGCGATGCTAAGGCAGTGGTGGAGGATGTCATCTCCTTCACTCGTTGTCCTGGTGTCAATGGTGGTACCAACTCGGTCTATGGACCTAGCCATGGCCCTTCTAGCACTAGCAGGAGTGTCTGACATTGGGGATTCCATTCCTAGCCATGATCTTCCCCTTGAGCCCCACTAGCAGACAAGGGACCCAGGTACAACATTTTCTTTTGTTATTTCATTTCAGTATTTTCAATTTTCATCTCATGTATATACTTTTATTTTGACCTTACGTATATACATCATGTAGTAATGATGTGCCTTATTCTCTTTGTGGTTGCATTGGACACATAGGGATGGACTGTGTTGATAGCGCATGGCATATCAAAGATGTTCCTAGTTGTGCCTATCCAGGGTTCCATCCTAGATGCATACCAGCCAGCCTCATTGGGATGGCATGCTCACCTATTCAAGCCAATCATGGCCTTGAGGATAACATACAAGGAGGGGCAGTTTAGGATCACTCAAAGGAACAATGATGCCACTATTACTACCAAATAAAGAGACCAGTTGTTGGTGGATCTAGGAACTATCCTTTCTAAGTGAGATGCAGCTATGATGAGAGTAGATAGTGTTGAGCAGGCATGTGATGCACTGTAGAGCTATCTCGATGACCTCACAAGTAAGGGAGTAGTTGTGATGTTGGTAGGGGATGAACAACTATAGGATGCACTTAGGTGAGCTAACCTTTAGAAATCCTCTCTTCAAGGAGAGATTAGAGGGCTATGCATAGCGGAATTTGTCTCATGATTGTATAGGTCCTGCTTTGTCTCCATAGTTTAGCCTCAACAACAACCACTACCAGATCCAAGGGATTTAGGAGCAATGCATTAGGGTTCAACGACCTAGTTTTGTATATCATTTTTGTACAGATGACACATTTTTTTTAGATCATTTTTTATGTATAGAAAATCATACACATATACAACCACCAATTTTTTTTATGACAGTGGCACGATACATGTACATGAGATATTGGCTTAGACATTATGGTGTTTCTTGTTTCTTGTGTATTACCCTTTATTTTCATGTATGATTATGTGATAGATGTCTTTATGGATGTATATTTAGATTAGATGTTATCATGATTTAATGAACACACATAGATGTATGTTAAGTAAACACTATGATGATCTAATTTATTAACCAAAATATGTAAGGTAATGCATAGATAATAGTAGAACAAACATATGCATGTCTCTCTCTCACTCACATGGTTACATCATAACACATTTTTTTTAATAAGTGTAAATGAAGGGATAGAAACATATGACACACTACAACCCTGAGGGGTGAACATTACACATGTGACACATAGGCACTATGCATAGTATCGATGAAGATGATTGCATTAAAAAATTCTTTTAGAGGCATCCCATCCATAGATGACAATCCATAGGCACCAAAACCATACACAAAGATGACAATATAAGGGCCTAACCAATTAGGACTAAATTTTCCCCTTTGATCAAGTGGCGTATTTACATTCCTCTAATTCTCATAAAGAACTTGGTCACCTACCTTGAAATTTCTAGGAAGAACACCTTGATTATACTGCCTAGACAATGATTATTGATAATCTTTGAGATGATCGAGGGGCTACAAATAGCACTAATCGAACATCTCAAGCTGATGCAAATGAATGGACTGATAAGTTTCATAATCAATTATGGAATCTCCAACTCTAAAGGAATGATATCTTTAGCACCATACATGAGGTTGTAAGAAATTGTTCTTGTCATCATACGAGCACTCATACGATAGGCCCACAAAGCATATGCTAATTTAATATGCCAATCCTTACCATGTTTATTTACTCTTTTCTAAAGAATAAGCTTAAGGGAATTATTAGATGCTTTTGATTGGCCATTAGACTAGGAGGATAATATGGTGTAGAAAATATATGCTAAATGTGAAATTTCTCTAAGAATTGCTTTACTTCCTTTTACTTGAATGGTGTACCATTGTCAGAAAAAAAAAGATAGAAATCAATTCAAAGTGAGCAATGATATTGTTTAGAATAAAGATATAAATAGCTTCAATGTTCATGGATTAGAGCAAGATAGCTTCAACCCACTTTGTGAAGTAATCAATAGTGATAATGATAAAAAAAATTCCTTTAGAAGGACGCGATATGTTTCCAATAATATCCAACCCCCATTTTAAGAATGACCAAGGAGAGATATGATTTTGCAACTCTTGAGAAAAAGAATAAATAAGACAACTATGTTGTTGACATTGTGGACACTTTTTAAGAAAATCAAAGGAATCTTGTTCTATAATTTTCCAAAGGTATCCCATATGAATTAATTTTTGCACCAGGAATTTACCACCAAAATTTCCACCCCAAAAACCAAAATGGGCTTCCTTAAGGGTGAGGAGTATTTCCATTTTAGTGAGACAAAAAAGTAGAATACCATTGTAGGATTTTCAATAAATAAAATTTGATAAGATGACATAGAAGATTGAAATTTTTTTCATATCTGAGTGTGATCATTCTTGCATCATTGAGAATTTTTTTGGTTTTCAAGTAGTTGTAAATGTTGAAATGCCATTCTCTCGAGTCTAAATGAGCACAAACAAGAGCATTGGATTTAGGCTGATTAGATAAATAGGAGAGTGAAGAATATGAACCAAAAAGTGGTATTCTTTTGTATCCTTATCTGAGCCCACCAGGGAAGGAGAGCTCACCATGGAGTCTGTGTGTTGGTTCTCCCTCCTAAGAACACTATCTATTGTGAAAGAGGAGAATCGATCAATTAAGGGAAAAGCTAGGTCCCAATACTAAGACAACTTACTCTACTTAGTTTGATATGTCCCCATAATATGATTCATAATAAGCTCATAGTCACCATGTATATGAAGATTATTTATGTTTAATGCAATTATGGCATGCAATCCAACAATAAGGTCCTCGTACTCAGTGATTTTAATGTTGCAAGTAAACTCTAATCGAAAGGAGAGAGGGACTGACTTACCCTCACGTGAGATCAAAACTACACCTAGGAGCCAATATGATATCTCAATCCATCGAAATACATCTCCCATGAAAGATCATGACTAATTGCAAAAATATCTTCATCAAGAAAAATGTCTAGACCAGAGAAAGGGCAAGATGAGGGAGAATTTTCCAATTAATCGACAACTGCTTGACCTTTTATCAATTTTGGAGTCACAAAATTTATGTTGAACTCAGAAAGCAATGTTACCCATTTCAGTAACATTCTAACAAGGTTAATACTAGAAAACAAATGTTTTATAAGATCACTTTTCACAATGACGTGTTTTAACATGAAGAAGATAATTTCTTAACTTTTTATTTGCAAACATGATTGTGAGAAATTTTTTCTCCATGGTAGAATAATGAGTTTCATAGTCAACAAGGACATGAATAATGTAATAGAGCACTCTTTCTATACCATCATCATATTGAGGAAGCAAGGCTTCCAAAGCGTATGGTGATGTAGTAAGGTAAAGCAGAAAGGGTCTATCCTGCATAGCTAACATTAACATAGGAGGATTTTCTAGATAAGTTTTAATTGAATCAAAAGCTTTCTGGCACTCAGCATCCCATATAAAACAAACATCCTTTTTCAAAAAATGAGTGAAAGGAAGATTACGATCAACCAACTAAGATATAAATCTATGAATTGCCTGAATTTTCCCTTGCAAGCTCTATAACTCAAAATGTTCCTAGGTGGAGGCATGTTAAAAATTGCATCATTTTTGTTTTTATCAACTTCAATTCCATGATGAGAAACTATAAATCCTAAAAAATTCTCGCATCCACACCGAAGACACCCTTAAGAGGATTGAGCCTCATCTTATAGATTCAAATCCTTTCAAAAATAAGGTGAAGATTTCCTATTTGATCCCGACGGGTTATAGATTTTTCTAAGATATCATCAATGTAATCTTCTAATATTTTATGAATGAATTCATGAAAGATTAGGGTCATTTCCTCTTGGTAAGTCGTGCTTGCATTCTTTAGCCCAAATGGCAGGACCACATAATATAAAGTACCCCAATGGGTGGTGAATGCTCTCTTATATTGATCTTCTGGATTAATACGAATCTAGTTATAGCCAGAGAATCCATCCATGAAGGACAACGAGGCATTTCCTATGGTCAAGTCTACAATCATATCAATATTAGGCAGCATAAAAGCATCTTTAAGAGAAGCCTTATTGAGGTCACGAAAGTTGATGTGAATGAAAATGGGACCATCAGGTTTACAAATAATTACAATATTTGAGATCCAAGGAGAATAATCGATAGGATGGATAAATCCTACTTTTAATAGCTTCTCTGTCTCACTCTTAACCAATAATGCAACCTTAGGATTAATCTTTTGGATTTTTGGCTTAACTAGCTAGGCATCAAGACATAGGATGATATTGTGAACCAATATAGACTCATCAATAGTAGGCATGTCCTCATATGACCAAGTGAAGATATTAGGATTATAATGTAAAAGGTCAAGTTTCTCCTTAGCTTCTTCAGAAGAAAGACATTTTTCGATCTTAATCACCTTTTTAGGGGATTTAGGGTCCATGAAAACTTCAGCAGTATCTCCCTTAAGGAGAGGACTATGGTCTTCAGGATGAGGTATCGAGACACCATCATCAATGTTAGATAGAGGGGCCTCCTCTTCCATATTGAAAATCGATTATCTGAAGTATGCTTGTTTATTAAAGCAATACGAGAATCATCACTTATAGTGAAAGGAAGGAAAGTGGGAATAAGCACCTAAGAATTCATCTAGCATTTCTTCCGAGGAAAAGACATCTAGAGGAACTTCTTGAGGTTTTTTTTTATCCTCTATTAGTTCAGGATGAACTAAGTTGAGAGGTTCAACCAAAATCATGTTAACAATCCACCATGGTTTTTATCTGGATTTTTTAATATAGCATCCCAATCCCAAGTTACGCTTGTGAGGCTTAAATTGGATAGAGACCTAAATTAATTGTTCAATATGTTCAATACCTTTACGTCCATAACCATACTTAGAAATGAGCCTGTATCCAGGGCCATAATGAGTTTGCAAAACTTCAGAGGGAGGTGGTTCCATGTAGAGAGTGTCATTCCACCAATGAGTGCCAAACATGTCTACGATACTACAACCATCCTTCACATTGGAATTACACATGTTAACCATGACTCTAGTAGAACAATGATCATCCTCATTAGCAGGGGAACAACTGGGTTCTTGGGTAAGATCACAGCTTTCCTTCTTAGGAGGAGGTTGATCACTTTTCTTAATGGAGGTATTTGAAATTATTGGAAGATCGAGGTGGAAAGGATTTACTTTGTACTCTCCAATGAAGAATTCAGAGAAGTCCAGGGTAAAAATACAAAGTTGTGTTACACATTATAAAGGAAATATCCAACACTAATCTAGCTTTTAAACTTGAATCACTAAAAAGTGGCATATATGTTTTGAATTTTGAAAAGATGTAAACTAGTAAAATTTGTATTTTTTATTATATTTAATATGTGCATTTTTAAAAAAATAAAAAAATAGTTTAAATTAGTTTTTAATATAATTTAGTTGCTGATAAAATGTTAAAAATGATGTTACATGAGCCGTCAAACTTTCTATAGTAATTTTTTTTTCTTTCAATTTATTTGTGTGCATTTATAACTTAAAACATTGGTGCATGGATATATTATTTTATAATTTTGATAAATATATATTTATTAAATAAATATTAAAATGTGTGTATATCAATAAGCAGTTGTTTCTATTTAATAGAAAAATATATACCATCCTGATATAGATTCTTTTCTCTAGTGCATCATATTTTTTTCAAATTTTTTTAATAAGTTTTAGTAATTTTCCTTGGTATGGTAATCAATCTAATACTTTGTGTTGATAACCTATTTTTAGTAAAAATAAAATATAATAATAATTAAATATTAAAATAAATATATTTTTGAAAACTAAACTAATGGATCTACACAAGGGTTTTTTTATATTTTAAAAAAATGTTATTTACATGAGTAAGAGTTATTGAAACTTCAATTTTTTCAAATAATATTATTTTTTTGGTAAGTTGGCCTCAAAGTGGTGCTCCATATATTTTAGCCAACAATTTTAGCTGAAAAATTTGTGGACATATTTAACTTAGCTAGAATGAATCTTACTAGATCATATGTTTGACCAAAATTGATTTTTAGCTAGAAATACTTAAATTTAGTGTAAGAATTGGCTATGAAGGTAGCCACCCAAGATCTAAAGGCCTAATAGAAAGCACAAGCATAAGAGAGATAGAAACAATATGACAAGAATAAATTATATTCTGCCAATAATGCAAATATGATGGAATGAGCTTATGTACATAGAGGACCCCTTGGTTATATTGCCAAGGTGAGAACATAGAAGGGCATAAGATTATGACAAGTGTCATAATCTTATGACATGAGACAACTATGGAAAGTTATCACTCCACCTAAAGTGAAAAAGAGATAATGTGATAATCACCACAAAAGGTGGAGAGATAATCACATGATGTGTCCACAAAAGGTGGAAGTGATAAAATAATGACATGTCAAGTCCACCAAAAGTGGAAAATCTCCAACAACCTCGTATGTGGTCCCTAAGTAAACTTAACTAAGGTGTAATCATGACCTAGGACAAGGTACAACCCATTTAATTACACCAACACCCCCCCTTAAGTGCAACTTAGGGAGAATGTACACAAATGCAAACAATGCAAGATGGGTCCCGACTACTAGGCCATGTTAGGTACCCATGTACATATGCAATGCAATCTCTCACAAGCAGAGTAAAGATAGAAAAACCCAGTGGGAAAAAACTACCACCCAAAAGAGAGATGAGATACAAAAGCCTATGAACATGGCATGAGAAGGAAAAAACCCCATGTGAGGAAAAATTCCCCCCATACAAGAGAACAAGAGAGACAAGGTAGGCCCCCCCAATGTACAATGTTCACCAATGGAAGATGCTCAAGAAGGAATGAAGAAGTTGCTCCAAAAATGTCAAACAACGTTCCTCCCCTTAGGAAGAAACAATACCAAAGGTGCATGAATAAAGTCTCCCCAATCCACAAGTGAAGAAGGAAGAACCCTCAAAATGTAAGAAGTCTCTGAAATCTGCTCAAAGTTCGCTGTGTTGACACTAAAAGATGCCATTCCCAAACCATGTGAAGCTGCAATGGTGTAGTCACTTCCTGGAACCTGTGAGAACCCCTTTGCAACAAAACTCTCATCTGCTGAAAAAGATAACTCAGGCTCTAGCAAGGATGAAGGTAGAACATACTCCAAAGACGATAGTGTCTCCTCAGGAGAGAAAGTGGCCTCCTCTAATTGCTGTACAGATGCATCCAAAATCACATCAACCTCAAAATACTGATCATGTAGAGGAGGGTTAGAGTGTTCCCTCACAACAAATGAAGAAGAATCACCTTCATCAAAGAGAAGATGTAAGTAATCAAATGTGTCTCCCAAGTCTATAATGTAGGATTCCACAAACAAGCTTCCAATCTCTGTCAAGTAGTCATCCCATAAAGCTGCTGCTGGAAGACAAGGTATACACTATTGCATTGAATCACAAGGCACTGAAACTGTTGGAACACAAGTACCATTAGGTACATTAGTCAATGTAGGAGATGGAGTATCAACAATAGGCTCAAGAACCTCAGGAGTAGTAAGCACTCCAAGATTCAAATAACCATACTCAACCTCCTCAAGTGTGTCCACACTAGGGTGAACTGAATCATCAATAGGAGCAAAATATGAGAAGCTGTAGAACCAAGAATGATGACCAACCTCCCTAACTACAACAAGAGCCCTGCTATGCAAATCTCGAACAATGACAGAATCCAATGTGAACTCTACACTCTTTCCTATACCACTATGTGTAATTTGATAGATGGAAAGGGTGTTCCTTGACAAAGTAGGAACACATAGAACATCATTAAATGCTCCACCTTCAATGTCAATAGACCCCTTCCCACAAACTGCCAAAGAAGTGTTGTTGGCCATCAAAATGGGTGGTGATGAACAAGAATCAAATGAAGAGTACATATCCTTGGAAGAAGTCATATGATGTGAAGCTCCTGAATCAAGGATCCACCTATCTGAATCAGGATCTACAAAAGCAAGAAATGCTTGCCCCTTATGTTTCTCATGTTGAGATGAAGAAGAAGGAGATGAGCTTGATGTTGTTTCCATGAGAGTTGTACTTTTTCCCTTAGAAGGAGAAGTGGAAGGAGACGATTCCTTCTCCCGATATGCATTTGGCAAGTTGATGTTGTTCTTCTTAAGGATGTTTTTTAACTCATCAATTTGCTTAACATGAAAACGATGCTCCTCATGACCAACCTTTTTGCAATATGCACATGTTGGTTGCTCCCTCTTGCTTGAATTGGTGTACTTCTTGGAAGAAGATGAAGTTGAGCTTTGTTGTGGAGGAGTAGATTGTTTTTTCTCTCCTTGTGGCTTTGGTGAAGATTGCTTTTGGTCTTTTTCTTTACCTTGCTTATTGTTTCCATGATTGACCACCAATGCTTTTGAAGTTGATGACTTGAGAATGCCAATTTTCATCAACTTATTTTGCTCAAGAATCAAAAGATCTGTGAGAGCCTCAAAAGATGGTGATGTAGAGTTGCTAATTGTCAATCTTTGAGTCTGAAAACTTGAAACAAAGGCTGCATACTCAATTGGAAGCTTGTCCAACAAGTTGAAGACCAATTGATCATCCTCTTTCTCAATACCACAATCTTTTAGTTGTACTCTTAGGTCATTTTCCTTAGTGACATAATCATGAATTGTATCAAAATCCTTGGGATCAAGGCTTAGGAGATCATGTTCAAGTTTGTATCCCTTAACCTTATCAACCTTTCCATACAAATTAGTAAGCTTATCCCAAGCTTCCTTGGCTATAGTATATTTATCAACATGGAAAATGAGATCATCTGAAATGAACTTTCCTAGTGTACCCAATGCCATAGAAGTTTTAGTGAGCCAATCCATATATGTAGTTGGAACTACCTTAGGATCTGAAGGTGTAGTTATGCTTCCATCAAGGTAGTAAATTAAACCTTTTTCCATTAGTTTGCTCCATGCACGTACTTTCCATGTAGCATAGTTATGTGCAGTTAAGAGTGGAACTTTAGATGAAACCATGATGGAATGCAAGAGCACAAGAGAGAAAATAGGAACAATCACACAAGATACACCCCCCCAAATTCACTCAAACAAAGTACCCCCCCCAAATAGATGTTTTTGGCACTTTATAATGCAGTGCGTTTACAATAGGCCACTTGTAACCTGGCTAAGTGGACTTATGATTTTTGATTTACAACTTGCCAAAAATAGGCTGAAAACAAACTAGAAAAAATAAGCAAAGACCTAAATTCTGATCTATTCAATACAAGTGCCAAATAGGCCAAAAAACACCATATTCTGAAAGTACAAAATCCACTCAAGATTGCTTCAAAATTATTGCAGATTCAAGAAGTAGACAAAAAATCATGCACTTTAAAAAAAAAATGAAACTTGAAAAGGAGTTCGTATGTGCCTGTACGGAGCCCCGAAAGTTACAAAAATGAGGATTGGACAGGTACAAAGTTGAGAAACTAAAAATTCTGAAAAATATGTCCACCAAAATCAGAAAATGAGTACACCACTATGAATTACATGAAAAATTAACCCAAATAAAGAAAAATTACTTGAAAAAAAGCCTCAAAATGAGCAAGTTATGAGCCTTCAAAGTTGGACTGCAAAAATGAAAAATCCATTGGTGAGGGGGAAAAAAAAAATTTAGCATGTTGACATCATTGCTGACTTGATGATGGTGTCAGCATTTCAGGGCATTAAATTTGACAATTTGGCGCACGTCAAAAAAGTATATACTTTGGGTGCTGGAATATTCTTCAAAATTCTGGCTTAATTTTGACGGGTACAGAACCGTCATGCCAAAAAAAAAATTGACTGCTGAGTTTCATCAGAATATGCTCTCTGGAATCGAAATCTTTTTACCGGCTGCCTAGAATTTCACCGCAGATGAATCTGAGGACACTGGATTTCTGATGAAGGACCGTCATTTTCCTGCTAGTTGTTGTGTGGCTGCGTGGGAAGGGCGAGCCAGTGGCCTCCTGCCACGTGGCGCCACGTGGACTCGGTACCACTGCCATGGTACAAAATGTACAGGTCTGTAGACTATACCATCTGCAGATTGTACTTTCTTTTTTTTTAATTTAAAAAAACTTTACAATATATATAAAAAAACTGCAAAATGATTTTTTTTGAATAATAATTTTCACAGAAAATAAAATAATAATTTATTTTTTTAAAATAAAATTGTACCACTATGCAGGTTGGTCGTACGGCTGACCTGCTGAAATTTTTTGCCTCGATGGACAACTTGCTCTGATTTGGATGATTTGGCAATCAATTTATGGGTTTTTGGCCCTTCTGAGTACGATGGTGATGTCCTTTTCAACTGAAAAATGCTCCAAAGTGGTAGCTAGCTCCTAGATCTGGCAACCACCCACAATCTTCAACCCTTTGCAGATTTGGCCTCCAATGTCCAACTAAGACAAAAAAAGGAAAATCTGACTATCTCAGACACTCCAGACGCAATGGTGAGCTCATATATGATGCAACAAGCTCCCAAAATGCACCTGCAACATAAGGCCAAAAATGGAACCCTCCAAGAATCTCTCCAAATGACTAACTAAAGGCACTCAAATAGCTTTGATTCCATGTAAGAATTGGCTATGAAGGTAGCCACCCAAGATCTAGAGGCCTAATAGGAAGCACAAGCATAAGAGAGATAGAAACAATATGACAAGAATAAACTATATTATGCCAATAATGCAAATATGATGGAATGAGCTTATGTACATAGAGGACCCCTTGGTTATATAGCCAAGGTGAGAACATAGAAGGGCATAAGATTATGACAAGTGCCATAATCTTATGACATGAGACAACTATGAAAAGTTATCACTCCACCTAAAGTGGAAAAGAGATAATGTGATAATCACCGCAAAAGGTGGAGAGATAATTGCATGATGTGTCTACAAATGGTGGAAGTGATAAAATAATGACATGTCAAGTCCACCAAAAGTGGAAAATCTCCAACAACCTCGTATGTGGTCCCTAAGTAAACTTAACTAAGGTGTAATCATGATCTAGGACAATGTACAACCCATTTAATTACACCAACATTTAGTTGTGTAATAAGTTGGCAAAAAGTGTGACACAACTTAATAAGTTTACCCTCCAAGGATCCTCAACCATCACCAAGATATGCATTTGATTTAGAGGAAGAAATAGATAGGGAATACTTGGGATTTTTTTCTTTAGGTTGTTCCTCTTTTGGGACACTTGCTTTGAGGACGATCTCTATAGATGACACACCAAAGAGAACATCAATACATTGAAGGTTAGCAACAAAATATAGTTTTTAAGAGTGGAAATAATCGAGGCTCAAACAAAAACCACCAATTCACAATGGTGGACTACTTCAGGGCCAACCTTAATTGTAACCACTTGATTGTAAGCCACAAAATTTAAAGAACCATGTAGATTAGAAGTCATGGCTCCCATAGCATGAATCCAAGGTCTTCCTAGAAAAAGATTTTAAGATAAGGGGCCATAAATCACATACACCAAAGTGGGTAAGGTAACAGGTCCTAGCCACAAGGGAAATATTATCATGCCTAGGGCTTGTCAACCAACATTATCAAATCCATAAATGTATAAAGAGGAAGTAGCTAAGGAAGAAGAATCAATATTAATCTTAGGTAATAGATCCATACTAAAAACATTGAGAGCCAAACCAATATCAACAAGGGTATTCCTAATAACGATGCTATTAACACTAACTATGATCATTAGAGGATCTTCTTGCTTTTGTACATCTGAGGGAGGAAGTTCCTATAGATAGAACATAATATTCGGTGCATCTATATGAATATGATCCATCAACACGTTAGCATATGTTGACCTAGTGGAAGCGGGGAAAAAGATCTTTTGCAAGGATTCCTAAAGCATACCTTGGTAAATGACAGGAGTTTGAAGCAAATCCCAAAATGAGATCTTAGTCAGAGTAACACGAAGTTTCTCAAAAAGATCATAATCTCTAGGTGCTTTAGTTGTGGGTTTAGGTACCAAAGGAATACTTGGTTGAGAAGGTGGTAAAGAAGTAGGAAATTGAGTAGGTTGAGGTGTAGGAACAAGAGGTTGTTGATTCAAGTTCTACCGATTTCTTCTAGTATTGTATTGTGCCATGACATTATAGGAAGTAGAGTTTATATCTCATACAAACCTTGTATACAAATCCATCGAGTCATCATAATACTAGACCCAACAGATAGAATGAATCTTCTAAGGAGAAGGACTAGTTGAATTCAAGTAAACAATAGGTCTATTAGGCCTAAGGGAAGCAATGAAGACTACAACAATTCATAGAGAGCATCATCCAACATATCAAAATCTTCCTTAGAGAAAGCATTATCATAAACATTAAAAAATTGTAGAAAAGGATCCAACATGTTTTACGTCAAGTTAAGTTCACCAAAATGTAAGAGAAGGGGGATTCACTACTCATGAGTCTCTTTGTTCTCAAGAGAATCCAAGGGAACAAAATGCATGAAGAAATTGTAAAGAATACCTTACTAACGACAATATTCAAATAGAATACTTAAAAATTTGAGAGAGAAAAGTATTGAGATCCCTGCCATAAAAGGAATAGCTCTCATCCATGGGACTATAGTGCAAAAATAGGATGCCAACACGGCATGCTAGAGTCTGAGGGATGTGATGGCATCCAAAGAATATAGAGAACTAAAACAAAAAATAGGAAATACCAAAAAAAAAGAAAAGTAAATCCAAGGATCAACTTACAAATAGTCACACATTTGAAACCTTTGTCCTAGGTTCACTTCAGAAACCTACACCTTAGACGAATGAGGAAAAATATTGGGGTTTTTTCAAGGATTCCCATAGTCAAACCCCTATTTTGGTGTTCCCATCCCCATGAAAAGATAGAAAGAGAAGAAAAATGGACAAAGTAAACAAGTACAAAGTGGTAAAAACAATCCTAGCTCAAGGAGGAGAACCCGTACCACAAGATAACAAAGTAAGCAAAGTAATTTATTCATAAATAGATAAGGAACATGAGAGAATTACTAATAGTCTTTGACCTCCTCTTGAATGCATGGACACATGATTGGATGCTTGTAAGAGAGCTTTGGTTTTTGGAGGGACCTCAGTCCAACAGTTCTTCACTATAGAAGCAAGATCGAAGAAGCAAGTGTTGCAAGTATGAGCAAGTTTGGTGGTGTTGTCATTAATGTTGTCATTGATGTCAACATAGTTCAGTATGTTGAATATTGTACATGTATAGTTGACATGTTGCTGAGACATTGTGAATACATGGAGCTATCTTTATGATATTGCAGATGTGCTGAATTGATGATTTTTCAAGTGCTTTTGAGAAAATTAATAAAGAAGAGAAGTCAAAATGTTGAGTGTGTTCAAAATGTGCTCCGGTATGTGCTCCACATTTCTCCTATGTTGATAATATACTTGTGCGGATCTAAAGGCTTGATAATGATGGTATAGTCATGATATCTCCTAAGTTTTAACTTCTGGTGTGATGGTATGTGAAAGTTACATTCACCAATATATGAATTGTTTTGAAAAAGTTGGTCTTCTATGGACTAGGAGAAATGTTTTTGCTCCACAGTCCTCTGCTATTTTGTTTTAGATCTTGCAGATTTTGGATATGTCTTTTCAAGGTGTTCTCTAGGTTTTGACAAAGAATTTTTAGGTTTGGTGGTCTGGAAGTCATGTTTTTAGTGTTGTGTGTGTTTGCATAGTCTAGATGGATTGGTGTAAGGTGTTCAGTGTTTGAAGTTTGTTGCACTTGCTGCAGATGTATCTAGAATAATTTGAGAATTATTCTCATGAATAATGAAGTGTGTTGTAGTGTTTGTGTGTCATCTTCTTGTTGGGAAGCATGAACATCAATGTTCATTTGTGTTATAATTAGGTTTGGCTGACTTGGTTTTTACATTTCATTCAAAGAATAAAATCTAATTAAGGAAGCATGTGGTTGACTCATGTCATTTTCTTTTTGGTCTTGGCTAAGTATTTTTTGGTCCACTCTCATTCCTTTCCACCATGGAAATGTTGAGTTGCTGACCTAATTTGAATTTATGAAAAAAAGTTTATGTGGTCAACCTTGGAGAAAGGTTCTAATGTTGAAGATGGTATACATGCAAGTCAAATTGCGAAGAGTTGTATGATAGTGTGATGTAAAGTGATAAAGCGAGCCACAAATCATAAGAGAAAAAGTGTGTGAAAGTGTGTTGAGGAAACAGTTCTTCATTGTGTTGGATTCTTGAAGGCAGTGAGCTAAAGGTTTATGCAATCCTTTATTCAAGGTTGCAGATGTGTGTTAATTATTGTGGTGGATCTTTTTTTCTCTTTTGTATCTATACGCAGTGAGCATCCATGTTGGAAAGTGAGTCCTTTTTGTAGGTAGTGAGCCTTTGTACTTGGAAAACGAGTCCTCTTCTGGGTAGTGAGCCCTTGGAAGTGAGCCTCTGTATTCAATTTTATAATCTCTTTATATTTTGAGTAAACCCTCACTATAGTTTTTCCCTCATTGGGTTTTCCACTTAAAATTATAGTGTTCATTGTGCTGATTTACTTTTTGTTATTTTTGTTTCATGCTCTTACTTAATAACAAAATAGTGTGCTTGTGGAAATGATAAGTGTTGAATTTTTTTGACAACTAATTCACCCCCCCTCTTAGTTGTCCTATGCTTGTTTTACAATTGGTATCAGAGCTTTTGTTTCTTGGTGTAGAGCTTAACCGCTTAAGGAAGATCCGATGGCACATAAGTTGGAAATACCTATGTTTGATGGATCTAATTATAGTGATTGGAAAGTGTAGATGAGAGGATATATTGTTTCTCTTGGATACAAGACATGGAAGGTTGTTGAGATGAGGTATACTCCTCTGAAGAATGGTCCTACTTCTACTGATGAGGTTTCTGATTATGAAGAGAATGAGAGAGCAAGGTATGCTATTTTTAGTGCTTTATCTAAAATTGAGTGAACTAAGGTTCTTTCTTTAGATACTAAGCTCATGAAGTCTAGAAGAAGTTGGAAGAACTGTATGAAAGAAATGAAAGAGTCAAATTGACAAAGAAGTTGGCGGAAAAGCGAAAATTTGAGAATTTGAAAATGGATGAAGGTGAAGAGTTTACAAGTTATTTCTAGAGGTTTGAGATGACAAAAAATTAAGTTAAGATAATCAGGAGAGTGATGGTTCAAATGAGTTGGAAGTGAACTTCACCAAGAAGTTGAAGAAAGGTACCAAAAAGTATAAAGGTATATTTCCCTTTAAATGTTTCAGTTGTGGTAATATTGGTCATTATGCTTCAAGATGTCCAAATAGATTTGTACATAAGAAGAACAAGGATTATAAAGATAAGGATTGAAAGGATAGGAAATACAAGAATTTTTATTATGTTAAAGAAAAGGTCAGAATCTCTGATGATGAATTTGAAAATGAGGTTGATGATAGTGAATGCTTGTTTTTAGCTTTGGAAAGTAAATCTATATCTTCTAACCCTAGAAAATGTGCAAGCAAGAAGGTTTCAAAGAATAAGAGGAACAAGATGGAAGGTATTTTGGTGACCTCTTTTCATGCAAGACAGGATCAAGACTATTGGGTAATTGATAGTGGATGTTCTAATCACATGACTACAGACAAGAGTAAGTTCACTAAACTTGAAAGGTATTATGGGGGTTTAGTCATGTTTGGTGATGATTCAGGGGCTAAGATTTGTGGGAAAGGTTCAATTAGTTTTGATGGAGTGCACAACACTAATGATGTATATTATGTGAAGGGTTTGAGGCATAACCTTTTGAATGTTGGGAAAATGTGTAGCAATGATTTTAAACTTGTATTTCAGAATAATACCTGTGAAATAAAAAAAGGGTCCAGAAATGGAGATATGGTTGCTACTAGAAGGAGAACTCATGGAAACATCTATCAACTTAAGGGAGTTGATGGTCAGTGCCTTGTATCTCAAGTTAGTGAAAGTTGGTTATGGTACCAGAGAATAGGATATATAAATTTTGATAATTTGTTCAAAATCAATTCAAAATAAATTGTCTAAGGGCTGCCTAGAATCATAAGACCTCTTAATACTATTTGCAGAAGTTGTCAATTGGGGAAATAGACAAGATGCAAATTTAAGGGAAAAGAGCACTCTACTACCAAAATGCTAGAGTTAATTCACACCGATCTCTATGGTCCAACTAGAACAAGAAGCCTGAATGGTGACAGGAATTTCGTGCTTCTTATTGATGATTATACTCAAATGACATGGGTTGATTTTCTTAGGGAAAATACTTAGTCTTTGGATAGGTTTAAAGTGTTCAAAGCAAGAGTGGAAAATGAAGTAAATTTGAAAACAAAGTGTCTAAGATCTGATAGAGGTGGAGAATTCATTTCTAGAGAGTTTAATACATTATGTGAGCAGCATGGAATAAAGAGAAAATTTTTTGCTCCAGGAACCCCTCAGCAAAATGTGGTAGTTGAGAGGAAAAACAAGATAGTATAGGAAGCTGGAAGAACCATGATGAAAGAATCAAATGTACTAGATGTGTACTAGAGAGAGGCAATACACACTGTTGCTTATGTTCTTAATAAAGTTCAGATTAGAAGCAACAACACAAAGACTTATTTTGAGTTATGAACTGGTAAGACTCCTACTGTGAAGTACTTCAAGGTATTTGGAACCAGATGTTACATTAAAATAGATGATGAAAATCTTAGAAAGTTTGATCATGCTAGGTGTGATGATGGAATTTTTCTTGGATACTCTACTACTATCAAAGCATATAGATGCTTCAATAAGAGATTAAGGAAGATTGTTGAAAGTACTAATGTGAAATTTGATGATGACATACACAGACCTATTGAGATAATTGAAGTTGAACCTGATGATCCTATCTTTGGAATTGTACCTGGTGAGAATAAGGAAAAGGAAGAAGAAGAGAAAGAAGAGAAAACTGAAGAAGAAGAAGAAGAGAATGAGTTGGAACCTATTATTAAGACTCTTAATTATGTTCAAAAGAATCATATAGAAGAACAGATAATTGGAGATAAGAGTGAAGGTGTGAAGACAAGAAGTAAAGTAGCAGCTGAGGTAAATTTGTGTTTACTTTCTAAAATTGAATCCAAGTTGTGAGTGAAGCATTTGAAGATGAGAGTTGGATGAAAGCTATGAAAGAAGAATTGCAACAAATAGAAAAGAATCATACATGGGAATTAGTCCCTAGACATGTGAATAAGAATGTAATTAGTTCAAAATGGGTGTTCTAGAATAAGCTAAATGAAAATGGAGAAGTTGTAAGGAATAAGGAAAGACTTGTATGCAAGGGATATTCACAAGTTGAAGGCATAGACTTTGAAGAAACATTTTCCACTATGGCTAGAATGGAAGCTTTTAGGATGTTTTTGGATTTTTTTGCCCACAAGGATTTCAAAGTGTATCAGATGGATGTCAAGTCAACATTTCTAAATGGTGAATTGGAAGAAGTGTACATGGAACAACCTGAAGGGTTTCAGTTATTTGACAAACTAGAAATGGTTTGTAAGTTGAAGAAGGTGTTGTATGGACTGAAGCAAACTCCTAGAGCTTGGTATGCAAGATTGGACAAATATCTAAGAAGGCAAGGATTTAGCAAAGGCTCTATTGACAACAATCTTTACTTTAAAGTTCAAGGTAACAAAATGTTGATAGTAGTTGTATATGTTGATGATATCATTTTTGGTGGAAATGAAGGCATGTGTAAAAAGTTTTCTAAAGAGATGCAAAAAGAATTTGGGATGTTTATGATTGGTGAATTGAATTTCTTTCTTGGTATTCAAGTGAATCAAAATGATAAAGGGATATTCATTTTACAATCTAAGTATGTAAGAGATTTTTTGAAGAAGTTTGAGATGAATGATTCCAAACCAGTTAGTACTCCTATGGTAACCAGATGTAAATTAGGAAAATATGATGAATATGCTAAAACCGATCAGAGAAAATATGGATCTATGATTGGTGGACTATTGTATCTTATGGCTACCAGACCATATATTATGCATGTAGTATGTCTAGTTGCTAGATTTCAAAGAGATCCTAAAGACGCACATGTTACAGTTGTAAAGAGGATATTTATATATCTTAAAGGTACACTGGATTATGGCTTATGGTATCCTAAGGGTGCTGAGTTCACTTTGAGTGCTTATACTGACGCAAGTTGAGATGGTTGTGTGGATGACCGAAAGAGTACCAGTGGAGGTGTTTTATTTCTTGGTGGAAGATTGGTTTCTTGGTTGAGTAAGAAACAAGACTCAGTTTCTTTATCCACTACAGAGGAAAAATATATCACTATAGCTTCCTGCTGCACACAAGTTTTGTGGATGAAGCAAACTCTAAAATACATTGGAGTAATATGTGATGAGCCTATTCCTATTTTCTATGACAACACAACTCTTATAAATATTTCAAAGAATCTAGTTATGCATTCAAGAACAAAACACATATCTATCAAATATCATTTCATGAGACAGAAGGTGTTGGAGAATGAAGTCAAACTGAAGTATCTAACAACAAAGGAACAAATTGCACATATATTTACTAAGGTTCTTCCAAAGGATACTTTTGAGCATCTTAGGGAGAGGTTGGGGGTCATTGGTCCTCTAAACTAGGTGCACATGAAGGTTCATTAGTCCAGTGAATTCACAAATTCTTCATTTATCTAGACTGAAAAATGGGTCTACTCCACAGGGGGAGTAGAAAAGGTTTTCATTGTTGTAGTATGAGTGTACTCCTAAGGGGGATTGATCAAAGTCTTTGATCTTTGCCATTGATGTCAAAGGGGGAGATAAATTCATGTGAAAAATATTTGTTCAGGAAGATAAGGTGTTCTCCCAGGATATTGTGAAGGATGTTGTCTTTGATGGTTTTTCACATCATGTGTTGTCATCAATGACAAAGGGGGAGATTGTTGCAAGTATGAGAAATTTTGGTGGCATTGTCATTAATGTTTTCATTAATGCCAAAAAAGTTTAGTATGTTAAAGATTGTACATGTATAGTTGAGATGCTGCTAAGACATTGTGAGTACATTGAGTTGTCTTTATGATGTTGCAGATGTGTTGAATTTATGAGTTTCCAAGCTCTTTTGAGAACATTAATAAAGAAGAGAAGTCTGAATGTTGAGTGAGTTTAGAATGTGCTTCGGTATTTTCTCCATATTTATCTTGTGTTGATCCTATGCTTGTGTGGATTTGAAGGTTTGATAATGATGGTATAGTGGTGATATCTCCTAAGTTTTAACTTTTGGTGTGATGGTATGTGAAAGTTTCATTCATTGGTATGTGAACTATTCTAGCAGAGTTGGTCTTCTATGGACTAGGATAAATATTTCTGCTCTACAGTCCTCCATTGTTTTGTTTCAGATCTTTCAAATCCGGGATATGTCTTGTGAAGGTGTTCTCTGGGTTCTGACAAATAAGTTTGAGGTTTGGTGGTCCAGAAGTCATGTTTTTAGGGTTGTTGTGTGTGTTTGCATAGTCCGGATGGACTGGTGTAAGGTGTTCAATGTTTGAAGTTTATCACACTTGTCATAGATGTATCTAGAAGAATATGAGATGTATTAGTGTACATAATGAAGTGTGTTGTGGCTTCCACATGTCATCTTCTTGTTGGGAAGCATGTACACCAATGTTCATTTGTGTTTTCATTAGGTTTGGCCAACCTAGTGTTTACACTTCATTCAAAGAATAAAATTTAATTAAGGAAGTGTGTGGTTGATCCAAGACATTTTATTTTTGGTCTTGGTTAATTATTTTTTGGTCCACTCTCATTCCTTTCCACCATGTGAATGTTGAGTTGCTGACCTAATTTGAATTTATGAAATAAAGTTTATGTGGCCGACCTTGGAGAAAGGTTCTAAAGTTGAAGATGGTATAAATGCAAGTCGAATTGTGAAGAGTTGTATGACAGTGTGATGCAAAGTGATGAAGTGAGCTACAAATGATAAGAGCATAAGTGTGTGAAAGTGTGTTGAGGCAACAGTTCTTCATTGTGTTGGATTCCTAAAGGAAATGAGCTAAAGGTTTCTACAATCCTTTACTCAAGGCTACAGATGTGTGTTAATTGTTGTGGTGGATCTTTTGTTCTCTTTTGTATTTGTAGGCAATGAGCATCCCTGTTAGACAATGAGTCCTTTTTGTAGATAGTGAGCCTTTGTACTTGGATAGTGAGTCCTTTTTGTAGGCAGTGAGCCTTTGTACTTGGATAGTGAGTCCTCTTCTGGGCAGTGAGCCTCTATATTCAATTTTACAATCTCTTTATATTGTGAGTTCACCATGGTTTTTCCCTCATTGGGTTTTCCACATAAAAATTTGGTCTTCATTGTGTTGATTTACTTTCTGTTATTTGTGTTTCATGCTCTTACTTAATAACAAAATAGTGTGGTTGTGGAATTGATAAGTTTTAAAGGGTTTTGACAACTGATTTACCCCCCTCTCATTTTCCGTGCACCTATTTAATAGCAAGAGCTAGAGAATTGAGTGATATCAAAATATTGAAGTGTTAGAATGAGGAGAAACCTCAAGAATGAGAGAAAAGAGAGGTTTCTGTTCCTGCAAGAGGCACGAGGAATCATTATAATCAGAGTTCTAACTATAGGGACGTGTCACAAGTCAAGATTCCAAGATTCTATATTTGAAACTCATAAAATTGTGTGGACTCTAGCATGCCATGCGGACATTTGTGTGTTACGTAGGTGTCCAACACACCAATTTTTGGGAAGTGACGTGGCCAAATTTTTTCGCTTCATCATTGGTCCTTGTGGAGTTAGAATCATGAAATTCTAACCCATGAGGTTCTTATCAAAAATTCTATTAGGAATAATAAATGCATAGCAAAATGCGTAAATGTGAAATTACCCCTAGGCTGCAATTTTGTAACATTACACTATCAAGAAAATGGGTAGCTTCAATAGGTTGTAGCCTTCAGATGGATTTATCCTATGCTACCATCCTAATGTGTTGAAAAGAGGTCTAGATACATAAAGAAAATAAAATGATGATCATTGTACATAATCCTAATGAGCTTAGGAATGGGATCTACTATCATGATTTGGAGCTTGATAACTTGGCAAGTTACTGTGATGGTGAATCTATTCGAAAGATTGATCCTAATTTGGTGCCCTTACATCTTCATCTAGAGGATGTTGGAATTTATAATATGCAATATGATGGTGGATGTTCAAGAGAAGGTAATGGTGTATGAATTTTATTGATGTCCCTTGAGGGAAAATATTACAAGTTCACTTTCATATTGAGCTTTAAGTGTACCAATAATGTAGCAAAAAATGAAGCTTTGTTACTTGGTTTAAATATAGATTCTAAATATGGAATCAAATGTATCAATGTGCATGGTGATTCAAAAATTGTGATGTATCAACTCAAAGGTACGTATGCTACTATAGTGTAGGAAAATGTATCACTCTACATTTTCACACTTGTTTGGGCCCTCCCTGCTAAGATTGAGCTTCTTTATGCCTTATTTGGTCCTATTTTGCATCCACAAGCCTTATTTAATGCATATTTTCAAGGATAATCCTGACACATATCTAATGATCAATCATAACATAATGAGTTTTGATTGTATGGCCTAGATTTAGTGATCTGGGACTCATACGCCACCTTGGGTGTATGGGTCCCACCTAGGTTTTGGGGCCTAGATCTGAATTTCACATTAAACTAAGCATTTCTTGAAAAATGTGTCCCAAGCCTATCATACTGGGACTCATATGACACAACTGGCATATGAGTCTTGCTTATCTTGGACCTAATTTAAATTCAAATTCTTGATATGATTTTATCCTCCTAGATTTGATGTTGGCTTGTAGTGTTGTAATTTCAAGAAATTTGGCATAAACAAGTATAAATACAAGGTTATTTCACTCATTTTTTACCTAGCAAGTTGATGAAGAATTCTTGTGGAAATTTGTGATCAAAAGCACTTTTAGGAGCATTCAAGAGAATTCAAGAGTGATTATCAAAAAATTTGGAGCATTATTCAAGTATCAAGCATCATATCAAAGTCATCATGCTTCATGTTTCTTTTTGAGCTAACATTTGTGATGTAGGGTTTTATGATTCAAGCAAGCATTCAAATAAATATCCATATCAACCAAGAAAAGAATCAAGAGCTACATTTGTACTATCCATTACATACATGTTTGCAACATCTTGTTTAAGGGTTTAGTGAGTTATAACATTGCATATGGGTATGTGCAGGATCATGGTGCACCAAAAAGTGGCAATTTTATGGGGGTATGTGGCTGACTTTTTTTCACCCAAAATTAATGAAACGAAAAGGGTTTTTATAGGAGATTCTCAGCTTTCCAAAAATATAAATTATGATTTAATTTGAATTTAATAAATAATTATTATTCATTTTCTATTAGAATTATGACTAAAGTCCTGATCGATAGGCGATTGAAAACATCTATAACTTTCAACGGTATCATATTTTTGAATCCAAAACATGCTCACATTATATGCTTCACATACTATAGGATTAAAAATAAAATTAAATTTCATGAATTTTGACCTGCAGTTAATAATAAGCTTATATTTTCTAAAAGTTGTAATAAAAAATTCATAATTAATTATTTACTTGGAAAAAATTACAAAAAATATCACATCCAAAACACAGCTACTTATATATAAATCTTACAAAAAAAAAATATTATCATTTTATTATGGTTAGGGTGGTCAGACAGACACCTACTTCTTATTTTTTCCCTGAAATTTAAGTACTACTGCATTAAAATTTCAAATTTTCACCAAATAGATTTTATTTATTTTCAAATAAACCTAGTATTTTACAAACTACATTCAATTTTCTACAAATTCTATTCTTACATATTTTTGAAATAATATAGATAACTTATTCAAATATTTACGTCAAGTTTCCTAACACTGATTTTTCTGAATTTTTTGCCACTTAAGGGCCTGTTTTTTGCACGATGATCCTGCACATACCCATATTTGTTCATTCACCATTCCTCCTTTCTATTTCATTTCATTTCAAGGTTTGATTACTAAAACATGGTTTGACCAAGGAAAACCCTTGTCCACTAACAAAACAACATTTCCCCCTCTCTTTGATGTGTGTTTTACAGATCTAGGTTGAAGATCCATTGAAAAAAAAAGATTGGAGAAAAGTTGTCAAGTTTCCAAAGTTGTCACCTTAATTCCAAGATCATAGAAAGTCGCCTACAAATTTCAATTTGGTGATTCATACCCAAATATTTGGTAGGGAGGAAGCTATAGGAAGTAATCATAGGATATCATAGTTTTAGAGCAACCCTAATACTGGGACTAAATTACCACTTTTGGCATATGAGTCTCAGTATACCTAAATTTAGATATTTCTAGTAGATCCTAATTCGGCAGTTCCAGATTCCAGTTTCTATCAGAAACCCTAATTTGGGACTAAATATCCTAGCTTGGTGTATTGAGTCCCAGTGTGCATTAGACTCATCACTTTCAAGATTTTAGGTCTTCATTCAAACCTCTCTAGTTTGTAGGTGCACCTCTATTCTTTATTAGTCTTTTATTCTGCATTTTAGTTTCATAATCTAGATCATATAGTTATGCTTTACATATCTTTTACATTTCTTTCCATTCCAAGCTCTATCTTGGTGGTGAACCCCCCTCTAGGATTTAATCACACTCTAGGACAACCTTTAGCAGATCTCTTTCCCTTATTCCATTCTTGGATTGGAATCTCTAGGGTTTCCTTGAGTTAAACTAAGTGAAATAAGTCCTAAACCCTAGGTTCCATCTCCCAAAAGGTGGAACCCTAATTTCATAGGTTTTAGTTGCAAAAGAAAAGAGGCTAAAAATGTATAGGAATGTTGTTTGAGTTACTATTGAAGTCATTGATTATTTTAACATCACCTAGGTGGAGAGAGAAAATAATGTAGTTTTTGATGCACTTTTTGTATTAGCTTCAATGTTTGATGTTTCTTATATTCCCCATTATTGGAACTATGAGTTTTAGATTCTCACCAAGCCTAGTATTCTAAATTTAACATTTACAAATAGTAGGTTTTTCAGTGATGACCAATAGATTTATGAGGTTTTGATTTACAAGTTTTTTTTAATAAAAGAGGGAAAAAAATTTAGTCCATCAAAAGAACAATACAAGGAGAATACATCCAAAGCAAACCAGGCCCAAGGCCAACAAAACCCATCAAGTAACTCCAAGATACAATATCATATCAATAGTAATAAGCTCCTCCAACTCCTGTGCTAGAAACTCAGATAAACCTCCCCAATCATCCACCTTCCAATCAAATCTGACACCCACTTTGCCAAACCATCAACCACCTTATTCCACTCTCAAGGGATATGGAAAAAGGTAATATAATCCATCACTCTCCCCAAAGAAATGATTTTCTTAATCACCATAGACAATTTCCAACTCACCCCCTCCAGTTGAATGTTATTCAACAAATCAACCACCACTTGGGAATTAGAATCACATATAACTCTTCTCCACCCAAGAGCATAGGCCCTTTTGATAGCCACAAGTATATCCAAACCCTCCATGAGATTGTTAGACTATTGTCCAAAGAATTTTGAAAAAAAAAACTCCATAATCCCATCCCTATCTCTTCCTATACCCCCCACACAAGCAGGACTAGGGTTACCTCTTGAAGACCCATCAGTATTAATCTTTAAAAACCCGAAGAGAGGGGGCTTACAATACCCCTCACACACGGTCTTTCCTCTAACATTTTGTCTCCCACTACCACCCAACCCATGTTGGATATTGTGGATGTGTTGCTAATATGTGGTTTTCATTGATGTCAACACTATTAGCATTTGGTGCATCAAAGACTATATATGTCAAGGATATTGAGAAAATTGCAAAAGAAAGTATTCTAGGTTCCCAGTGGAACTGTGTAGGTCATGAAGGTATATTTTTCTTTACATTGAAGATTAGGTGGTGTGGATTAAAGGGGTTATTGTTCAATGTATCTAGATCATCTACTGGAAGTTTCAAAGGTCCACGTAAATTTTTGATTGTATTGTGGTCTGACAGTGTTTCTGTGGTCTCTGTTAGTGTTCTTGAATGAAGATTGTGTGATTTTGTTAATCTTAATTGTTGCAGATGTTTCTCTCTTGTTTCTTGGTGTTCTTAGATGTCTCTAGATCATTATCTATCTTTGTGGTGCATCCACATTAATCGGTGAGCTCGTGGTTGAAGATCCTTTCTTGCGCATGTTCAGTTTTTCATGTTCCTGGCTGACATGTTGGTGGTAGCATGTTGTGGATCCTCGTGGTGAAATTAATTAAATTATTTTTATGTTGGAGATGCTAAATTGGGTCTCCACTCTGTTGTGGCTGACCTTGGTGGATTTGCATTAAAAATTTATTTATAAATTTTGGTCAACATTGCAATTATGTTTAATTTTTCTGGCTGACTAAGTTGTGACGAAATCTCATGTAGCAGATGTATAAGTGAAATTTTTTCATTGGTGTAAAGGATGCTCAATTTTCTTAGTGTGCTTGGTGTGCTCCTATGTGTGTATGTGTGAATATCATTCAATTACAGAGTAGAGTGTGAAGAAGATTGAGTGAAGTGTGAAGAAGGTTTTTTGAGCTTAATTGGAACTATAATCAAGTTTGTGCAGAAGCTATTTTCTCATTTCATACCCTACAAATTTTAATCCTATTGTGTATTGTTGGGTAGTGAGCCCCTTTTGTATTTGAGTAGTGAGCTCTAGGCAGTGTTCCTGAATGCATGTGCATTCCCCTTATTATTTCTCATTATAATTTTAACAGGGTATAATCTTGTGGACTAACATCCACCATGGTTTTTCCCCTAATAGGGTTTCCAAGTAAAAATCTTGGTGTTAGCTGTCTCTCTGATGTTTTAATTTCTTATTCATTAGATCTAAGATTAAATTAAGTTAAATTAGAAAAGTATAAGTTTCTGTGACAACTGATTCACCCCCCTCTTAGTTGTTTGTCCTTGTTTTTACAACAATTGGTATCAGAGCTCATTCCTCTGAAGAAGTCTAAAATCTTGAGGTGATATGAGATGGCAACATTCAAGAAGGACAGTCTGAGATTTGATGGAACTAACTACTCTCTGTGAAAATTCAGGATGTAATGTCACCTAAGGTGTATTGATGAAGCTCTGGTAAGTGCTATTGGAGCTCTGGTAAGTGCTCTGACATATTCAAAGATGGCTAATGTGATAGGATTGCAGACAACTCATGATATTTGGAAGAAAATGGAAACTTTATATGAAGGAGATGCTTAGGTGAAGATGGCTACGCTACAAAGTTTGAAAGGAAAGTATGAGAATTTGAAGATGGGTGAAGATGAAAATATCACTTCTTTTATGTAGAGAGTAAATGAAATAGTGATGGGTATTAGATTTTCTGGTTGTTTTGTGGATGAGGATGAAATTGTGGCTAAGATACTTAGATCCTTTCCTCCCTCTTACAAAGTGAAATCTCATGCTATTGAAGAGATCAAATTAGTAACAAAAATGACAAGAGACATGATAGTTGGAAAGCTTGTTACTTTTAAAATAAGTGAATTTGGTGTATCTACACCAAAGACTGAAACTGCATTCAAGGCTACTATATCTAGAAGTAACATGCAAAGATATAGTTCAGGAGAGTGTTCCAGAAAGATATCCAAGTATGATGAAGAACTGAAATAGCTTGAAGATAAAGAAAGAGAGGTAGAAGAATTGGAAGCATTGATTACAAAGCAAGAAGGCAGAGGAAAAGGTAAGTATGAAGATGTATTTCCTATTAAATGTATCTCTTGTAGTAAAATAGGTAATTTTACATCAAGGTGTCCTAAAATAGTTCCTCGATCTAAGCCTAAAAGGTCTAGATTCCAAAAGAGATATTACTTTGCTGAAGAAGTAGTGACTGATGATGAGTCTAACAAAGATAATGGAAATGAAGATGAATGAGTTTTCATTGCTACCATTGAAGATAATCCTGTGGCTACTAAATCTTCTAAAGATGAAAAGGCTCTTGCAGCCCGAGTTGAAGAAAAAGATGAGTGGGTCATTGATAGTGGATGCTCACATCATATGACCGATGATAAAAGAAAATTCGTAAGTCTAGAGAAGTATGATAGTGGGGCTGTAAGATTTGGAGATAACAATGGTGGTATGATTCGTGGCAGAGGATCTATTTTTTTTGGTGGTAAGGATAACACTAATAATGTTCTTTATGTTGAAGGCTTGAAGCACAATTTGTTGAGTTTTGGATAGATGGTGGACAAGGGTTATGATCTTCAATTCAAAAATGGAAGATACAAGATACACGAAAGTTTTGGGAATATGATTGCTATAGGTAAATAGACAAAAGGTAATATCTTTCACTTGAATATTGCTAGTGGGAGTTGTTTAATTGCTCAAGTAGATGAAAGCTAGTTGTGGAATAGGAGGTTGTGTCATGTAAATTTTGACAACATTATCAAGATAAGTTCCACTCAAGCAGTAAGAGATCTATCTAAGTGAAGCCTGCTAACAGAATCTGCAAGGAATGTCAGATGGGTAAACAAACTACAGTCACTTTCTAGAGCAAATAGTTTCATTCAAATGATTTGTTGGAGCTACTACATACTAACCTCTATGGTCCCTCCAAATTCAGAAGTATTCATGGAGAAAGGTAATTTATGTTGATTATTGATGATTACTCTAGAATGATATGGGTTTCTTTCCTAAGAGAAAAATGTGAAGAATTGGAAAAGTTCAAAAATTTTAAGGCTATGACAAAGAATGAGAAAGGTCTAAAAATCAAGTGCCTGAGATTTGACATAGGTGGTGAGTTCACCTCCAGGGAGTTCAACTCTTTTTGTGAAGAGCATGGAATTAAAAGAAAGTTATCTACTCCCCGAACCCCTCAACAAAATGGAGTTGTAGAGAGAGAATAGAACAATTCCAGATGTTGCCAGAACAATGATGATGGAAGGAAATGTGTCTCAATGTACTGAAGTGAAGCGGTAAGCACTACTATGTATAATTTGAACCAGGTAAATGTTAATGGTAATTCTGGTAAGAACCCTTTCGAGTTATGGTTTGGTTACAAGCCTACTGTTAAATATTTCAAGATATTTGGAAGCAAGTTTTATATCAAGAGAGATGATGATATAGGAAAATTTGATGCATGAAGTGATGAAGGAATTTTCCTAGGTTACTCCACTAAAAGAAAGGCCTACCGGTGCTATAAAAAAATACTGAGAAAGATGGTTGAAAGTGTAAATGTTAGAGTTGATGAGGACTCTATCAAATCATCTAGATATTGTGGTTATGATTCAGATGAAGAAAATACCAACAAAGGGAAGAATTCTCAGACACAAAACCTAATTTAGATTATTCCATATGTTCCAGTAAAGCAACCTCAATTTGTTCTGGTAAATCAAGTTAGTCAGGAAACACAGACAAGTGCAAGTGTAGAAGAAAGTTCAGAAGAATGAGAAGTTCAAGAATATCCCAAAACTCCAAGGTATGTAAAGCTAAATCATTCTAAAATTAAAATCATAGGAGACAAAAATAAAGGAGTACAAAATAGAAGAAAAATTGTAGAAGAATATTGTCTAATTTCCAATATTGAACCTTAAAATGTCACTGAAGCCTGTCAAGATGAACACTAGTTGAAAGCTATGAAGGAAGAGCTAACATAGATTGAAAATATTGACACATGGATACTGGTTCCCAATCCTAAAGACAAAAATGTGATTGGTACTAAATGGGTGTGCAGGAACAAGTTGAATGAACAAGGTGAAGTGGTCCATAATAAAGCAAGGCTGGTAGGTAAAGGGTATTCTCAAATGGAAGGTGTTGATTTTGAAGAAACCTTTGTCCCTATTGCTAGAATTGAAGTTGTAAGGTTATTTCTTGCTTATGTTGCATACAAAAACTATAAAGTATATCAAATGGATGTGAAGTATACATTTCTAAATGGAGAACTAGAAGAAGAAGTATACATTAAACAACCAGATGGATTTCAGCCAACTGACAAGGAAGATATGGTCTATAGATTAAAGAAAGTTCTATATGGACTCAAGCAAGCCCCTAGAGCCTGGTATGCTAGATTGAACAAATATTTACTGAAGCTTGGATTCACTAAAGGTACTATTGATAGAAACTTATACTTCAAACTCTAGATCATTTTAAATAGTTAATTATAGAAGTTTTTGTTGATGACATCATTTTTTGAGGAGATGATAATCTGTGTATGAAGTTTGTTGATGAGATAAAGGATGAAATTGAGATGAGTATGATTGGAGAGATGAATTTCTTTATGGGATTACAAGTTACTCAGTTAGACAAGGGGATCTTCATATCCCAATCCAAATATTTGAGAGAACTGCTAAAGAAGTTTGGAATGGATTGCTCAAAACTTATTAGTACTCCCATGGTGATTGGATGTAAGTTGACATAGAATGATGATTCTCCTAAGGTGAATCAAACTAGATACATGTCAATGATCAATGGATTAATTTATTTAACTCAAAATAGACTAGACATTATGAATTCTGTATGTATGGTTGCTAGATTTTAGGATGACCCAAAAGAATCACATGTGACTGTTGTCAAGAGAATCTTTAGATATCTGAAAGAAATAGTTGATTTTAGACTTTTCTATACAAAGGATGATGATATCACTTTGAGTGCATATACTGATGCGAATTGGGCTGGAGATGTAGATGATAGGAAAAGTACTAGTGGTGATTACTTCTTCCTAGGGAAGAAGCT
This sequence comes from Sequoia sempervirens, assembly GCA_007258455.2. Lineage (NCBI taxonomy): Eukaryota > Viridiplantae > Streptophyta > Pinopsida > Cupressales > Cupressaceae > Sequoia > Sequoia sempervirens. Next base: position 250,846,624 of record VDFB02281492.1, read on the forward strand.
GGTGTTCTGGTTGAGCAAAAAATAGAATTCTATTTCTCTATCTACTGCTGAAGAAAAATACATTGTTGCTGCAAATAATAGTACTCAAGTGATATGGATGAAACAAATGTTGAATGATATTAGGGTGGTATATGAAGAGCCTATAGCCATATACTATGACAATTCAAGTGCAATAAATATTTCAAAGAATATAGTGATACACTCTAAAAATAAACATAGATCAATCAAGTTTCATTTCTTGAGGGAGAAAGTGAATGAGAAAGAAGTCAGATTGGAATATGTACCTACCAAATAACATATTGTAGATATATTTAATAAGCTATTATCGAAGAATAATTTTGAGTATCTCAGAGGAATGCTAGGGGTGATTTCCCCTCCTGATAAGAACTAAAAGATGCATTTACTTGCATCAATCCATGAGCTACATTGCTATATTCTAATCTGGATTGATGTTTTTGTGGCTGCTACTTAGGGGGAGTAGTCAGTTGTGTAGATATGTGGTTTAGAGCATGTATTTGGAAAGGTCATTGCTACCTTTTCCATTGATGTCAAAGGGGGAGAAGTGTAATGTGAAAAATATTTTTAAGGAAAAAATCCTTGTGGAGAGAAGAGAAATTGAGAAGAAGAGTCAGTGTGTTGGGTTGATGGTATTTTTCACATCATGTGTTGCCATCAATTCCAAAGGGGGAGATTTTTGGATACTATGGATGTGTTTTTGATATGTGGTTGTCATTGATGTCAACATTATTAGAATTTGGTGCATTAGAGACTGTATATGTCGAGGATAATGAGAAAATTGTAAGAGAAAGTATTCTAGGTTCCTAGTGGAACTGTGTAGTTCATGAAGGCATCTTGTTATTTATATCGAAGATTAGTTGGTGTGGATTAAATGGTTTATATTTTAATGTATCTAGATCATCTACTGGAAGTTTCAGAGGTCCGTGTAAATTTTTGATTGTATTGTAGTCTAATAGTGTTTCTATGGTCTCTGTTAGTGTTCTTGAATGAATATTGTGTGATTCTATTAATCTCAATTGTTGCAAATGTTTCTCTATTGTTTCCTAGTGTTATCTGATGTCTCTAGATCATTACCTATCTTTGTGGTATGTCCACATTAATCAGTGAGCTCGTGGTTGAAAATATTTTCTTATGTATGTTATGTTTTTCATGTTCTTGGCCGACATGTTGGTGGTAGCGTGTTGTGGATCTTTGTGGTGAAATTAATTAAATTATTTTTGTGTTGGATATGTTAATTTGGGTCTCCACTATGTTGTGGCTGACCTTGGTGGATTCACATTAAAAATTTATTTGTAAATTTGGGCCGACATTGCAAATATATTTTATTTTATTGGCTAACTAAGTTGTGATGAAATCTCATGTAGCGGATATATAAGTGCAATTTTTTCATTAGTGTAAATGCTTCTCAATATGCTCGGTGTGCTCAGTGTACTCCTATGTGTGTATGTATGAATATCATTTGATTACAGATCAAAGCGTGAAGAATATTGAGTGAAGTGTGAAGAAGGTTTTTTGAGCTTAATTGGAACTATAATTAGGCTTGTGCAGAAGCTATTTTCTCATTTCATACCCTCCATATTTTAATCCTATTATGTATTGTTAGGTAGTGAGACCCTTTTGTATTTGAGCAGTGAGCTCTAGGAAGTGTTCCTGAATGCATGCACATTCCCCTTATTACTTCTCATTATAATTTTAATAGGGTATAATCTTTCAGACTAACATCCATTGTGGTTTTTCCCCTAACAAGGTTTCCATGTAAAAATATTGGTGTTCTCTATCTCTCTAATGTGTTAATTTTTTGTGGTTAATTTCTTATTCATCAGATCTAAGATTAAATTAAGTTAAATTAGAAAAGTATAAGTTTTTGTGACAATTGATTCACCCCCCCCTCTTAGTTGTATGTCCTTGTTTTTCCAACAACCCACTCTTATCACAACCAAATAGGCCCAAATTCTGAAAAACTCCCATATCTCCTGAAGAAGTGGGATCCAAAAGATTGCACTTAGCCCCAATAGTCTTTTGAAGAACACCCAGGATTCTCAACCAAACCTGGCCCACTTGTAGCCTCTTTCCCAAAAAATCCTATGGTTACATTCTAACCAAACTTGGAAAATAATTCAGGTAGGTCCAATAGCCCATGCAATATGGAGAGAAGCCTTAGTAGAAGGGCCTCCAAACTATATCCAAAATTCCTCTAAAGAAGTGACATGCCTACATGGATGATTCCAAGAATTCCACTAGTAATGCCAAATCTCTCTAACAAAAGAGCACTAAAAAAAAGGTGAGGCACATTCTCATCACTATTAGAGCACAAAAAACACATGGAGGGGCCTGGAAATCCTCACTTCCAAAGGTTATCCCAGGTCATACATCTACCACACATCACAAGCCAAGAGAAAAAGCTACTCTTGGGCCAAGAGAAATTAAACCAAATTTGCTTCCACCAAGTAACCCTTGAACTTCCATACAATTGCTTGTCAAGCACTTGATACCCAACAACAAAAAGGAACTTACCTTTCTCATTTGAATCCCAAGAAATAACATCATTATCCAAGAGAGAGTTACACAATCTACTCTCAAGAATCCTAGCAAGCTCTTGATGATCCTCTCTTAATTCCTCAGGAGGCCATTCCTACAGGTTCTTCCACCTATAAATAGTAACCTGCTCTAGAAGCTGATGGGATTTATAATCCATCACATACCTCCAGCCATCCTCCAAAACAATTTACTTAAATCCTAAAGATGAGGATGAGTGAAAAAAATTTAGGGATGTCCATCCCAAGAATCTGTCCAAAAAAGAGCCTCTGAACCTTTATTGCAAGTCCAAAATATCCCTTTCTTAATCAACTTCACACCCCTTTTTAGTGTACTCCAAACCAAAGAGCCCTTTCCCAAAATACTGAATTGAGGAACTTCACCACCATCAACCCCACCCAGATATTTAAAATTGATGATGCTAGCCCAAGTATGTTATTGATGAGTACACCATCACCAATAGAGTTTCACATCCAAAGCCTACCCATTTAGATTAGTCCGTCACAACCCAAGAACCCATTCCTGCTTTAGATGACACATCCTACCACTTCACCAAGCACCATTTCCATGAAAAGAGATTAACAAACCAAATAAATTTCAGACAAATAAAATCAAAGTCTTTGATGAAGCTTGTTGGAGCCAACACCAAAAAACACTTGTATATCAGAAGTACTTGGACCACTGACTTAAGAAGAGTAACTATGCCAACAGTAGACAACCATCTACATGTCCAATGACTAACCTTCTTACAAAATTTCTCAATCACATCCTACCAAAATCCACTTGGAATTGAGTGTATTGCAATAGGAATACCAAGATAAACAAAGGGAAGTGAACCGATCTGAAATATGAGAATCCTAGCAATTCTCTATTGGATAAGCTTAGGAGTATTGAAGAAATAAATAGAGGACTTACTCTCATTAATTCTCTACCCTGAAACCTTTAAGTAGCAATCCAATGTAGCTCTCAAATTAACAACTTCCTCTACTTTAGCAACCCCCATTAGGGTAGTGTCATCAACGAGTTGTAAGTGGGATTGAGCCAGAATCCCATTACCCCAAAGCCACCTTTGAATCAAACCACGCTCCACATGAGACCTCAAAAATCCCCCAAGCCCCTTATCCATCAAGAAAAACAAATAAGGAGACAATAGATCCCCTTTCAGCAAACCTTTGGAAGGCCTAAAAAGCTCTGAAGGATCCCCATTTATCAGCATCAAGAAGGAAGACGAAGTGACATATCTCCCAACCCATTCAATCCAATCACTACCAAATCCAAAAGCCTGTAGAATCTTGAAAAGGAAATCCCATTTTGACATGATCAAAAGCTTTTTCCATATCTAGCTTGATGAACATAGCCTTTTCCTTTGAGGAATTCATAGAGTGCACAATCTTAGCTACAATACCAATCCCATCAAGAATTTGTCTCCCAACCACAAACCCTCCCTACTCCTCAGAAATCAACCTATCTAGCCATGACTTCAGGCACTCAACAATCAACTTAGTAATAATTTTTTAGACCACATTACATAAGGAATTTGGTCTAAAAAGATTCAATGTATTAGCACCCTCCCATTTTAGGATAAGTGTAAAGAAAATAACATTCATGGATTTAAGAATTTGCTTGTTCCTTTGGGACTCCTAAACAAATTCAAGAAAGTCAAGCTTGATAATCTCCCAAAAATCTTGGAAGAACTCAATTGGGAACCCATCAGGTCTTGGAGCATTTCATTTCTTCATTTGAAACACAAAAAACCTCCAACTCCTCTAGAGAGATCGACCTAATAAGAGAATCATTCATATTCCCTATCACTAAAGCAAGAATGCACTCCAAGATATACTCCTCTTCCACACTGGCTAGACGGGAGTTATTAGAAAATAGGGTAGAAAAATATCTAACTTCATTTGCAATCTCAGCAGAAGAGCAAAGAAGATTCCCATCTTGTGACCAAATAGAGGAAATGGCATTGCCCTGCCTTCTATCTTTCACTGAATTATGAAAGAAAGAGGTGTTCCTATCTCCTTCCTGAAGCCATTCAACACGAGGCTTCTACTTCCAAAATATCTCCTCCCAAAGCTCCCTTTCATCCACAACTTTCATAGCCTTGGCCTTAGCCCTACACAACTCCTTTGAGAGCCCCTGATCCCTAATCTGACACATTATAGAATCCAATTGATCTTGAGCATCCCTTTTAGCCTAAAACACATTACGAAAATGATACCTATTCCAGCACTTCAACATATATTTAATATACTGAATCCTTTTAGTGAAGGAGTACATAGCAGTTCCAAAAGTTAGTTTTCTAGCATTCCACCAGCCCAAAAAAAAATCATGAAGAGACCCATCGTGAAGCCACATGAGCTGGAGTCTAAAGGACTACTTCTTAGAAAATCTAGACAAACAAGCCAAGAATTTTATTGGCCAATGGTTAGAACCCCACCAATCCAAGATCTTAGAGATAGTCACCCACCTGTTGCCAACCCGAAAATTGGAAACCAACAACCTATCCAGACTTTCGAAGATAGAATCCTTCCTAGACCTCCTATTATTCTAGGTAAATAACCCATTCCCAGGCTTGATTTCCACCAAATTCAAACATGCCATATTATCTCTAAGGAGCTTAGAGGAAGGATATAGACGACTAGTACCACCCCTTTTCTCCTCTAAAGAACATATAGTATTAAAGTCCCCAACCAAAATCCAAGGAAAGGCTCAAGAGACCGAACATACTTAACATGCGAGCACAAATTAACCTTACCCAAGAAATTTATAGGAGCATAAATGTTAGAGAATAGGATCTTCTCAACAGACTCAAGACCAACAACAACAAAATAGATAGAGTGTCTATCAACAATCCACCAATAAGGGGAAATTTTGTGTGGGTCCCATAGACAAGCATGGCCCCTAGAGCTACCCATAACTCCCACAAACAAACACAACCTGCGACACCAAATTATGTTTTCTAGGTCCAACATACTAACAATTGAAAAATTGGTCTCTTGCAAAGAAACTAAGTCAGGAGACTGCACTCTAATTAAATCCTGAACAACCTTTTGTCAAGGGATGCTATTCATACCCCTTATATTCCAAGATAGCACAATCATTAGAGATTCTAGGAGAAGTGGGTGTTAATAGTCCTCATTGAACCCTATTCCACCAAAGTTTCCCTGACTAACTTAACTTTTTCCTAGTCCTTATTCCTTCTGATTTTCAAGGCTTCTTTGAAATGCTATTTTTAAGGGGTAGAAGAAACCTTACTCTTTCCAGTCTCCTCACCACCTTTCTCTATTCCTAGGCCCAAACTAGGGAGACTAGATCCCAAAGAAATTTCCTGAACCAATGAGGATTCCTTCAACATAGCATCTTAGGTAGGAATACTCATGACTAACTAAGTTTTATGGTTTGTTAGTAGTGACTAATTGCCTAGAGTGTCATGTTGATCTTCCAAGAGATGATCCACAGTAGACCCATCTACAACCTACATATCTATAGGAACACCTTCCTCCTGAACCAATTCCTCTAGTGCATCAAATATTTTAAATGTTTCATCCTCCTATCTATCTTTGAGAGTACTTTTTTGACCCCTATTTCTATTGTAGGGCTTAAACAGGAAAAAACCATCCTTATCCATCACCACATCTTGCATAGGGGCTTTACCTTTATCTATATTTTGAGTTGATTGCAAAGAGGTATTATCCATACTAGAATTGTTAACAACTCTAGGGAATTTCCGCTGAACATGACCATACTCATGAAAAATATGACAACAGAAGGGAAAGGTCTCATAATCTAGCTATTGATTCCAAGAGATGGATCCAATGCTCATATCAATTGAGTCTGAAAATGGCTTGTTTAGATCAATTTCCACACAAAAATGTGCATAAGAGAAGATATTCTTAGATAGGGTTTTCCAAGCATTAAAGAAATCATCTATAAAATATCATTTCTCTAGCATTCTAAAGGAAAATGAGGAAGACGAACCCAAACCAGAACCGTAGAAGGGAATTCCTTAGCAAAATTGAAGCTCATATGCTAGGGTTTAATGAAAAGGCCCACCTGATTGTAGAAATACGACCCTCCTTCAAATGCATGATTCTGATTAGCAATGCATTAAAAATCCACCAGAAATAAATTATTAGCAACCAACAAAATCTCAAAATCGCCCTTCGGGTTTGAAGTCTTTCAAACCCAAGAGTCCAAAAAGGGAAGCGACACCCTCAGTCCCATAAAATTATAGATCAATATATGATTACAATAGTACTCAATATCATCCACTATAGACTTTGGTTGAATGACCAACCTAGGACAATCTAACGATCTTTCTAACCAGCCATTAACCTTACAAAGACAAGGCCCACCATTATGAGACAGACAAATTCTCAGGTTTTCCATTTTAAAACAAGGAACCCTCGTCAGGTAGCACCCATGACACCCTCCTCTCCACACCAAATACACTTCTCACCAAAGGCTAAAGGAACACACATGCAAGACTTAGCAAGCCACTAGCCCAAAGCCTACCCCTCACACCCAAAGGAACACAACACAAAACCAATGATGCACACTGATTTGCTATAAAAATCCATCCCAATTCCACCAAATACTAGAGAAGCAAATAGATAACACACCGCTAAAACAAGGTCTCCATAAAAAACAAACTACCCCCCCCGTAAGCTCAGCAAAAGACCCCCCATACAAAGCTACTAGTCAATAAAAGAGTGATCTAGAAGATACAAAGTGCATGGACAACCATGCATCAACATGCAACCTAAGCCAATAATGTTGCAAGGTATCATGCACAGGTTGTAGAATGCTCCATCCAATTTTTAGTCAAAACTAAAATCACAAATAATTGAGGTTTTAAATTGCATTCATCATTTTGAAAACTAGTAGATTGATTGGAAATCTATGGTAGATAAATATGAAGGTAGGGAGACTATATTTGGGAATGAAATCATTCAACTCAAAATAAATACTATTCCTAAAGGTTTTTTCTCTTTAGAGAGAATGTTTTGACAATGTTGATTGTTACAAGACTAGGAGTAAACCCATCAAAAGAAGAAGATATTGAAGGCGTAAAATTAGTGTTGATGGTATTTTTTGCACAGCAACAACTCAGACAGAAAATGATATTCTATCTCTCTTGAAAGATAATCTTCTACAATAAATTGCTAAAAATCACCCCAAGGTCTCCTGGGTGTCAGGTCTTGACAATGCATAAACAACTCAGATAATATGTTAAAATGCTAGTAATCACAAGGGGCCTTACAAATGAACAATGCTGGAAGTGAATTTTCATTAGATGCAACAATATGGTGCTGCTTTCAATCCTAAAACTAACCCAGATTTAAAATAAACAGCAAAAGAGATAAGGGTTTAGAGAGATTTTATTTATTCTAACTCCTAAGATCAATCACAGTAATGATGAAAGCTGCAAATGGACAGATCCCTAATAAAACCGATCTCTGCTTGATCAAGGACAAACCTGCAACTACACAAAAATGGTGTGATCTTCTAGGAAATCCAAAGATTTTCAGACTTTGAACATTCATTCACATACCAACTGCTGGCACAATGTAAACAAGCATTCACAGTTGAACTTAGCACAGAAGTGAGGCCTAGACTAACTTTACACAACAATCTACAATCAGCAAATTGCTAAAAGTATGGACCGGAAATCGATCGACATTATTAACATTTCACCATTATTGTAAAAGAGCTGAAATCTAACATCTAACATCTAATATATGAGAATTAAGAACTAGAAACCATAAAAACTGTTGAAAATAAATACAAAGTTTGCCAAATCAACAACCCAATTGCATTACTTCTCCAGCATTACATAACAATTTCAAGTCTCTCATCTCCTACAGCTAATTCTGAAAACTACTTGCCAATTCTGGCCTTCTAACTTAGCAAAATTCTGGCCTAGTCAAACTCCTAAAATCTACCCCCTTACAAATGAGGCACAAATGCCATTTATAGAGAACCCCCAAACATGTCAGCCTAATTAGATTTTACAATAATGACTAGCCCCAAAATAGGTCAACCTAAGGAGAAATTTGGTAACAAGGCACGCATTAAATGTCGGTACTACAACAAGGTTGGCCTAGGAGAAATTCAAAAGAGGACAAGATTTGCATTAAATGCATGAATATTATCCATGTCGTCCCACGATCTCCAGCAAGATCAGATTCACGTGTTTTCAAGAAAGTCCTCTAGCTGTAGACAGTTTTGGCACGGATTCTTAGGCAGGTCCCACTTTGAAAATTTAAATCGAACACTTCCAGATTTCCCTCTTTTGGCACGAATCCATATGCAAGTCCCCCTTTTAATATTTGCTTAGTCCTGGAAAACAAATATCATCCTTAATAGCCCACATGTTCAAATTAAATTTGAATAAAATTTTGACCTTTTCTAAAAAAAACTTACATTTTTATAAGGAAACTTTCCATTTTCAGAATTTTTTCCATTTTTTCCATTTTTATTTTCAATTTTTTATCTCAAGAAATTTTCATTTTCAGGAACATTTTTTTAAAAATTCCATTTTTGGAATAAATAATTATTTTCGGAAAAATTTCCATTTCGAGAAACCAGACCAAGGGGAAAATCTGGGAAAATCTAGGCAGACAGGAATCCGAAAAATTCCAGGCAGACAGGATTTTACTAAATAAGGCAAAAACTTCAACAGTAGATCATCAAAACGAACCAAGAATGCGTGTAACATCATGTGATATATCAAATTAAGCATGGGGTGTTGAGCATTTATCATCAAATTCATCAATTTAATCCAATATTTCAATTTGCACAAAGTCTGGCAGAAAATCCTAAAAAATCCGGGTGGACTGGATTTCCGCGGATGGCATAAAATTTCGGACTTTGAGTAGAATCCATAAAACTAAAGAAATCAGGGAAAATTCAGGTTGGGCGGAAAATCCCGAACGCAGGCAAAAACCTGGACTTCACTCGGATCCAAAATTTTCATGGAAATTAGGAAAATCCGGATGGAGCAGAAAATCCCAGACTTGACTAAAAACCCGGATTTTTGCACAGAGCCAGACTTTGAGCAGAATCCGGGAAAATCCGGATGGACCAGAAAATCCCGGATTGGGGTAAAAATTTGGATTTTGCTCAGAACTTAGTTTTTTCAAAGTGCAACCTGGGGAAATCACTTGGGCAAGCAAGATGAACATCTAAGGACCTCCAAAGGCAATGAAATCAATAAAATTAAGGGGCCAGAAGACACCAAAAGCCAGAGTAAAAAGAGGGTCCCTACTTTTAGTGGGGCATGTGTGCAAAACTGCACAACACTTAGGAACTGAATCAAATCCCAAAATGGTTTATATCGATAAGTTAAAACCTACAAAAATGTAGATGTTGATTGCATTGTTAAGGGAGAATAAAAAATTCTTTGGTTGGTCTTATGATGAATTAAAGGCTTATAGAGAAGATTTGTTTCAACATACCATTCTATTGGAGCCTATTGCAAAACTATTTAGAAAAAAGCAATTTCCTATCAACCCTATTCTTGCTCCTTAAATATTTCCAAAGGAACTAAAATAAGGTGGTATTATTAAACCACTTTATCCCTTGGAAGTTTCATCAATTGGGTTTGTGCTGAAAAAATTGATGTGGAATCCACCTCTATGGAAGCTAGTGGAGAAAAATCGATAAAACAACATAAGTGATGTGGCATTCTATAGCACGCTTCCCACACTTCAATTCCTATGATGAAGAAATACTTAGTGATTTCAAGTTTAAAATCATTTAAAGCACGTGGGAGAAATTAAGACTTCAAGTGTTTTCTCCCTAAAAATTTTTTTGGCCAAGTTTTATTAATGCAAAACTTTGAAATGCGAAAGCTAAAAGGGTCAGTTTTGAAAAATGGTTTGGAGCAACTAACATTTCACATATGGCTTCACACACCAAAAAAATTGTAATTGGTTTTATACTTAGAAAAATTTAAGGGTTTGATTATTTTAAGCATGTGGGGGAAAAAGGTTTAAATTAGGGAATCAAAGTTCATTTCTTAACTCCCTCTGAAGATGTGGAAACTTTATAGGTGGAAGCTAAGGATGTGGAAGCCGAGTTGGTTCACATGATAAAATGGCTTGATATAAACAAATTCTCATGTTTGGATTCCTACATAAAACTTTCCACATGCCCCTTTAGACTTAGTTTATTTTTTAAGTAAAAGCAACTTCAAGCATGTGTGATCAAGCTTAGGTTTAATCCATGGAAAATGTTAAGGCGAAAACCTTAACGAGTTGTGCTAATACTTTGGTGCAATTCCAACGACATCCCACATAGATATTCCTACATAGTGCAGGTCCAAATGATGTAGAAGCCATTGTTTCCCAAGCTAGAAATGTTAGGGTTAGAAAGACAAATATCTAACAATTAAATTCAGATTTAAGTAATAAACAGAGAAACTAAAATACACACAGAATAAATCATAACACAGAGAATTTAACATGGTTCACCCAATTCGAGCTACATCCACCAAACCGCAGCCATCCAATACTTTTATTATCTAGTGTAAAACCTATTACAATCTTGCAAATAATCACATTTTTCATCATACTGTAATACCCATCCGAACCCTTTTTAACAAGCTTAGAAGCTTCCAGATTTTGGGTTCTACAAAATTAGATTTTTCCTTTTTCTTTGATTTTTCCCTACTTCGGTGATGACGCGAAAAAGTAGGAGAAAATTTTTTTGCCCAAGGACCGGCCCGACCCTGGACCCTAGCAAGGATAGGGCCTAGGGTGTACATCATACCATGGGCTATATAGTATAGCATGATTAGTCACCACATACCAACAATCTCCCATTTGGAAACTGATTAGGCTCCACACCACACAACAATCTCCCACTTGGTGACTGATCCTGGACGACACTGCTGCAGTTACAGCTCCCACTGGAAATAAGTACCTTGGACCCTGCTGCTCTATTATACTTGAATTCAACCTTGAAGGCCAACTAAAGCTGAAGAGGAGCTCAGCTTCTCCCTTGGCACTACCTTCGTAAACATATCCGTTGGATTAACATTTGTATGTATCTTGTCCAGCTTGACCTGTCCATCCTCCAACACCGACTGAATGAAATGATATCTCAACTATATGTGTTGTTTTAGAATGCAAGGTAGAATTCTTTGCAAGATGTATAGCACTCTAGCTGTCTGTAAACAAGTAATTTCCAGCCTGTTGTTTTCCCAACTCATCCATGAAAAGTTGCAGCCATATCATCTCCTTTGTCACCTTTGTTGCAACAACATACTCTGCCTCTGTGGTGGATAAAGCAACCACCTTTTGCAATCGAGAAATCCAACTCCTTGCTGTCCCACCAACTATAAATACATAGCTTGTGGTACTCCACCTGCTATCTATATCCCCTGCCAAATCTGAGTCAACATAGCCCTTTAAATCAATATTAGAGCCCCCAAAACATAAACAATTATTGGATGTACCTCTCAAGTACCTGAGAATCTATTTTACCGCATTCCAATGCTCAACTCTGGGATGAATCAAATACCTGCTAACAACTCCTACAACATGTGCAATATTCGGTCTTGTATATACCATGGCATACATTAAACTACCTACAACTGAAGCATATGGTACCTTAGACATTTTTTCTTCCTCCTCTTATGTCTTTGGACACATATCCTTAGTCAATTTAACATGACTAGGCAAACGTGTGCTGATAGCTTTTGCATTCTCCATATGAAATCTCTGCAACACCTTTTCAACATAATTAGCTTGAGATAAAAACAACTTTTTGTTTTCCCTATCTCTACAAATTTTCATACCAAGGATTTGTTTTGCTGCCCCCAAATCCTTCATAGCAAAATATTTTGTTAACTATTGTTTTAGCTCACTTATGTGATCCATGTTGGACCCAGCTACAAGCATGTCATCAACATATAAACACAAAATAATGTAGTTGTCATTATTCAACCTCTTAAAATAAACACAATGGTCAGAATTACATCTGTTGTAGCCTTGCTCAGCCATAAAACTATCAAATTTCAAGTACCATTGCCGAGGTGCTTGCTTCAAGCCATATAAATTTTTTTCAATCTGCACACTAGTTTCTCCTTACGTTTGACCTCAAATCCTTATGGCTATTCCATATATATTTCCTCTTCCAAATCACCATGGAGAAAGGTTGTTTTAACATCAAGCTATTCTAAATGCAAATCTTTAGCAGCCACAATACTTAAAACAATATGAATAGAAGTCATTTTAACAACAAGAGAAAAAAATTCATCAAAATAAATACCCTTTTTCTATGCAAATCCCTTTACAACTAATCTGGGTTTAAATCTTTTCTTACCTCCATCCTCCTCTTTCAGCCTATAAACCCATTTGTTTGGTAAAGCCTTTTTACCTGCAGACAACTTGCATAATTCCCAAGTCTGGGTTTTCAACAAGGAGTCCATTTCTTCTTCCATTCCATGCTCCCACTGGACTTTGGTATCCACCTGCATAGCTTCATCATAATATTCTGGTTCACCAGCATCAGTTAACAAAATAGTATACAAAGAGGGAGAGAATCTTTTTGGAGGTCTACTTATCCTTGAAGATTGTCTAACAGGAGTTTGTGGTATTTGTTGTTGTTGTTGTTGCCTAGCATGAGGAACCACTGAAACATTGTTTGGAATATCATCCAACACTGCATAATCATTTTCTTTTCTTCTCATGTTGCAACAACAAATCTTTGTACAACACTTTCTCATTGAATATGACATCCCTTCTTCTCACATTTTTTTGATTTTCAAAATCCCAAAGCCTATAACCAAATTCATCAATGCCATATCCAACAAATACACATTTCTTTGATTTTTAATCAAGCTTGGTTCTATTTTCAGAATCTACATGTGCAAATGCTTCACAACTGAAGGTTTTGAGAAAAGAATAACTCACCTTCTTACCTTTCCATGCTTCCTCTATAATACCACAACCCAAAGGATTAGAGGGACTTCTATTAATTAAATAAACAACAGTGTTTATAGTAGCTACCCAAATTTTTAAAGGCAATCCAACATGCAATCTCATAGTCTGTGCACACTCCATTATTGTTCTATTTATGCGCTCAGCCACTCCATTTTCTTGTTGAGTCCTTGGAACCATTTTTCGCCTACGAATACCATTAGAGGAACAATAATATTCAAAATCTTTGCTGCAATACTCACCACCATTATTAGATCTGAGACATTTTATCTTTTTACCCATCTCATTCTCAACCAAGCTTCTCCATTTTTTAAAAGTTTCAAATACATCAGATTTCTGCCTAAGGAAATAAATCCATACCTTCCTAGTTGCATCATCAATGAATGTAACATAATACAGAGAGCCACCAAGAGAAGATACCTGAGTTGGTCCCCATACATTTGTATGCACAAGCTCCAATTTCTCATCTTTCTTTTGCTTCCCATCCTTGAGAAAACTTACTCTCTTGTTTTCCATACACACAACTTTCACAGAAATCCATATTAACACATTTTAGACCTGATAAAACATTATTTGAATGAAGTACTTTCATACCTTTCACACTCATATGGCCAAGTCTATTATGCCACAGTGTTGATTCAAAGTCCACGGCAACTGTATGATCTTCTACCTGTTGAACTGCACCAATTGTTCCTGAATATTGACCTTTTTTCGTAACAATTAAAGTAAAAGGAATATTATGACCTGTACAAAGATATAAGGTGCCTACCTTCACACCTTTTGCTACCACTAAGGCACCCTTTGTAACCTTCCAATTTTTATCACTAAATGTAACAACACAACCTTCATCATCTAGTTGCCCTGCTGAAATTAAATTTATGCTTAACTTTGGAACATGCCTTACCTCATGTAGTAGCCAATTATTCCCATTTTGCAACTTAATCTTGATTCTTCCCTTTTCAACAATCTGACAGGGTTCATTATCTCCTAAATAAACCAGCCCAAAATCCCCTTGGACATAATAAAGAAAATAACTTCTATGGGGGGTAGCAAAAATGAAGTCCCTGAATCTAACACCCAAGAATCATTAGCATTATCAAGGGAAAGAATCAAAGCATCCTCATCAGTTTTATTACTTACCACATTTGCCTCTTTACTTCCTTCCTTTTTGTCTCCTTTATTTTTCTGAGACCATCAATCTTTCTTCAAATGACCCGGCTTACCACAGTACCAACAATCCCTCTTGTCTCTAGATTGGGACCTTCTATCCTTTGATTTTTCTCATGACTTCCCATGATTTCTAGAATTGTTTCCTCTCTCCTTTGTTCTGCCCCTTTTCTGCATTCAAAACACTGCCTGATATGGATGTTCCACCTGAGCTTTTCCTATGAATTTCCTCGCTCAAAATAACACCAACAACATCATCAAATTTCAATGTATTCGAACTAGAAACAGAATTGCTAACAGCCATTACCAAGCTATTCCAGCTTTCAGGAAAAGAACACAGAATCAAAAGAGCCCTAACTTCTTCATCAAAGTTTACTTTTACAGAAGTTAATTGACTGGTGACCATATTAAACTCATTTAAATGATCAGTAACTGACCCACCTTCTACCATTTTCATATTAAATAAACGCTTTATAAGAAATACCTTATTCAAAGTAGAAGGCTTTTCATATAACTTTGCTAGGGTTTCCATCAACTCTTGAGTTGTCTTTGCTTTTGTAATATTGAACACCACCGATTGTGCTAGGCATAATCGAATACTGCCAAGAGCCTTTCTATCCAAAATCTCCCATTTCTCATCAGACATTGCTGTGGGCTTCTTAGTTTTCCCTTCCAATGGCCGCCATAAATCCTTCTGATAGAGATAGTCCTCCATCTGCATCTTCCATAACTGATAGTTCTGCTCATTAAACTTCTCAACCTTCTTACCCTCATCTACCATTAATCCCACTCAACTGTGAGACTCCTGCTCAACCGTGAGACCTTCCTACAGATGATAATCGAAACACAACACACTCTGATACCACTTGTTAGGGTTAGAAAGATAGATATCTAACAATTAAATGCAGATTTAAGTAATAAATAGAGAAACTAAAATACACACAAAATAAATCATAAAAAATAGAATTTAACGTGGTTCACCCAATCTGGGCTACATCCACCAAACCGCAGCCATCCAATACTTTTATTATCCAGTGTAAAACCCATTACAATCTTGTGAATAATCGTGTTTTTCATCATACTATAATAGCCATTCAAACCCATTTTTAACAAGCTTAGAAGCTTCCAGATTTTGGTTTCTACAAAATCAGATTTTTCCTTTTTCATTGATTTTTCCCTTTTTCGGTGATGACGCGAAAAAGTAGGAGGAAAATTTTTCTCGAGGGTTGCCGCCCCCAAACCCCTACCTGAGGCCTGGCCCAACCCTGAACCCCAACAAGGATAGGGGCCAGGGTGTATAGTAGACCATGGGCTATACAGTATAGCATGATCAGTTGCCACATACCAACAAGAAAGTGGTGTGGCAATAGTGGTTTCCCACATGAGGTTTCTTGCTCAAGGGTTTCAAGTGTAAAGTTTAACTATTCTTGGAAATATTAGAAAACCCCCACAAAATGATGAAAATTAAAGCAAATAATTAAGTAATAATGGAATGGGATCATACCTGACTAATGCACAGATTCCAAGGTGAGATCCTAGGAAAAATATGAGCTTTAAAACCTCTAAAATCAATGAGAAAAGCACAATAAGCTTGACCAATTTAAAAATACGCAAGGTGAAAAATGATTTGCGTCTAAGCCCCTTTTAATAGACTTTATCACAATAAATGTTGGTTGGTATCTCGGGTTCCATGAAAGCCCTAAAATACAAAGAATTCCCTATAGATGCCAAACCACTGTAGAGATAACAATTATGCGTGTTGAGAATGCAGAAGCCATAGGGACATGGGGATGAGAGATGCAGAAGTTGAGGGTCCTAGTGTCATCTTGACATATTTCCACACATGGCTTCTCACAAGTGGATTTCTGCATGGAAATTTCTACAATTAGCTAGAAAGACTCTAAAATCCATATGATAGCCTCCTGCAATGAATTTTTTGTAACATAACTTTTGCAAAGGAGACCTAGGTAAATTTTTAGGATTTTTAGAAGACAAAAAAATCAAAGGAAAAATGACCCAAAGGCCCAAAAGTGAAGGTAAAATCAAAATAAAACAAGCACATAAAAAAGCGCACACAAAAGAAAAAAGAAAAAAGAGGGAGGCTCCTTGCTTTTAGTAGGGCGTGTGTGCAAAATGCACAATGGGGAGAACATCCAATTTCCTTCCATTCAAGGACTCTACGAGGGTATGATGCCAAGTATAAATTTGTTGAAAAACAAGCATTCACCATTGTGAAAGGTCTTGAGAAATTTAGACACTAGGTGGCAGGAAGTAAGATAATGGTTTATGTGGCTCATCCTAGCATGAAGGAATACATCATGGAGGGTGATATTATAGATAAAAAAAAAACCAAATCACCAAAATTCAATATTATGATATTGAGATTAGGCCAAAAAAATTAACCAAAGGGAAAGGATTGTATGAATATTTATCTAAAGAAGTTGAATCCTTGGTGGAGGAAGAATGTCCTAAAGTAATTATAATGAATCAGTTTGAAGTACAAAATCTTGGGTCAATGATGGAGCTCGATTCATGGTAACTAAAAAATACCCAACAAGCCTGTTGCCTCATAAAAGAAGATTCTATAGATTGCAAGGGGAAAAATATGCATTATTGGAGGGAATTATTTTCAAAAGAAACTTTGATGGAGTACTAAAAAATGTGGACATACATTAGGCCGAAAAAATCCTGCATTAGTTCTATAACACCACCACAGGTGGTCACTTCTTAGCTCAAATGGCTATAATAAAAATCATGCATGGGGGATACTATTGGCTAACTCTATTCACAAATTGTGATAATTTGGTTAGAAAATGCTCATAGTGCCAATTTTTGGTTGGAAAATGTAAAAATTCATCTATGCCTCTAAGTTTGATTGTGGTTGATGAGCCTTTTGCATAATGAGGTTTGGATTTCATCAAAATGATCAGCCCAATATCTAGCACAAGTCACAAATGGATAATCACTACCATGGATTACTTCACCAGATTATTGGAGGTGATCCCTTTAAAAGGAACTATAGAGAATGAGATACTTGGATTCTTAGAGGAGTTAGTAACAAGGTTTTTCCCCTTGAAAACCATAATATCAAATAATAAAATATCCTTCCTTGGGGAAAAGATGTCTGAGTTTGCATTGAAACATGGCACCTTTTTAAAGACTTCCTCCAATTATTATCCACAAGGAAATGGACTAGAAGGTCCACAAATAAGAATTTAATTAGATTGATCAAGTGGATTGACATAGATAATCAATGAGAATTTCATAAGCATAGAAGAATGTCACTTTGGGTTGATAGGATCACACTACAGCAAATCCTAAAGATGTCACTATTGATGCTAAAATTTGGCAAGGTAAATACCCTTTGTGGGAAACTCAATTTATGGGGGACCTATTGTGCTAATTTGAGTAACCTCCAGATTTTTAAAGAAGTCGGCTTCTTCTGTAATTGGTTTTTAAGAATGAGAAAAAGAAGTAGATATAAAAATAAAGGATCTAACTAAGGTGATGTGCTAGAATTTAGATCAAAGGCATGATAAATCTATCTTTTGGATACAATCTAAGGGCCTTTTCAACAATCTTCTATGTCACAAAATGACAAAAATTAAAGATTTAAGTATCAATACTATATTCAATGACATAAAATAACTTTCATGCCCATTCACTGAAAAGAGGAGTCGAAAGACATGATCTAAATCAGAAAAATTGCATTAAAATTATAGTAGTTTTTCAAATGAACCATTCAAACAATAATGACATAGTATAGAGTTTATCAATAGCATATGAAAATAGAGAGGCCAAACAATGGCATAGTCTATGAGTTCTTGCAATAATCTAACAATAAAAAGGCTTGATATCTCTCAAAATTCCCTTAATTCTTGAACTTGTGGAACTTGGAACATACAATATGTAACCTTCGAACCTAGAACTTCCAACCACTCTTTAGAAGAATAGAGTAGCATATCTAGTGAGCAATCCACCACCTAGCGAGTGGTAATTGAAAAGATTCAAAATCCTGAGCAATGATGTAGCAATAATAATTCTCCTTAGCCATTGCAACAAAAAAATATTTGGGCCATATCATTTGGTCACACCCATCTAGTTGCATTTCTTGTGAATGATGGCAGTGGTCCCAACAATGTCCCAAGTAGAAAAGTGTCGTCAACCAGTATAGGCAGTTAGAAATGTGGCAGCATATCGCAACCCATAATTCACTCCATCCTTTGCATTGAAGAAGCATCCGCAAGGAGATAGATGGTAGCATGGCTCAGATCGTGGTTCCTTCTCCCCTCCCTTCATTAAAAGCTTGCACCGGGATGACACGTGGCAGAAATTTTTACTATAGATGCCACTTTGTAGGGCCCACAAAAACATATGCAGATGAAGGAAATGTGGCACACAATTGGGGCTTGATTCAAGAGTGAGAGGAAGTAGCCTGTAAGCGTGTGTGGCAACAATAGGTTGAAGCATAGTAGGAGCTAGTTGAAAAGTGAAGGGAAGAATCCCTTTGGAGAGCATTGGGTGGACACATGGGGGAGTCCGACGGTCATTTATCAATAAGGGCTGATGATGTTCATTCAAGGCATCGGCCGATACTTAGCAAAAAACAAAACCCAAAGGGAGCTTGATGAATTTTCTATTCACAACTTTTGGCGACTATTAGGGGCATTTCGCTTGAGGAATGAAGAACCAAAATTTTTCTCTATTGTATAGACTAGAGTGCCATCCATAGGATAATGGATTAGAGTTTACAAAGGGTTTCTTGTAAGAGAAGCTAGTCATCCTTATATGGCTTCGATATATTGTGTAGACTCTCTTATGCTTCACTTAGGTTGACCATTTATTTATAAGGAAACACCTTTGGCAAACCGGCCCCTAACTCGCAATGGAAAAGTAGTTGTGTAAGTGGATGGAAGACACCTTCAATGTCTTCTGTACTAGGAGGTTGGTTGAAACTCTAGAAAATGGTAGGGTCCTTCTCCTTTTCTTCAATATTCCCTATAATTTGCTTAGTTGTGGCAACTGATTCATCTTCAAGAAATGGGGACGGCATGCCCATCTCAATTAGCTGGGAAAAAAAATTCCCCATGTTGTCTGTAGTTTGGTTTAAAGTAGCTATGTAGGCATTAGTATGCAAGATGGCTGAGTGGCAATGGATAAATTTATTTTCCATCTTGTCAATAACATTTCAATCCTCGATCCCTGCATTTGCTAAATTTTCATCAGAGACCATGTATAACTTATTTAGCAAATCCTTTGCTTTGGGGACCCTTTCCATGATGAACTATGGAAACTGCACAATGGCTCTGTAGACCTCCTAGCTCAATCTTGTTGGTATCAAAATATACCAGAGTGTTGGTTGTAGTGTTAGGGAGAAGGCCTTAACCTTTTCCCAGTATGAAATGTATAACTGTTGAGCTACTGGAATGAGGTCCAGCTACGCACCAGGGGCTTGAGAAGAATTTTTTAGAAGGGAAATCTTTACATCTCTTGAGCTGACATCCTCTGCTAATTCCAAAATTCTCTTTTTTGTGGATGCAAGCTACTCCCTGATGTTACTTAGCTCCTTAAACCATTTTTCCTCAGCCCGAGCATGGTTTTCCAACATTTTTCAAGAGACAACTTTGTCTCTTGGAGGTCCTTTTCTAATTAGGCCTTTTGGCCCTCAAATTCCATCTTATTCTTTTCTAATTTTTGCTCATGTTGAGTGCACTAAGATACTAGCTCTTCATCTCTCTATTGTAGATTCTTCTTTTCGAGAGCTAATTGGCTTAAAAGGTCTTGGTTCTCTTTCTTCGGCACATCGACCAAGGGAGGGTCAATAGATTGGAGCTTTGCAAGCTCCTATAAGAGTTTGTTTTGTTCTACCTCTACTATTTGCACTTTTTTTGACAAGCATTCAACTTCTACTTCCACTGATTTCTCCTTTGTCTCTAGGAAACTAACCCTTTCCTTCACAAGCTTCAGCTACTCCTCCTTTTTCTTTAACTAATGGTCAGAGTAGAGGAAGCCAGTCATCACCACCCATTATGTTTCTTCCATGAGGTCTACATTGTCTTGTGGTCGGTCTACAAGTCCCATGGAATACATATCATCCTCATTTGGTAGCATCTCACCTTGTGGTTTAACAATGTTTGGGTACATGGTGGCGAAATTCAACATTGCTTGTGCTTCATTATAAATAGTGTGCACCTTAGACTCCACCGGCTTCTTGTCATCCTTAGCTCTTTTCTTTAACATTTTGAGAGATTGCACCTCCTTTGTAGCATCACCTTGTGCTATGAATTGGTCTAGTGATTGAACTAGCCTACTTGTAATAGGTGCACCAGGAGGTAGGGAAAAAAGGAATGTAAGTGTAGTAGGCCCTTGCATTTTCTTTGGTGGGAGATTGACAGTTTTTGGGGAGAAAAAGGGAACCTTCCACAACTTGGTTTTCAAACTAGTAGAAGGGCTCATCAATTTTTTTGGTGATAGGGTAGTCATTATAGAGTCTGTTTTCCAAGCATATTGGGTTAGACCTGAGGTAGTAATACCAATAGGGGTACCAATCGTAGCTATGCCTTCAAAAAGAGAGGCGAGGAGAGATTGGGAAATGGTGGCAGGCATCACGGTTCACAAAGGCATTAAGATAGATGGATATGTCTAAGCAAATTGAGAGAAACTTCCCACAAACATTGTGGCAGAGGTGGAGAAAGGAGGATCAACAACTGTAGTGAGGGGTACCTGCAGGAATAGCAGAGGATACTAAATATTGAGAAGTAAGAAAAGGAGTGAACCTTACCTACTGATGGATGATGGTAGTGTTCCACCCATTGTTGGCTCCTTACTTAGAACTCCTAGCTTGCTACAAGCACTTGGCTTATGGGAAGTTCTTGTGAACCCCCTCCTATAATAGCTTCCATGCGTTATCTTTTAGGGGGAAGGGAGTCTCCCGTCTCTACCATCTCTAGTTGTTGCTATTGGGACCCTCTCATTGCTTTTGAGGCTCAAGTGAGTGTTTGCGAGGCTCTTGATATGTTTAGTCACACATTTGAAGCGACATAGGTAGGTTGCCCTATGGAATTTTCTTTTGTTGAGTGGAAGATGCTGATGGCTCGGCTTCCTCCTCTGCCTACTCTTCTTCTTCATTAAAGTCATTTCCTCTAATAGCACTTGAGTCAGAAAAAGTATTCTCATCATCCCACAACATTTCAAAGTGTTCATCATTCGACACACTTTCATAAGGTGCATCAAGTTGTTTAGTCTCTTGGCGATACACCTAGAAGGCTTTGATCCTTTCTATACTCCATTATTATTCTTTTCTTAACTCATTGAATAGGGTGGTTCCCATCTTGTAGTTCTCATTATAATCCACCACAATGAAATAGAACTTATTCCATGGCGGTCTATTGTCCTCTGTAGGAATGTGGATTAGGTCAACCAATAACTCATCTTCATCATCCAATGGGTTGCACCTCTTTTCCCAGTAAGACCAAGAAGTGTGAGTTACTTTGTTATGCTCATATGGTAGATCATTGAAAGGTTTGTAATTCCATTTGTCACAAATCATTACTAACCCTAGATGAGCTAGGTTATCTTGCAATAACGCATGCGCTGCCTTTTTCTTTTTCACAACCACTATATTGAAGCTTATCAAACAAATGAACAAGGTATTTCTCTTTGCTTTTCCTATGCAAAAGGTAGTATCAATAATGAAAACTTGTGAGAACAATTCTAGGGCTAGCACTCGATTTGTCACACATGTTAGGAGGTAGAATGGTTCCCTGGTGAAGCCTCACATTCGGATGAGTGTGAAATCTACTCCAAAAAACCAGTCACATCTGGGAATGAAGTTCTGCATATACTATGTTTGTGTCTTAGTGAGCCAATTGATACCATCCTCTCCTTGCAAATCTTGCAAAATTAGAGTCAAAATAATCCAAAAATGCATAATAGTCAAAAGTAGAAGAGAGGAGAGGAGTCCAGACAGAAATAGGCTTCCTTTTGTTCCTTTCGTCAAAAATAGATAACTCGACACACTTACCAAAGAAATCAAGATTCTGATGAAAAAAATATGGGCTAGATAGGAAGGAAACCTGAACTTACATTCAACTTGGTAATTGTTAATTTTCCCTATCATCTCCTTTGAGAGGTAATCTACAAAATCATACCAAAAGTAAGATTGTTTCTTGCAAAACTAGAAACCCGGGCCCAATTGAAACACATGCACCTCCTTGTCATTGTCTAGACCACAAAAAAACACCATCATTGAAAAGGCATCTTGCAATTTTGTGTTGAAAGTACTGTACTATACTGGGATCTTTGGAAGCTTTCGTTGGTCTTCCTTAATCCTTTTGGTTTCTTTGTTGTAAAATTCCAAAGTCGTATCCTTGTATTCCATATATTTTCCCTTTTTGTAGGAGTGAATGCCTCTATTTTCATCTTTCTTTGCATATGATTAGGAATACACAACATATTCCAGATCATTCTTAGGGTGATATTAACTTTCAGATTCTGACCCTCGATAGTGTTGGTGCTTGAGTTGAAATGTTCGACAACCACATCTACTAATTTTGGGAAATATGGCACATATGGTACCATATATTGTGGAAGCCCATTGAACCATACTTTCTTTGTCATCGACATTATCTTTTTGGATATCTTCATTCTTTCACAGGCTGATTCCCTCAATCCTTTAGGTTTTTTTGCAAGAATGGGATCATGAATATTATCCTAGTCCTCCTAGATTAGGATCTAGCTTCTATAGATTTTGGGCTTCTCCAATTCCTATGTGATTTACCACTTTAGCTTGTCTACAATACCAGGAATGGCATAAGAAATGTTTTCATAGACATTGACAGCTGGTGCTCCTCGCATAGTTTTAAATAAGCTTCTCATTGGTCCTCCCTGTACTTCATGGATTGAACATTTTTCCATTATTCCTTATGGGAAAATTCTGCTTAGCTTGAACCTCTCTGTACTTCTAGCTCGACTCTAGTTGTGTACTATAAGTTGCTTTCGATCTGAGTAGCATTCTTGAAAAAAAAATTTAAGTGCTTAAACATTTAGCATGCAATACTTAGCTATTTTTTCTCAAGGTGGTAGACGAGAGTTACCTTTTTTCATTTAATTTGGCATGTACTACCAACCCTTTGGCTTGTGCGAGATGAATCACTTGCCATTTTAAAATGACAATAATTCATAATTTTAATTAGCAACCATATTATACAATGCAATTTTCTTGGAACTTGATCCAGTGCTTTGCTAGTAGCTTAAGCATTTGTATGCGTTAGCAATTAATATCCCAAAAGGAATGATTAAGCCGCAGATGTGATCAATGCTTGAAAAGATATGAGCTATGCCTTGGAGTTCACAAAACACCTAGAGAATGACACCTCAATATTCGGTCATGCATAACACCATTGATTGTTTCCACCAGCTTAGGCTAATTAATTATCCCTTATTAGTTTTGCACGTAGTAAACCGTACTCAACAGACACAACTGGGTGGGAAATTTGAGAAAGCTCTAGCACGAATTTCAAGTTGGTAATTGATTAGCCTCATGTTTATGGTAAGCAAACCACTACGTATTTCCTTGCTTTTTCTATGAATAGGAACCTAAGCAATAGTGAAATCACACTTAGTGATTTGAGCAAAGTTGGTAATAGGTAATTGGCTTAGTGGTTTACCATTAGTAGTCGTATAGTGTTTTCATCTAGGCTAGAGCTAGGCAGTTTGTAGAAGTAGTTTGAAGGTAGTTGCAGAGCACTTGGTAGGATGAATACCCTAATTAGGCTAGTTTCCCATAAGTCTCAAATGACTTTCTTAGGTGAGATTTTGACTAGGCACCTAAAAAGGATGACGAAGAACAAGCACTCACTAGCTATCATAGCCATGAAATGGGTTTTGGGATGGGATTGCCTCGAATATGAGGAAAAAATTTGAGTTAACATTGATGTGTTCTCTCATTTTGTTGCATCCATGCTTGATATTAGAGTCCCTAAGCTACTAATCTTGTGTCTGGTCAAGGAAAGTTTTCCCAAGAAGTACCTGAATAGCCTCAGGGAGGTAGTAGCAAATGCTTCATATGGTGGAGGCATTCTGAGCACGAGTGACCTTAGGAGGTTTATTCAAGAGGATGCAGTCGTACCATGGATGCCATTCTTGAGTGGCTTCTACCTCTAGTCACAGAATGAGCACTGCGAAAGGGTCACTTGTGCCTTCCACTTTCTCTTTCGTATCTATAACATGGTGCCATTCTATGATATTGATTGGTACATGGACTTCAGGAACCTGGTGTTCCCTCCACCACTGGCCATTGCTCCCTTAGATAATTTTTTTGTTGATGATGATACCCCTATGGATGAAGATAATGTGGATGCTATGGTTGATGTGTCTATTGTTGCTGCCCATGCTATGGACAAAAAACCTCCATGTTTTTCTCTTCTATTTTTGAAAAAAAACTCGTATCAATAAGTTATTTTTTGTATATACGCCTAAAAAAGGCTTCTCGTGGAATATATGAAGGAAGAAGAATATAGCGATACACTTTAGAAGCATGGCTCTTGAGTCATTTTGCAAATGTAAATATTAAAGCATATATATAATGAAAATATAACTTTATATAATCATCTTGTTATTTGCTTTTTCAACATATATGTATGAATTCAATTTTGCTTGTGGGTGTTTGATATTTCATTCTTTTGAACTGTGAGTTTATTTTTCTTGCTCTTTGCAATAATGGGTTACCTGTTGTAGACAATAATTCTTTTTCTTGGGATTTGTGTCCTTAGAGGCATCTAAAAATTTGGATTTCATCTCAATTTGCTTCTACTAAAGTCAACTTTAGGTAACTCTTGCCTCAAATTTCCTTGGTTTCTGCATAATACACTTTGTGGGATAAGGGGAAAGTTGAGACATTAGACATCTAGATTCAAAATCTAACCAAGAGTGTGTTTGTGGTAAAAATAATCCATTAAGCAAATATTAAATCAATTGGACCCCACACATGTGCTTGGAATCTTTTAGTCATATGGTTTTCATGCAAAAATTGGTCTTTTGATTTTGAATTACTCTTAGAGAAAGGCATGTTCTTCACTATCTTGGCCTAGTAAACAAGTCCTTCCTAGGTTCATTTAGGAGCAACATCGAACACTTCATCCATCCAAACATTTATCATCCCATCCCACCAAACAACTTTAGAGCTTTTGAAAACATCATTCTAGACTTGGGTAAATCATCACAATCAAAATCACCTTGTTTAGTTAGGTGTATGGGAATGCATCCTTTCTCATACATTTAATTAAATCAGCAATCCTTTGAACAAGTTTATCCTAAAGATCACATCCAACATCTTAGGGTTTACAAGTTAATTACCCAAATCAAACCAATCAAAATCAAACCCTAAGTCTAGCATTGATCCAAAGTTCCTAAACATTCAAACACTCATATCATTCACCCCTTTCATCCCTCATCTTGTCATTAGTCCTAAGAACCTTAGAGGTCACTTTTGCAACAAGTTCAAAACACAAGAAGAACATGGAATACAAAATTGATCCATATATCATGAGTAATCCAAGTCAACTAAGCCATCAAAGCCTTACAACATCGATTGATTATCAAAACTCACACTTATACAATCCATACATGGGATCATTACCTTCTACAAATGTCAATGGCACAACAAGTGTGAGTATGCCCAAATCAAAAATTGGAACACATTTCCCAATGGTAGATCTAAATCAAAACATGAATCAGGCAAACTTTGGGATGGATACATTTTCAAATCATACGAATATTCCAAACATGAACAATGGTCAATTTCAACCTATCATGCCAAATCTGAGTGTCATCCCAAATCAGAATATTGTCCAAAATCAAACACAAGTACACACTCCAAATCTGCCTAAACACAATCCAAATCAACTATATCAAGGGAGTCAAGATCGAAATCAAGAAAAAATTTGGCTAGATCAAATTGCTACACTTACCAAAATAGTTGAGTCATTATGCCAAGAGACATCTCCACCACCATTACCCATATCAACATCATTCCTTGGTTTAGGGCTTCCTCCCTTACCTAGCACCAATCACTCCATCCAAATCAATCCACCTAACACCAATCAAGCCATCACATCAAAACCTTTGAATATACCATTGACATCACACCAATGGATGGTATCTAATCAAACAACGTTGATCCCAAATAAAAATATTGTCTCTCAAGGACCTATCACCTCGGTCATTCCAACCATTCCTATCACCTCGATCACTTCACCCATCATATCTCAACCCATCACTACCATGATCGCTCCAAGTGTATCTCAACCACTTGTCACTACATCCAACACGATTCCAAATACACCACCACTACCACCAAAACCAAGTGCAATAAGTCAATATCGTAACATCACACTAAAAGCACATGAAGCCTACCAACAAGCACTTCAACAATATCAGGTGACTCCACAAGCTGCTCAAGCTACCCAAGCTTCCCAAGCCTCTCAAGCTACCCAACAAACACAAGCACAAACACAAAAAATGAGAACTATTGAGAGCAATGGTCAAGATCTATCCATCCAAGAGCACATTGAAGATGTTTCTATCTCGTCCAAAGATCAAATCAACATATGTCAAAATCCACCAACCAACAATGATCCAATTCAAGAAATGTCAACATCATTTGACCTTATGGTTGAAAACATTGGAAATCCCTTCACCACATTTTCCAAAAACAAAGATCAAGAGCTCTCCATCGATGAGCACCTTGAAGATGTTTCCACTTCATCTGATGATCAACTCACCATACATCAAGAGCCACTTTTTAGTGATCTCTTGCGAGGAGTGTTAGGATTATTTGATCCTATTGACATAATGCATGAACCATCAACCAATGATCATGTTAAAAATGTCTCTACATTGCCTTATGAGTTAGATGACATATCTCAAGAATTTATTCCAAAGCATGATCAAAATCTTTCTCCAAGGTCTAGCAATGGTCCTTTCCAAGACATGTTGACATCCTTCGACCTCATGGCTATAGATATTGAAGGAACCCTGAACTCAACACTTGAGGGTATTGAACTACTTACCATGTGTAATGACGATATCTGAGAACCTTTTATAAGTAATCCATCCTTTGAAACTGATCCATGTCAAGAACTTGATCCAAAGCATGTCGAAAGCAACCCTGAAATCATTCAAGATCAAGAATTTATATCTTCAAGATACTACAATAATCTAATGGACACTCTCCTATCTATGCAAGATGATAATATCCATGTAGCACATACTCCTCCATCTACCCATGAGATGCTTTCTATGGATGGACACGTAGATGATCTTCATTTAGAACAAAATTTTGTTATACAAAAAGAGTAGATTCTTAACTCATACAGTCAAAAAGAGTTGTCAACAACAGTATCAGATATATTGCAAATGCAGACTAAGGACATCATGAATAAAGATATCAAACATTATCCACTCAAGGAAGCAAGTCAGATAGAACAATATAATTCAAAGTTAGCAGAGCAACAAAGTGAACTAATGTCATCTACAATGGCTATCTATCAGGGAACGCTTATCGAACAAGACATCTCAAAAAAGGAAGAATCAAAGCATGAAGGTACTACTTCTACCATACTGGGGGAAACTTAATCTCAAGAAAACGTCAACATAGGGAGCATGAAGAATCCTTATGATGAAACTAGTCCCAATACTACAACTAGCCACGTCATGAATCTTCATCCACCCATCACCCCATCCATGAATTGCGACCAATGTCAAAAGAAAGAATTGAATCAAAGAACAAGGAATGTTATCAAAGCAAAAGAAGCTGAGAAGCATAATGGACAAATCAAATACAAATGGATACCAAAGAATACAAAGAAAGATCATCCCTATCAAACTCCATCAGTCAAAGAAACTGTGGGGAAAAATAAAAGAGGGAAAAGTATCCATCAAGGATGTCCACAAAAGAAAAAGTAGGCTTTTCAAGTGATGTACAAAGTGTATCAAGCAGTTGGTCTTAATTCCATGCACACTTTTTTATCCACCCATCATTGCTCATCTTCCCAAGTTTGGAGAGTCAAAGGTTCCAAACTGTCAACCAATCCATCTCTTATCCCTAAACGCACTCCATCCATGCCTCCCTGCATGATATCCAATCCTCAAATTGACCATGTATTGGCAATGACCCTTCATCATAAGGATTCAGAAGGCACTCTATCGTGATGTGCACACCAAGAAAAAGTCAAATCTAGAATCAACGAAGCAAATCAGAAATCCCAAAAGTTGCATTCAAGTGCATGTATCTTAGCAAAGCAACTTCTTCAGGCAGGATACCGATGACACATTATGATCAAAGCATCTACATCAACACCACTAGGTGGGTCAGCATGAATCTTTCAGAAAAAACTAAAAAAATCAAAAAAATCAAAAAATCAAAAAAATCAAAAAATGGATTGAAAACAGTAAAGAGAAAAAAAATCATCCTCCAATGAAAACCACTACGGTGGTGCTTTTAGCAAGACCATGATGAAAACCTGGAAAACGAGCGTCATGTATAGAATCAATCATTTATGTGTGCCACTCCAGGAGGAAGCATCTCATCCCATCCATAATAAATTGAGCATTCCATCCATCTCATCCATAATAAATCCATTCATCCATAAACCATTGATCCAATCCATTTTCATCCGTCTACATCCATCATCCAAGTTATCTTGATCTTGATGAAATTTTGGGGAACACTTTACACTTGCTTACGGTAAAACATCTTGACATGGGTCATTTTCATTGATCCTATCCTATGTAGCATTATCTAAGCCATGAAGCACTATCCAAATGAGGTTTCTTTATTTGAACACCTTATCTTATCACAAGATAATCCATATATATCCATCCATACACCTATCTGAGCATCCATCCATCATATTCCATGCATTGCTAGACATTAGGGGCAGATATTTACATCTTGCTTTGATAATAAATCTTGATATATATCCTCCAACTTATGTGGTGATCTGAACATTGGCAAATGTGAAACCAAATTGGTCAAAACATTTGTGATCCAAAACCAAATCACTAGCCCATGGCATATTTTGACAAGAAGATGTTCCTTATTAGTCTTCATCTTTTATCGAACATCGATCCAAACAATCACTATCAGTCACATCTAAGTTGCACATTAAACATCACATCAAATCATTCAAATAGATTTTGTTCCAAATCAAGCTTCATCAATCATGATCAATCAAATCCAATCAAAAAATCATCTCGGGATATCTTTGTGTTGCTTAACACTATCCTTGCATTGTTGTGTATCTTCAACAATGTTATCATCATCAATCCTCATCAATCAATCCTTGCATTGTTGTTCATCCTCAACAATGTTATCGTCATCAATCCTGATCAATCAAATCCTTGCATTGTTGTGTATCCTCAACAATGTTATCATCATCATCAATCCATTGATTCGATCAACCTTAGCTTGGTTTTCAACAAAATCCCAAACAGAGCACTGATATCATCACACATATCATATCCAAATTGTCAAAACTAAGAAAATCCAAAAACACTCAAAAAAAAAGAGAAAATGTCAAAAACATTGGAATTCAAACTATGTCGTCTCTGAGCTTAAACATAGGCAAGGCTAATCTTTGATCAGCCCCCGAGACATCAAAATCCAAAAACATTCAAAAAACATCAAAATCCAAAAACATTCAAAAAACACAAAATCCAAAGACATTCACAAAACATCAAAATCCAAAAACATTCGAAAAACACAAAATCCAAAAAAAATTGAAAAATCAAAAATCAAAATATTTGAAAAATCCAAAAAAACCAAAAATAGCCTCAAAACATTTCAAAACATCAAAAACATCCAAATATTTGAAAAAATCCATCTGTCTCATCTTGCTTGCACCCGTAATAATAAACCATCCATAATAAATTGATTGTTACCTTCATCCTTTGGCAAAACAAATAGAAAACAATCACAACAATTGGCAAAATCAATCTTCAAATTGTAAAATCAAAATTGAAGCAACAAACCTTTCAAGAAAAATCAAACTCTTGATCACTTTCAAACGTGTCAGTCAAACTTATATCAACAACCTATCAATCAACTTATCAACCCATCATCATCCTATACAATGCATGTCCTAGGATATATCATTCTGACAATGGGCATCATTTTGGATCACTTTGGATTCTTATCCTATCAAAACAAATCCCTTTTGGCTAGAGATATGAAGAACATTGACTTGTTTGCGTACTTGATCTTTTATTTTGATTTATCTTATTGCGCTCATTCCAAGGACCTCTCGATGATATCCCAACGAGGGATTTAGAGAGATAGGAATGTGGCAATGATCATTATCTTTTTATCTCTTGTGCTTGTTGGATGTTCTTGTAATATAACCTTGGAAAATACTTGCTTTGTTAGGTACGTCCTAACAAGGTTTCCATATGTCAGGTGTGAACAAGAATGCTCCTATCTGTTTGTTGAGTCAAAGTCCATCACACTAGGTGCAACACCATCTTGGTTCTTTATACCCTGATGCATCGTGCCTACATGTGTTATCAAACATAAGGTAATTAGCCCTTTGAAAATCCCAACTCCTTGGCAAGAAATCATCATCATCATCATCATCATCATCTCATGTCTTGTTGGAATCTCTTATTTTCTTCTATCTCTTGCTTTTTGCGCTAACATGGTACCATGACAGTTAATCATAAATCATCATTAATGCATCCATCTTGCATCCAAAAACCATACTGCATAATGAATATCATATCATATAGAAAGCATTAATCATACCACATGCATTCATCCCCATCATTGCATAATATAGATTGGTTATTCTAAACATCTCATAAACCATACATTTATCATCTATTTGCATAATCATAAAAGCATCATCATATCAAATCATGTGCATCCATATCATCCATATATCATCATATCATCCATTATAGATCGTAATCATCTCATCATCAATAATATCACTATCATGGTACAAATTAGGATCAAGTGGGTGTAATATATCAAAATAGGCATGAGGCTACCCATGGTTGATGACTGTCTACATCACCAAATTTGTCTACATCAAATATTCAAGTTGAACTGATCTTGAACCTCTTTGTCGAGAGATCGACCCTCAAATCAAACCTCCTCACCTGATCTCTCAAGGGGGTAGTATACCAGCGCAATTCTTCATTCACTGGGGTAGCAGTGGGGCATCTGAAAAAATTAGAGAAATTTTGACTTTTGATCATGGAAAGATTATTCTTTGAACCAACGCAACAAGTGCATTGCTTCAAAGAGGGGAAAAATGTAGACATTGAAAATATACAGATTGATATTGCACACTCGATCATGATCTACTAACATCACTTCATCCTGAATTATCCCTCTATCTAACCATTTAATAAAATAGCCTTATTTGATTAAAGTCATTATAATTCTCCTTTTAATTAAATAAATCAAGCATTTATCTAATTTAATCTAACATCACCCCTTTTGGTTAAATAAATAAAAATATTTATTTAACTAAGTCCTAATCATTTTCATCTCTTTTTTATTTATTTCAATCCTAAAATCTAAATCAAATAGTCAAATCAACTAAATCTCCCCTTAAATTAATCAAATCTTGATTAATTTAGTCCTAATCCATCAAATCCTCTAGATTTTTCAACTTGCACATGAAAATCAATTTAATTGATTTATAAATCATCTATTTTCATTCAAAAAGGCATCAAAGGTGGAATATTCCTTAAATTTGAAATCTCCCCCAAAAAGGACTTGTCCATCCAACAAAGCATTTAAGGCTCTTACATTGTCTCTTACATGTCTCCCACTTGGCATTTAACTCATCTTTCATCCCCCCTAAACATGTCATCTCATCAAATTCAAATTTCAAACTTGCACATGGATCAAAATGTGCTCAACCTTCATCCTATCAAATGTTGACAAGTGGCACCTTGCCATTGGTTGAATGTTAGTCCCACATTGCTTCATTTTTGGCATTCATCCATCTTAGAATTCTATAAATGAAGAGCTCATATCTTCATTTGATCATCCACAATTTGAGTAAACTTACTATACTCAAATCCATAGCAACTTATCATCAATTTCATCCAAGCATAGTTAGTTTTTATGCAGATTTTCATCTTGGAGCATACATCAAGCATCAACAAAGTGGATCACTCTTCATCACATATCAATCTTGCATCATTGGAGTTGGGAAAGGGCCAATTTTCATATCAAATTGGCACCAATTCCCTCAAGAGATTAGGAGTTTGCTTGCTTTAGAATAAATTTTTGATATGCTTTCAAGTTTCATTGTGTTATTCCTTTCATTTTCTATCTCTTTTGCTATTCAAATGAATTTCTTAAGGAATCCTTATTCTTCCTTGAATTTCACCTTTTAATGTGTTTATTCATGTTGTTTTGCAGGTATTAGGATCTGGGTCTACAGCTGTTCCTTTTTCGCCTCAAACCATAGAATAAATAAAAAGAGACCGGCCAGCAAGAAAAAAGGGAAAGAAAAGAAAAATAACTATAGACATATTTACATCGGGAGGATATGTAAGCTTACTTAAACAATTTAAGGTGAATTCCATTGATTGGAATTACCAACACTTCTTTTTCCATGGTTTCTAACTCAAATGCATTATGTTCTCTACATTGAATTATCCTGAACAGGCCTTCCTAAAGGCTGTCAGACTTCCTGTGTTGACCTAGCTTCATAGCCCTTTCATTAAACTTCAGCAATAAATCTCCACATTTTAGACCTTGGTCAAATGCTTTCTTATCAAATCACCTTTTAACCACCTATTGGTGGCTAGTCATGGCTATTAGGGAGTTCTTCCTTTCCTCTTGTACTTCTATAAACTCAACTAGCCATACCTCCATTGTGTCATTTTGTTCCACCTCAAGAGACTTTAGCAATTACAGCGCTGGAATCTTTATGGTGATAGGAAATACAACCTATTTACCATATACTAGCTCATATGACGAAGTCTTGAGGACTTGATTAGGCATTATGTGATCTGCCCAGAGTGCTGCTCAGAGGTTTTTATGCCAATTCCCTTTGTTATTCTAACCCGATCCTTTTGAGGAGTCAAACCAGATTCTTGTTTGTTGACTCGACCAAGCTATTCCCCTATGGGTAGTAATTCAATGAATTTTTTTAAGAAAATTCCATACGCAAGTGTGAATTGACATACCTTAGAGGCTAGGAAAGCTTTGGCATTGTTGGAGATGATGGTTTTGGGTAGGCCAAATCTTGTCACCAATTCCTCAAGGAATTCCACTATCTTTGCCTTTGTTGCATTCTTTAGTGGTACAGCTTTGGTCCATCTGGTGAAGTAGTTTGTGGCCATCAAAATCCACTTGTGTTTGGTGCTTGAGGCTGGGTTGATCATTCCAATGAGGTCAAGGCCCCATTGTGAAAATCACTCTTCAACCACTATCGAATTGAGAGGCATTGTGGAATTCTTTCTTCTTGTGAAGAACTGGCATTCCTTGCAAGCCTTTACCAAGGAGTAGGAATCATTGAATAAAGTTGGCTAGAAGTACCCTGGGCACATGATTTTGATGGCGGTGGTCTTTGTGGAGAAATGGCCACCCATGGTGCTATTGTGATAAGTGCCAAGGATCCTTTTTGTTAGTTATGTAGTGACACACTGCAATAGAACATCGTTAAAATTCCTTTTGAACATGATCCCTTCAATGAGTGTGTATCCGTTGTTTTGCAGTTGGTAGAATCTTCTCTTATGGAAGGGAAGGCTCGATGGATATTTTCCTATGTGCATGAATCTCACTCTATTTTCTAGCCAACATCCTTCAGAATATGACTCATTCATTAGGACTAGCTTTGACTGCTCTTCTTTGGTGACCATTTCTTTGTCGTGCATGAGATATTTGCACAATCCTCTTCCCTAAACGGTCTTTGTAGGCTTGACCTTAATGTCCTATTCGAGGATCTTGGTGATCCAATTGGATCTTTTCTCGGTGATTTCTTCTTCCATGACATATTCATACATGCTAGAATGCACGACATAGACAATCACCTTATTGCAAGAGATTAGGTGTCGAAACTTTTTGAGCTCCTTAACTATTACAAATGCTTGTCTTTCTACAAAGTTGTAGTTTGTCTCATATTCTTTAAGGGTCTAGGAGTGAAATGCTATTAGGTGTTCCCCCTTTCCCTCATCATCTTTCTAAGTGAAGATAGTAGAAATGCTTGACTTTCCACTGAATACATACACTATGAAGTCCTTTGATAAGTCTAGATTGACCAGAATAGGAGTGGAGGAAATAGCATCCTTGGCTTTCTCAAAGGCTTCTCTGGCTTCTTTTTTCCATTTAAATGTTTGATCCTTTTTCAACATTAGGGTGATTGGCCTAAATATTCTTGCAAAGTTAGAAATTAATTTACTAACAAAATTTACCTTTCCCAAGAAGGACTGGACACCTTTCTTGTTGATTGGAATGGGAAGCTCTTTGATTGATTTCACTTGCTCAGAATCAATTGAAATTCCTTCTTTGGACACTATGTGTCCCAATAGCTTGCCTTCCAATACTCCAAAGACACATTTTTTTGAGTTCAAGCATATCCTGAACTCCTGGCATTTCTTGAATAGCATCTCAAGGTGATCGAAATGATCATCCTTGGACTTGGAGAACACCATCAAATCATCCAAATAGATTAGGATAATCTTGTTGATTAGTTCGTTGAAAGCGATATCCATTGCTTGTTGGAAGGTGGCTCCAGCATTTTAGAGGTCAAACAAAATCTTAACGTATGTGAACATTCCCCACTTGGTAGTGAATGTTGTCTTATGTTGATCCTCCTCTTTGAACCAGATTTGATTGTAACTGGAGAAGCCATCTAATAGGAAAAACATCTCTGATCCTATCATAGTTTGCAAGATTAACTCCATTGAAGGTAGCAAGTAATGATCCTTTAGGGATGATCTATTTAGGTCTCAAAATTCAACACACAGGTGGATATCTTCATTCTTTTGTCAAACCAGGACTAGATTGGATACCCGCGTTCTATCCTTAATTGAGAAGACAATCTGCGACTTGATTAGCTTTGTTAATTCTTATGCCATTGGTGCTTTAATCTTGGGATTGTCTGGCCTCTATTTTTGGCGAACTGGTTTTGTGCCTTTCACAAGTTCTATTGTATGTTGGATGATATCGGGATCATATCCCTTGAGGCCATCATATGACCAGGCCACCACTGCTTCATATTTTTTGTAAAAGTCAATGAGCCTCTCTTTATCATGATGCAAGACATCTTTCCTGACTTTGAGGTTTCTTCCATCTCTGACCTGGAGATCAACATAGTCGCTTTTGTCTACTACAAACTTCCTCTTGTCATTCCTTACATCATCACAATAAAAAAGATTTTCGAGAGTGACCAATCCCTTTGGAAGCTTGTTGGATTTCAATTGGATAATTTGAACGTCATAGGCCTCAATGATCTTTGGTTCAAGTTGGTCAGAAAACTCTCTCAACTGTTGGATGAATGAGGGAGTGTGTTCATAACTGTCAAACACTTTTCAGATTTGATCATTGTCTAAAATTGTTAGTCGAATTATCACTCGTACAAAGTGTTTGTTGTGAATGAGGTCGGAGGCAGGATCAAACTGGGATCTGATTGCTGCCATGCGATCCACATCTATATTTTTGTTCTTTGGGTAACATTTGAATGTTGAATGCTTCAAAGATCTCAATTAGGTCCCAAACTCGGTGTCTATAGGATCACATGCACACATTCTTGGCCACATAAATTTCAAGGATTTGATTGACAACTAGCTTGAAATTTCTGAACACTATTAATTGCTTAATGCCCATTCGCTCTACAAGGCTTAAACCTTGCACTAGGCCTTCATATTTAGCTTCATTTCCCAAACAACCGAACTGGAAGTGGAAATATCTTAATATCTTTTCATTTTGTGGGGATGTTAAGCATATCCTAGCTCCTATGCCAACCTTGCATCTTGCTCCGTTGAAGTGCAACATCCATAGCTTTGAGGCTTGACCACTCTCAAGTTCTTTGATGACCTTTGGGAGTACTTGATCTTCATCATAGATGACATAGGTTCCCAACCTAGTAGCATGATAGTTTCCAAAAGGATCGATATGTATATGTTTTCTTAAGAGAGCATCTTCTTGATAGATCCAATTTCTAGTTACTTTTTCATCTTCTAGTAGCTTAGTGCAATACATTTATTTTTTGGTGATAGAGGTATGAGTGGCCTCAACTTTGATCATGGCTTCATCGACCACATGTTCCAAATGTAGAGCTTCAAATTCTATCTTCATTTTCACACCGTGCTTCATCTTGAGGATCATGTGCGATCAATCTAGGGGTTGGTATCTACTGACCTTTGAAGTGAATTCTCAAGATAGACAGAGGCCGAACATGGGGGAACATCTATGATCACATTATCCTACAACATTGTGATGTTGGGGCAAGAAAATAGAGTCAACAAAAGGTATTTGATGAGACCAACAATTTCAACTTTTTTTCCATCGAGCTGCATCACTCCCTTTTTTAAAGGTTCATAGTTGAGCCCTAAAGCCTCAACTATATGTTTTGGCATAATTGTGGTGCTGGCACCAAAGCCAATCATGGCATTGTCTAATAGCTTCTCTCCCACAATAAGAGTTAGGAAGAAGGGTTTGGGTTTCGACTTATCCTTTACCTCAATAGGGGCTTTCGTTGTGCTATTTGTGAGAACTTTGGTAGGAGGTGATGGATCAATGACCTTTTCCTTTAGCAACTACTCCATTGGCTTAATGATTGGATCCTCCCGAAGAGCTTTCTGCAATAATGTATTTTACTCTTGAATAGCTAATATATCCAAAAGGGACACATTAGCAGATGATGTTTTCAGTTGTTCCACCACATCGAAGGGTAGTGGATTTGGAAATTTCTGCTCCTTAGCTCTTGTTATAACAATTTCCTTTTGTGGTAGACATTGTGGTACCACTGGAGAAGTACTAGGCATTTGGTCAGAAGAATTTTTAGGTTGTGGACTAACTAGTTGTGGGGCGACTAGTTCACCTATGAATTTCCTCTTTGAGTGAGTGTTGTAATCAGATTACACTTGTAGTGTTTTAGATGTGAAGGCATCATTGACAAACACTACTTCTTCCTCTTCCATCCATTAAAAGAGTGTGTGATCGGGAGCGATGTCCACTTCTTGTTCTAGTGACATCCCTTGCATTTGTGTGGTGAGGACTGTGTTGTCCATTTGTGAAGAGGTGTACACATAGCTTCTAGGATTTGACATTGTGCCTTGGTTGCGTTGCTCTGCCACCTTTTGCTGTAGGTTTCCTCGTGGATAGTTTCAAAGAATGTGTGAATCACTGCAAGGGAAGCACCTGAGGTTGGTGTCATTAATTAAATTATTTTTCCCAACAGTTAGCTCTCTGCTCGAACTTAGATTAGTGCTCTATAGCAAAGTGGGTACTGACACTATTTGATTTCTTGTTTGTGCCTATGGATTTGTGCAAGTGCTTCCTTGGAATTAGTTCTATTGGTAAGAAGACCTTCCACCTTGGTAATTCTAATAATTCAGTTTTAGAGGCATGACTTGGTTGCACTTGATGATAGTTATTTCATTAACAATAGTCTACATCATTTCCTTGAACTCACTTATATCCTCCTTTGAAGAGTTGGATGTAGAAGCGACGTTCTATAGCATGTCCAGATATGTGTACATAGATTGAGAAGGAGCCTGCGAACTGGTAGAAGGCATCTCTTGAGCAAGAACTAGTATTTCTAGAAATATGGGAATGGTAGGCCAAGGTGGAAACTTCCCGGTGTCTATTAAATTGTTCTTCACCTTGCCAGTGACACTATAGGTGTCCGGTAGTGTGGTCTAGCCCAAAGACTAGATCATCATTGAAATGTCAGTCTTGATAGACTTTAAGTAGAACATGAATGCTAGATTAGGTAGTGGGTGGGTATCAACTTGGATTCTCTGCCAGCTTGTATGGAAATGGGAATTGAAGTTAGCCATGGCTTCGTGCGGAGCCTGCTTTATGACCGACAACTTATAGTATAGCAAGGATTGGTCTCCATTGTTCAAAAATATTTGATAGAAAGGATCTCTGAGCTCATCCTAGGTACTGATAGTGTTTGGTTGCAGCATTCGGTACCAATCTAGTGCCTTTCCTCTAAAAGAGGTGGCGAGCAACCTTAGTGCTATATTTTGGTTTCTAACGTTGTGTAGTAGGCATATGCCTGCGACATCTTGCAGATGTTTGACTCGTGTTCTTGAGCCATCTTCGATGAATTTAGGTATAGATTTTAGAGTGGAAACCATGATAGCGGCCCAAATGGCAGGCACTATTGGCGCTACAAGAAGAATTTTGGCATCCCATGTAACATAGTTTCTATTAGTAGCGGGCAACATGGCTAGCGAAAAGGACAGAGGAAGCTGAACATTCACTAACTAGGTCACGACTTGTATTGTCCCTAATGGTGGTACTAATAGACCAGGATTATTCGCTATTTGGGACCTAGTTATAGGCTGATGGCTCATACACACTCCTAAAAATTAGGTTGATTTAAGCTTTGTCCCACCAGGCATGCCAGGATAAAGAAAAAAATTGTTGATGCCAAAATTTGGCAAGGTAAAAACCTTTTGTGGGAAACTTAGTTTATGGGGGACCTATTGCACTAAACTAAGTAACCTCCAGATTTTTAAGGAAGCTAAATCCTTTTGTAATTGGTTTTTTGGAATGGGAAAAAGAAGCAAATATAAAAATAAAGGATCTAACTAAGGTGATGCGCCAGAATTTAGATAAAAGGCATAATAAATCTATCTTTTAGATATGATCTAAGGGCATGTTCATCAATCTTCTATGTCCCAAAATGATAGAAATTAAAGATTTAAGTATGAACAATACATTTAATGACATAAAATAACTTTCACACCCATTCATTGAAAAGAGGAGTTGAAAGACATGATCTAAATCAACAAACTTGCATTAAAATTATAGAAGTTCTACAAATGAACCATTCAAATAATAATGGCACAGTATAGAGTTTATCAATAGCATATGAAAATAGTGAGGCCAAACAATGGCACAGTCTATGAATTCTTGCAATAATCTAAACAATAAAAAGGCATGATGTCTCTCTAAAATCCTATAATTCTTGAACTTGTGGAACTTGGAACATGCAATATGTAACCTTTAAACCTGGAACTTCTAACCACTCTTTAGAAGAAAAGAGCAACATATATAGTGAGCAATCCACTGGCTAGCAAGTAGTAACTAAAAAAATTTGAAATCCTAAGCAATGATTTAGCAGTAACGATTCCCCTCAGCCATAGCAACAAAAAAATATTTGGGCCATAACATTTGGTTGCTCCCCATCTAGGTGCATCTCCTACGAATGATGACAATGGTCCCGACAAAGTCCTTAGCAGACAAGTGTTGTCACCTAGTATAGGTAGTTAGAAACATGGCAGCATATCGCAGCCCATAATTTGCTCCATCTTTTGCATTGAAGAAGCATCCACAAGGAGATAGATGGTAGCATAGCATAGTCTGTGGTTCATTCTCCCCTCCCTTCATTGAAAGCTTGCACTAGGATGACACATAGCAACATTGTTTTCTATAGACGTCGCTTTGTAGGGCTCGCCAAAGCATATGCGGATGAAGGAAACATGTCACACGGTCAGGGCCCGATTCAAAAGTGAGAGGAAGTGGTCTTTAAGCGTGCACGAAAATGACAGGTGGAAGCATAGTGGGAGACGATTGAAAAGAAAAGGGAAGAATCCCTTCGGAGAGTGTTGGGCGGACATGTGGGGGAGGTCGGCAGTCATTTATCAATAAGGGTTCATGATGTTAATTCAAGGCATGGGTTGATGCTTAGTAAAAAACAAAACCAAAAGGGAGCTTGATTGGTGAAGTGTTTTTAGAGTAGAAGAAAAAAAAGAAGTGACTATTGTTCCCAAGTAGTTGTTCATGTTGCTATGTAGTGAAGTAGAATAAAAAATATAGAGAGAAAGTAACCATGGATCCAATAGAATCAAATTTTGGCATTGGCAAAGAGAAAGCAATGACATGGGAATCTTTCCTTAATAGTGGGTCATACACCTCTACTCCTATTTTGATAAAGTCTTAGAGAACCAATACTAAAACCTTGAAAAAGGGGAATTACATGGACCCTTTGTTATTGATGTTGGATTTCATCCATAAAATTTTTGAGCCTAACTTAATAAGAAATCCCAAGACCCTCTGTGAAGGCACACATACTAGAATGATTCAAAGATTAGAGAAGAGGGATTTTGACTCTCTCAAGTTTAAACTTTGATCTTCAACGTTGACTCAATAAGTGGTACCACTCATGCACCCTAGCCTAAATTTAGTCAACACATGTGCCCACTTGTAAAACCCTGCTAGTGGAACTTTGGTGGGAAACAATCTTAAGCTCATGATCACTATCCTGGCTATATAATACATGTCTTGCATCACTCATGATCCTTCTATAGAGGTTTGTTTACTAAAGAGGATGGAAAAGTTATGTTCAACAAGGGATTCCCAACTCAGGTTTCTCAATTATGAGCTCAAGAGAGACCAGAGTGAAACCCAAATACCTAAGATTCTAGTCGCTCACAAGGCCTTTTATCAAGATATACATGATATATTCTCTATGCTTGCTTTTATTTTTGGCCTACATAAAGATGACCATGTTTATGAATTCCAGTTGAGAACATATTTCCTCTTGAGAAAATAG
This sequence comes from Sequoia sempervirens, assembly GCA_007258455.2. Lineage (NCBI taxonomy): Eukaryota > Viridiplantae > Streptophyta > Pinopsida > Cupressales > Cupressaceae > Sequoia > Sequoia sempervirens. The sequence continues at coordinate 250,888,055 of VDFB02281492.1, forward strand.
CATAATTTCATGATGGACTTTGTAGATGTGATTGCAGATAACATGCACCAACAATTGGAAGTGTACAATCATGAGAAAAAATTCAGGTACTCATCTTTCTTATTCTATGTATTACTTTTTCAAAATGTGGAATTTTTCAGTCCATCTATTGCTTTAGAAATCATGGACTCTTCCCTAGTCCCCAAGAGGATCCTAGTATCTATGTGGACCCATCTTTTATTAGTCATGCATGATTATTAAGAGTTTTTTGAGTCATTTTTGACTCTTCCCTAGTAGACTTGAGCCCTAAAAAGATTACTTTTTAAATCACAACCCGTTAGATGAGTTGGATAAAGAATCAAAAGCTTTCTTGTGATTGGTTCTTTAGTCCTCACTTCTCTTTCTTTGAGTACTTGGATTCAAGGGGGGGCCATTTAGGCTTCTCACATATTTGAGAGGTAGAATCCTAGCATTTGAACTAGCCTAACAACTATGTGTTATTGATTCAGAGTATGGGTCTGTCAAAAGAAAATAGCCATTTAAAAACTCCCATTCAAAAAGGGAGGGATATCAGTGAGGAAAATACAAGTAGAATATCTACTTACCATGAAGCTTATAGAGTTGGGGTTAGATGTAATTTGTGATCAATGGACCTATGAACCTGATGAATATATGGTAGACTTGAAGGTGACTCTGCAACTCATCCATGAGTTGCATCCTTTCTAGGAAGCTCACAAGTCTTTAGATAGTGACGAGCCATCTATTTACATTGATTTGGAGTTATAGGGTCAAAAAGACCCCCATGGATTTATTTCTATTTACCTAAGTAGGATTTCAATTAGTTTTTTTGAAATTCCTAAAAATCTTTGCTCCATACTTGATAGTGAGGGTTGGCAAAGAGAGAATATCACACATATCTAGGTCTACTACTAGGAAAATGATATTTTAAACAAAAAACATGAAGTTTTCCCTATAGATGGAAATTTTGAAAAGTACTGGGATGAGGCACATCCAAAGTATTCCTCACCGATTGATACAAGTTGTATCCATAAAGAGGATCTATTAGGAAAGCAACCAGAGGAGAAACTAGAGGGACCCCCACCAACATAATTAGAGAAAATTTACAATGTTACGGGACAAAGGAGCCAACACTTTTTAGTTCTCTAGGGATCTTCAAATCCCTAGAAAGCTCAAGCACCTATATTTTCAATAGGAGAAGGGTCCTCATTAGGAACCTCATAACAACCTACAAAGAGAAGAAGGAAAAGGTATATCAACCTTATCCAACAATCAGATGAGGAAGAGGAAGAAGTCACTACCACAACACAAGCTCTAGTGGTTTCAACCACGAAGGTATGCTTCTCTTCCCACTTTCCCTATTCTTTGTTGTTAGTCAACCTTTTTGTGATGGTAGTTCCTACTACCTTTCAATCTTTAGTCGTTGCAATTTCTATCTTTTCACAACCTTTGCTTTCCCCTTCGATTTTCATACCCATTCCAATCACTACACTTTCATTGTCAACCACACAAGTGTTCACTCCTCCACCACCTCCATTTTCCTCTCATGCTTTGTAAAGCATCCCTTCCTATCCCCCATATATTTAAAGTTTCCTATCATCCACCCTAGAGGGAGCCCAATTAGCCATCTCCTAGGTTGCAATATCATTTTGCTTCCCTCTTGGTACCCCCTTTTCGATGTAGTATATTCAATCTCCTTCCAATTACTATCAAAAAATTGAGCCACTTAGAAGGCCCAAGAGGAAAGGTCCCAAGAAAGGAGGAAAGATAGCTTAAAGCTTAGCACCCCAAGAATTGACACTATTTTTTATCATGCCCATTAGACATTGATAGTATCTCATAGGACACCCAAGGTCCTTAAGGCTAATGGGGAGATGCAATCATAAAATTATTCAACCCATGTAGTAGGCCTAAACTTGATTGAAGCCCACCCCAAAGATAAGATTGAGATAAGGGAGGAAACACAAAAGGTGGTCTCCACTGACTTTCTCAAAATTAGTATAAAAATATAGAAAAAAGACCAAGATATCACTTGAGTGAAGGCTAAAATGGAAATCTTGAATACTAATGTCAAGGCTAAAGATGATGAAATATCAAGGTTACATAAGGATATACAAATAGGAGCCACCAAGGACGCCCTCTAGGCTGATCAAATTGAAAAAGCGAGACTCTAAAAAGATCTAGATGAAGCTTGGGCCCAAATTCAAAGGGAAAAGGAGGGAAAGGAGTTGGTTGCATCCATGTTTCAAAAAGAGTTGGATGAAGAATGGGCTATGAATGATAGTGCAACAAAGAAACTAGCTGAGGCTTAGTCCCAAATGGTTTCTGGGGAAAAAAGAAGGAAAGTAGCTAAATCTAAGCTATAAGAGAAGGAAAAAGTATTGATACTAATAGATAAAGAGGTCTCTTATTGTTTTGACAAGTAGGAATGACTCCAACAAGAAGTTCAAATCAATAACCAACAACTCCAATAATTAAAAGATGAGTTGTCCAACAACTCATAGTAAATTAGTATTCTTCCCATGATCTGGCAACTTTATGCGTAACCTTGGGAAATAATCAATGACATATTTTCTTCTTTGAAACCTATGCTTACGTTTATTTCTGATTCTCTAGAGGCAAGCATGAAAATCATTGTCCTGGTTGACCAAATGTTATTCTCTATCACTACAAAAGTTGGAGGTGCCTAGTCATTGATTCAAAAATTATGTATGCAATTGATGATGACTTGAATGTTGTGCTAGTGGATAATAAGAGATTATTGGCCGACAAGGCCAATGAGGTTCTCAATTGTAACAAGGTGGCCCTTAAATGTAAAACATGTTTAGATTCTTTAGACCAAACAACGACAAGTATGAAGGAGCACATTGGGCAACTTGTCCAATCGGGACTTCCTTCCCCTTTTCTTCCAGATAATATCATCATGTCAAAAGATCAGATGAAGCAGATATTGGAAGGGAAGCAATAGGACCAAGCCATATTTCAAGGCCTTAGTCAATCCCCAAGTGTTGTTGAGGTGAAAGGAGTTTTACATCCACTCGCCCAGCTGGAGTATCATATGAAGTTTGTTGAACAGACCATAAATAATTTCTCTTTTAAAGAGATGATCACTTTGAATAAAGTCTCTAGATCACTAAAGAAGAAGGTGCATCCATCCACGGAGGAATGGACCTCTATGCAATTCGCTCTTCAAAAGATGTAAGAGCAGTAGTTTTCCCCTTTTGATTTTTGGAGAGTTTTATGCGTGGAATTAGAGTTCTATGTTCTCACATCTATACACAGAGTTCCTCATGAGTCGCCAAAAGTTGTAGACTTTGTCTAGCATACCATTTTTGTGAAGGATTAATTTCCAAGGCATTGTTAGAAGTAACAAATTTTATTTTGTATAGAGTAAAGCCACATGTTAACGTTGCACAGCTGCTACCAAACCTGAGAAATGAACTCCTAGTGCAAAGTGGTAGGATGCCACATGGCGGCTTCATGCACCGACTGAAAAGAGTGAGAAGTTTTTCTATTTTATCAAGTGCCCACTTTCCCCCAAGTCACGTGTTAAGTTGGCGCAGCTCGAAGGGGTTTCTAAGAATCAGAAGTAATATATGATGCATAGTTGGTCAAGGATTTTGGTGGGTCCACCGCAGAAAAATGGTGGAGGTTAATGCATGGTGAACCTACATGCTCCTAAGGAACAAGTTCCCATCACTGACTCTTAACAATGAAGTTTGCAAGCGATTGCAAGGGAAGATTGTGGAAGAATGGATGGTATCATCACCCCCTATGGGGGCTGCTTATAATTATCCAGTTATGTTGTTTCAACCATCACCGTGATGGTGAGACTCGCGGGCATGGAAGTGGGGAATAATTTTTACAGTTGTGGTTCTCATCATGAGGGGTAATTTCTATTTAATCCTTGAGTGGCATTGTATTGTGGTTGTTCATCATCTCGTACATAAAAGATTTAGAAGGATAATAGTTGATTTCTATAATTTTTCAAACCTTAGAAATTAGCTTTGTATGAGAACCTTAGAAATTAGTTTTGTATGAGAAAAATTGAATGCATAACCTTGTGCTCTATTGGCCTTTGTTGTGCATTCTCTTTCTTATGTTTAAATATAATTGTGCTCCACGTTTTCATTCAGAGATTGTAGTTGTTGATTATTATAGAAATATTTTATAGTTTTAGTTTCACATATGCATAATTTTGGATCATGTTAGAACTCTTTTGAACTTCTCTAAATTATCACAAGACTGAGATTATGATATGTTGTATGATGGGAAATACAGATTATGATATGTTGTATGATGGGAAATACCATTAACATGTTTTGGCACATTGTCTTAGAATAGTTACTTGCATTCTTTTATTTTTCATTTCTTCCCCTTTTCTCCCCTCATTAGTTAAAGTGAAGAGTCGGATTATAAAATCTCGAAGGTCTTCAAATGGATGGCAATTTGGTCCCACATTCTCAAAACTTTGCAAGGTTGTATCTCCTAAGTGTCAACCTTTGAGATCAATAGTTCCTAACTTCACATTGTCTCACACTAATACGTTTGAAACATTCTTTCATTATCCACAAGTGACTCCACCATACTAAATTAATTCTAAATAAGCTAAACAGAAAGGCAATTTGTTAGCTAGCCAACATAATGATGAAATTATTGTTTACCATCATTAGGCTCATAAACATTGATAATTTCAATCAAATGACATCAATGTCAAGAGTGGTGGATACAACATAATTTTGGAGCTCTTATATAATACAACGAAAGAGATTAAAAACTATGAAATTAATTCATACACATTCCACCATGTTTATCCTTAGTTGATGTGGCGAGTTGAATGGTGTGTGTCCAAATTATCTTCAATGTAGTCTTATAATAAAGAAATGGAATTTAATTTCCTATATAAATGATGTCAATGGGACCAAGCTATGGAAGGTGGAAAAAATAGAATATTTATGAGAATCTTCTTTACAGTTGTAAACATTGCTTGAGACAACACTCAGATAGTGTGATCCTCCATAGAGATCTCATGAACTAGCTAGCATCTATTAATACTACAAGTTTGTTTCCTAGGAGTAGACATCGGTTCTGCATTGAAAATAATTTTCAAGTTAAATAAAGTGACTTTGGTGGCTAAATTGTCCCCTCCATGAGTCTTCATCAATTCATGAGCTTTGAGATTTCTAGAGGGTTGAGTGCTCGTAGTAGATTTATTAATATTTAGATTGAAGCCAAACACCACAATTAAATGAAAGAAGAGCCACTAGGTCAACTCTTCGTGAAAATGATAGTGTTATTCTTTTGCACTTGTTGTTGAGTTTGATTATGGGGGTTGCTTCAATTTGCTAACTTAGTGATAGTGCATTTTTTTGTACCCATCATATTCCATCTAGTTTCTTTAGCCAATAAAGTAGAATTTTTAACAATAATCTTAGAGAGTTCTTAAGTTATAAATCACTAATGAATGATCTTGTGATGAGGACAATAACATTGAAAGTTAGTGTTTGCAAGGTTAATGTAGGTATATTTTTTTATGTGAAATGCCAAAAACCTACCTAATTGTCCATAGATTCTTTAAGGTCTAAGTGAGGTCCACTTAAAGATAGACTCATTTAGGATTAGGGTAATATTTTGGGCTTGCAACATATAAAACACTCTAAATGCTAAATATTTTATGCTAAGAAAGCACATAAGTTAACTAGAAGGATTTTAAGCTCTACTCAAATGAGAAGTTTATAAAAGTGTTGTTCCAATACTTTAAATTATTGTGTTTACAGAGAGAAAACAAATAAAGTGTTTCTCATAAACTAATAGTTGAACCTATTAAGAAGCATACAAACTTGATGGGGTTCACAAAAGAAAAATTAGAAAACTCTTAATAAGATGCCTTACCCTAGTGAACTTAGTGTTTTCAAATTCCAAAGAATGCTTCATTCATAGGAAAGGATCATTAAAACATGATACAACCTATACAATAAATAATCAAGCTACAAATTTCATATCAATTGTACAAATATTGATATCTATTATTAAAATAATATTTGATTGAAAGCATTATCTCATCATAAATTTTTGAAACAAAATTTTTAATTCCCTTAAATACCATTCCTACTATTATATATACCATCAATAAGAAATGACACAACATTAAAAATTTGTAAATCCTTTACCTTGATATGAGATTAAAAACTTAAAACAATTGTTTTCTTTTAAAAAAATAATAATTATAATAAGAATATTTTAACCAAACCAAGTTAGAGCTCTCTTTTGATGTAGAAGATATTACGAAATAGTAATCTGATTAAAGTGAGAGTATCTACGACTAATGCTAGAAAACTAAATGGATAATATTTAATTTAAACAAATGATCACCAACCGAATAAAATTTGTGTTACTTCAAAGACTGCAGCTCATTGAATGCATTTGATTATCTAATGCATCCCGATCTAATGTAAAACAAAGTTTCTTTGCCTTGGGTGAAAGCTTAAAAAAAATGTAAAAGTAAGTAAATAAAATATATTTATTTTTAATTTATTTGAATTAGTCAATATTTGAATGTTTAAATAGTTAATATAAAAAAGAGTGCCTTGTATTAATTCTATTTATTATAGTAATCATGTTTTTGGTAGATAAACATGTAGTTCAAAAATATATTTTAAGTTTTAAATTATAAAGATAATAAAAAATTTATGAGGAATGAAAGAGATATGCTAGTAATAAAATGTCAAAGTCAAGTATATAAATTATGTTTATTTTATTTGTTCAATTAGTCAATATTTGATTTTTTTATAATTAATATAAAATATATACTAAATTTTATTTCAATTTCTATATAACAAGTATGTTTATAAATATCTCCTCAGCTCAGCTCTGCTTTGTTCTTCCGGCGCTAGCTATTTTTTGAATTTTTGTTGCTGTTTTTTTTATTATCTGTTTCATGGGTGGTTCGAGGGGGGGCGGGGGGGTTGCGAGAAGGCTCCCCATTCCAAGGACATTGTCCCTGCTTCTAAAGTTGTTCCTATGGTGGCAATGGCCAGTCTACCTGCTTCTAATAAGATGTCTTCTCCTCATATTGTTGTCCTTTCCCCTGGGGAAAATACTTTTGGAATCTCTAGGAAGTCGCCCTTCTCTCCTATGCTTTGTCTTAATTCCTTTTTTTGGGGGAAGCTCCTGCTTCCTACGTGGATAAGTTGGTGGCAATTGACTCGCCAACCCAGAATAAAAAAACTTCTGGAATTTGCTTCTTGCTTGGTTACTGGTTGGAAAGCCGATGTCCCTAAGGCCCTTATACTGAAGGTGATGGATAGCCTCAAAATGGCTTTAGTTGGAAAGTTCTTGGCATTTAGGCCAAATATCGAACTAGTTCATCAGTGGGTTGCTTCCACTTGGAACCTCAAAGGTAGTGTCACCAGTAACGCCATGCCTAGAAGTATTTTTTTGTTCTCTTTTGTGGTCTATGAGGATATGCTGAAAGTTTTAATGGGAGGTCCATGGGATTTTGACCCGAGCTTAATAACTTTCTCTCTCTTTGTAAATGGAAATTGAGCTTTAACCCGTCGGCTAACTTGGGGGCGTCTGCACCTACTTGGATTCACCTTTTGGGGCTTCCCTTGGAATTCTAGGAGAAAGGATTTTTTTAGGGTATTTCTAGCTCTTTCAGGAGTCTATTGGTCATTAATAAAATCACCCAGGAGAGATCGATACTTGTCTATGATCGTATTAGTGTCAAAGTGGTTGTTAATATGGTTCTTCCCGCCTCTGTTTTGCTTAAGTCAATGCTTGGCAATTGGACCCAACCCCTGGAGTATGAAAATGCTCACCTCTTCTACTAGCATTGTAAGAGGTTTGGTCATCTTATTGACTCTTGTGTGGGTCTGGGTGAAAGCTCAAAAGCTAAAAGGTAAGAGGTCTGCAGGAGACTCTTCACCTAATGTTATGGACTCTAGAGTGCAACCTTCTCTTGTGTCCCCCTAGAAGGTGTCCATTCCCTTTGTCATTTGAATGATGGCAAGGAAGTGTCTAAAGGGGTTTGTTCTGAAGTTATGTTGGTTTTTTAATGTCATGCTTAGGTGTAATCATGGTTTCATCTAGGATAAGAGAAGTGGAAGTGGATAGAGATGTATTATGAAGAGATAATTCAGTGATCCTTTTAGCTTTAAACTTTTGAGAAGTGATGTAAAATAAGTCCTTTTGAGGGGTAATAGGTTCGATGGGTGTAGGCAAAAATGATTCTAATGAAAATTTACCTTTGGAAGATAAACGATTAAATCCACTATGGTGTATAGTGACTACCTCATTTCCATGTGGAAACTTTAAGCACTTGTGAGTGACTGATGGGACTGCTTTCATTGAGAAAAGCCAAGGAAGGCCTAGCCGCAAATGAAATTGGTTAGATTGTGGAATAATAGAAAATGTTACCTCCAAAGTATTAGGTCCTATTTGTAAAGGTAGCACGATCAATCCAATCGTAGGGAATGCAAAACCATGATGTGTTGTGATCCATGCAATCGGTGGATTATAGTTATCTTGATATAGATCATGTAATACTAAAAATTCTTTTGTGATCACATTCTCACCACAAGCGAGATCTATTAATATCCCATTAGTAGGTTTATCATAGATTCTACCAGCTAGGTAGAGAGGACCATTAGGAAGCTTTAGTAGTATGTCTTTAGCAGAAAAATTAATATCAAGAGATTGAGTGGTTTGGACCTTACGAGGGATAATGTTTATCGTAGTGACAAGTTTATCCATAGGACTAGCTTGGGGAATAGGAGGAGATGTATCAGGTTGTTCATTGTGTGTATCAATAGTCATTACATCAGGCTTTGAAGGTTCACTAGCCTTGATGAACGAGGTAGTGTGTTTAGGCATAGGGTTGGTGAAGATTTGGAGATTTTGGTTAGGGGGTGCAACATACTTATTGCCTTGATCATTAACACCCATAATGGTCAATTCACCTAAATCAATGAGGTCTTGAACTAGATGTTTAATATGCTTGCAATGTTCTATGTCATGGCCATTTTGATGATGAAAATGACAATAAGCATTAGGATTGAAGGTAGGTGGTAAGGGTTGATTAAGATCAAGTGGTCGAACAGGTGGTAAGGTAAGCATGCATTTTTGGATGAGTTGGTTCATTGTCTGATGGAGGGTGTTAGGTAAAAGGGTGAAGTGTATGTTTGGATCACTATAATGATAAGGCACAACTATTTTAGAGGCAACCATTGAATTATGAACTTGTGAAGTTGTTTGTGGTTGGGGTGAAGGAGGTGAACTAAATTGTAAGAATCCTCGGTTATGTTTGCAGAAATTTTGTTTTGTTTTGGTGTTGATTGTTGTTTTCAATTTTGTCAATTTAGCTAAAAGTTGATTTTGACTCACGACTTGAAACTGAATTTTGATACTCACATAAATTTGTGCACAAATGCATGAATGAAGGGAATTTCATCATCGTAAGCTTATCTTGAAGGTTAGTGTGAAAATTCTCAATAAACATCTTCTACAAATGTGCTTCTACAATTTGGACATCAACTTGAGCATATAAGGATTGGTAACAAGAGATGACATCAATTACTTTTTCGTCATTTTTTTGTCTACATTGCATAAGGTCATCCATTGTCTTTTAGGTGTCATGTGCACTTGAAAATGATTAATGAAAGCTTCCACCAATTCATTAAATAAATAGATGGAATGATTAGGAAAGTTGGAAAACCATTCTAAGGAAATATCTTTCAAGGTCCTTGGAAAGAGTTTTGCTAAAATTTTATCATCAAAGACAAAATCAAAACACAAGGTAGTAAAAGCATTGATATGGTTGATAGGATCTCCTTTTCCTCCACATTTCTCACATCTCGACATTTCTATCCCTTCTAGAATCGGGGTACCTAAGATTTGTAATGATAAGGGGCTACTATGAACAAGATATGTGGTTGGAGTAGATTGAGCTTGACTAATGGTGGAAAGTTGGTGTTGCATCGATGAAATAGTGTTAAGGAGTTGTGTCATAAAGGGATCAGGATAATGGGGTTGAGGTGGAAGGGAAAACGGTGATGGAGTGTAGGTGATGTGAGGGGAAGTGGAAGGAATAGTAAGGGGTGTGGAAGTGGTGGAAGGAGGTTTTGATGCCATAGAAGATGTAGAAATGCTAGTGGAAATCAGGAATGAAGGAGCTACATAACTAGGTTGATGTAGAGTTGTGTGGACTTGCGGATTGGTGTAAGTTGATATAGAAACTATAGTTGAAGGAGGAGGAACTTGAGATGTTCCTTGGGTGACAGGAATGTTTATTGTAAATATCGGCTATTTTTTTTAGCACTTGCAAGCCATCATCACTTTCAATTAAGCGATGAAGGTTTTCAATAGTAGGTAGAGTAGTGCTGGAAATGTTTTCAAGTGACAAGTCTTGTTGTAAATGTGCAAAGTCCTCATGAATGCTAATAACCTTTTCTTACGGGAGAGACTTGTTTTGATTTTCAACATGCATAGGATGGAAAGGGGAGGGAATGTAAGTGGTAGTGTTAGGGCCTAATACACCATTTTCCATACTAGGAGTAGGAGCTCGTGAGATCCCAAGGTCCACAACAAAAGTGCTATATCATGGGATTCCATGAGTCTAGAACTTCTCACTAAAGTATTATCAACAGGGCACCAAACGCTCATGCAAGTACCACAAAGGAAGGGTGAATGGAAATGCAAGCTATTCCAAGAATGTAAAATGCTAATAATAGAAGAATTGATAACTATAATAGAGGTGCAAATACATAAAATAGAAATGTAGAAAAATGCTAGAAACAATGCAAAATTAATGTATAAAATATGCAGAGGGATTGATTCACCCTTAGTGGTGAATGAGTCCCAAGATGCATTTTTTTAATGTTTTTCAAAGTTTTAAGAATCTTTTATATGGTTTTTAGAATGAAAATATAGACACAAAATGTAGAGTTTCAATTTATTCAATAAATTTGAATGCAAGAATGAAAACTAAATGAGTTTTTCACTAATGCAAAATGAAAGATCCTAGAATGCAATAACAAATCAATTCCCTAATTGAATTGCAATGAAAATGGAAAGTATGATGCAAGATATGAATGCAATTAGAATTTAAAAAAATTTCAAGAGTCAGGTTCACCAAAATGTGATAGATTTTGGTGCCCTAAATGCTTAAGTCTCTTCCTAGGGTTTTGCACCTAGAAAGAGAGATATTTGGGCTCCTAAAATGCTTGTCACACTCAAATTAGGATGAATGAAATTTGATATGATGCAAATGAACTAGAATAAATGCAATTGACTGATTAAAATGATCTAGAATGAATGCAAAAGTGCAATTTCAGCTATGTTTTAAAACACACTGTGATATGCAAACAACTATGAAAGATGAAGAAATAGAAAGAAATATGCAGAATAGAAGATACAAGGTCAAATATGAGTGCATGTGGATGTTGTATGAGCTATCTAGAGTGTCTAGAATTCTAGTGATTTTTTTTAATTTTTCATAGTGGGACTCATTCGCCAAGGGTGGCGAATCAGTCCTTCTACTGTTGAAAAAGTGTCAAGAACTGATTTTTGATAGCTGGGAATTGATTTCTGAGAAAATTTAGATTTTGAGATTTCAGGTGGGACTCATTTTCCAAGGGTGGTGAATCATTCCTCCCCAATATTTTTGGAAAATCAGGAGGCAACATTGCTTCACTAGATCTTGCAAAGTCTGAATGTTGGGTTGTCGGGGTCAATTCTATAGAAATTAGGCTGAAAATGCTCAAAATACTTGAAGAGATGATGAGTTGACTTGAAGAGCCTAGTTGACTTGAATTCCACTTTTCAACACCTTTAAACCTGTTAGATCTACAAAAGAAAGCTACAAATACACATGCACAAAGGGGAAAAATGTTGGGGGGTTAGTGAATAGGGGTTTGTCTTGGTCAAACCCACTTTGGTAATCAAATTCAATAGAAATGAATGAAATGGAAAGGAAATGATAAATGAATAACATGAAAGTATTAAAAACATACCACATCCTTGATCTTGCAAATCTGAAGTGATGTCAATGGCTGTTGCAAAGTGCTTGAAAGTATTGATGATGAAAAATGCTTGAATTGATTGTGTAGGAGATTGCTTGAATGTGGAGATGAAAAATGAGGTTAAAATCACTTATTTATACAAATATTGTGCCTTACTATCCATTCATACCTCATCATAGGCTGACATGAAGTGAATTTGAGTAAAATATTGAAAGAAATTTTGAAATATTTTGAATTTCAAGCCAAGGGGGACTCATTCGCCACCCTTGGTGAATCAATCCCACCTGGGACCCAAAACCAAGTGTCAAGAATAATGTTGTGTTTAATGTTTTTTGTCAGGATAAGACCCAAAAATACACTTAATATAAGCATATGAGGGCATAAAGGGTAAAATAGAGCACAAGAAGGGTGTAAATAGTGAAAATATGCCTAGAAAAGCATGAAATCTTGTTACAAGACTTTAGAACACTTCAAAATAGGACTTGTTAATGAGTGAAAAGGTTATTTTTAGGTGAATTACATTAAATGGAGTCTAGAAGAATGTAGAAATGTTTTACAACCCTTCAAAACAACTTCACAAGATGTCATTCTTTGAATTTTAGTACCAAAATAAGCATGTTCAAGCCAAGATACATCATAAAATTAAAGCAACATAGCTCCAACACTATGAAACAAGACCTAAAAGACCATGTAAATGACAAGGGGCCATTTTTTTATGACACACAAAATTCAAGAGTTCAATGGTTGACAGAAGGGGACATGAACACCAAATTTTTCCACCAATCTACTCTTAAACATAGAAGCAAAAATAGAATCAAATCACTAGAGGATAGTTCTATTGTTACAAATGAAAGAGAAATTTCCAGGTAAGCTGTTAATTTTTTCTCTTCCTACCTTTTAAACCCTGTCAATGATCCCTAGGTTAATGTTGATTTTCTTAATGTTATTCCTAATGTTGCCTCTGATGTAGATTTAAAGATGATGACTAACACTATTTCTCTGGAAGAAGTCAAAAAGGTTTTTTTTTCCTTTGGAGCCCTTAAAGCCCCTAGACCTGATGGATTTCCCCCTATCTCTTTTCAAACTTACTGGGAAATTGTTAAAAATAATCTCTTTAATGTTGCAAGAGACTTTTTTAGGTCGAGAAGGTTGTTAAGTAATTTGAATGATACCTATATAGCTCTTATACCTAAGTCTGTTGATGCCTCAACTATGAAAGATTATAGGCCTATTAGCCTTTATAATAGTGTCTATAATTTTTTTCTAAAATTTTGGTGTTTAGAATTAAACTGGTGCTGGGAAAAATGATAGTTCCTAATCAAAAAGGTTTTGTTCAAGATAGAAACATTCTTGATGTTGTTATTTCTATACCGATGAGATAATCCACTCCATGGAGCATTCAAAAAAGCCTAGGATGGCCTTCAAAATTGACATCTCAAAGGCCTATGATAGGGTCTCCTGGCCTTTCCTCTTTGTTGTTCTTAAGAAGTTTGGGATGGATGGAAGATTATTAAAGATGATTTCAGCTTGTGTTACTTCTCCTATGTACTCTATTTTGGTTAATGGTGTTTCCCAAGGCTTCTTCTCTTGTGGTTGTGGTCTTAGGAAGGGGGACCCCCTATCTCCCTACTTGTTCATTATTATTGTTGAAGCCCCGGGAAGAAATATTCAAAGGTTGGTGGATATGCAAGCTCTTAAAGGTATTAAGGTTGATTCTTCTCTTAGGCCTGAGTCCCATCAACAATTTGATGATGATACCCTATTGTTTGGGGATGCTTCAGTGGGGGGAGTAGGAGTTAGGAAATAGATACTTAAATATTATGTTGTTGTTTCTGGTCAGTGCATTAGTTATGATAAAATCAAAGTTTACTTTTTCAACACTAATCAATAGATAAGGGACAGAGTGAAAAAATTTATGGGGTTCCTAGAAGCTGATTTTCCTGATACCTAGTTGGGACTCTCATTGTTTTCCAAGAGATTAGAAAATAATTATTGGAACTAGTTATTAGAAAGGATTCAACATAAACTGGTTGGATGGAAGGGGAAGCTACTAAGCTTAGTAGGTAAAACCCAACTCCTCAAAGCCTCTCTTTATAATATTCATGTGTATTACCTTTCATTGTTTAAAATTCCTACTCATATAGGGGAGAAGATATAACATATTCAGAGGAAATTTTTGTGGTCAAGAATAGAGGAAAAAAAAGACTATCTTTGATTAGCTGGGATAAAGTATCCAAGTCTAAAAGGTGTGGGGGCTTAGGGATGCAAAGAATTCATATGCTAAACAAAGCCTTATTTGCTAAAATTGGCTAGAATCTTCTGGAAGGTTCTAAAGATTGGGTCAAAATTTTCCAAGCCAAGTACTTGAGAAACAATAATTTTGGTTATTTTCCATCTCAAACGGATCTCCTTTTGGTTCTTCCTTATGAAACCACCTAATCAGGTTAAGGAATGTGCTAAAGTTTGAGGCAAGGAAGAGAATAGGGAATGGTATTAACACAAATTTTTGGAAGGACCTTTGGATTGAGAATGCCACCCTGTCTACTAATGAGAATTTTAATCCACTAAAGTGCAGCCTCCACAAAATTTGTGGCAAAAAGGTGAGTGATTACATAAAATGGGAAGGGGAGGAACCAAAATGGAAGGAATTTGATGCCTTGTTAAGGAAAAATAATCTACAAGGCCAAAGAATGGTGAATTGGGATCCTCTCCTCATCAATCTACATAATTTTATTAGGGATGCGAAGTGGTTTGATAGAGGAAGGGAGGATGAATGGATTTGGGAAAGAAGCTCCTCTAGTTGTTTCTCAATTATAAATACCTATGAAGACTTGGTGAGGGCCCAGGATGTTGTTCCTAGCTCCTTCTAGAAAGTGGTGCGGCTTAAGAATTTGATTCCTAAAATTAACTGTTTCTAGTGGTCTGTAGCCCATGGAAATATCCTCACCATTGATACAACCTGGTTAAAAGAGCTTTCCATTTGGTAAATTGGTGTTCTCTATGTAAGAAGGAGAAATAATCGATAACTCATATATTCTTCCATTACAATTATGTGAGGAAAGTGTAGTCTAATGTGTTGCAGTTGTTGTCTTTGGATTGGGTGTTTCCTAAGTCAATGATGTTGTTTATTGAAGGATGGTCAAACTATCCTTTCTCTCATAATGTTATTCTGGATTTGTGGAATCAAGTCCCCCCTTTTGTTACTTGTGGGATTTGGAAGGAAAGAAACAATAGAATTTTTAGAGAAGTGGAGAGAAGCAGTGGGGAGGTGTTTCATATAATTAGAACTCAACTTAAGGAAAATATTGAGGCAGCAAATACAACTTCTCCAACTCCTAGCCAAACTAAAAGGAGATGAGAATAAAACAAAATTGGTGTATAAGTAGAGACTTAACCAATCTAAACCAGTATAAGATGCTTAATAGGATGGGTACCCTCTAGTGTCCTCCTCTTAAAGATTGGGTGAAGTCCAATTTTGATGGTTGCTCAAAAGGAAACCTGGATCAGGTTGGAGCTAGGGGTGTGGTGAGAAACTAGAATGGTGACTACATAATGGTTTTTGGAGTGAACCTTGGTATTTTTTTGAATAACAAAGAAAAAGCAATGGATGCTTTTGGAACTTTCAATTTCCTAAAGGATTTGGGTTTTAAAAATGTTATCATTGAAGGGGACTCAAAGTTAATTGTAGATATTTTGAATGATGTTTCTCTTCCTACATGGGAAATAAAAAATATTATAGATAGATGTAAAGTTATTAAAAATTATTTTATTATCTATCGGGTTCAACATGTGTACGGGGAAGGGAATAGTGTGGCTGACTGTGCTGCCAATGTGGCATTAGGGTGTAGGGGTTGGACAAGGTGGACCAATGGAAATATTTTGTCGCCTCTTAGAGATATCATCCTCAATGAAAAGTTTGAAAATGAATATCAAATGCATATCTGAGAATTCGATTGTTGGAAGGGTGGAAGGGTACATTGTGGCACTGTCAAGCTTTCCCAGTAACAATGGCTTAAGTGGTACATGCATGCATAGGAGGATCCTCAATGGAGATATTCTCATTAATTTCCCGTTAAAGAATATGATAAAAAATCACATGCAGATTTTAATTTTCTTAAAGGCTATCATTTCAATATGTGCTAGTAAGCCCTATGTTAGTTATTCATGAAATTCTATAGAGGGAAATGGAAAGAATTTAATTATGGTTGTTAATTCTTGCAAAAAGCATAATGCCTTTTGGGCTCTAGGAAATGTGAGGTTGTCATCCCTAAGAAGAAACTTCCTGAATTGCAACTTTTTCATGAGTTGGTGTCTTTCTTGGGTTTTGAACACTGGTTTTAGTCTGAGAAGAAAGTAGTTTGCCAGGGGGAGTATGAAGTCTAGCCAGTCTCTGCAAAAGAACTTACAAACAAGCAAAATGGGAGGTCTGAGAAAAAGAATTGAACTACCTAACTGCCAGGTGTTGAAACAAAATGTAGACCTCTAGAAAATGTTTGAAAACGTAGGAATGGATTCCTTCTTCCAATTCCTCAAAGGCTATAATGAAAGTTTAACAAAAAAATTTACAAACTCTTTGAGGAGAGGAAGTGTTTCTATTGGTATTGTGAAATTTAAGGTTACTTCTCATTTCATAGCAAAGGCCACAGGGCTTCAAAATTCCGGTCTGTAGGTTGCCAAAAAGAGTGGAGTTGATTACCAACATTTTGTGGATAATTTTCTACATGATGGAGAAGATCTCAAGCGATTCCAAAATGGGTATGCCAAACTCAAACTTCCTCCTCCTTTTTCCCTTGTGAGTCTATTTGTTATGCATTATTTTACTCTAGAATGTTGCTATATGTTTGTTCATGCTTATCACTTTCCTATTTTAAACCATATTAGAGATGGGGAATGCATAAACCTGTCGTTTTACCTTTTTTCCTCTATGTAGTTGAATATTGAGAAAGGTGCTAACCCGCCACTCCACCAGGGCCTAATGCTTACTTTGTACAAATTTTCCCTCTCCCAAAATCCCCATGGTAATCCTCTTAATGCTAGAGTTGAGAACTCTGAACATTCTAATGAGAAAAATGTTGAGTTACGGAGGGTGTAAAACCATGAAGTTAATGAACCTCTGGTTGTCGAAAAATCTCCTCACAACCCTCTTGTTGTTGTTGCAAGACATTTTCTTATCCCTGCAAAGAGCTCCTCTCTGGTGGAAAATGTTTCAAACTCTTCTACCCCTCTGTCCCAAAAAAGTGAGGACTTGAAGAATGTTGACCTGATGCTTACCAAAGATACCCCTGAAAAGAGAAAAAAATCTCCCTTGCTGCTTGAACTCCCAAAAGCAAAGAAACCTAGAAAGGACGTCAATCCTAGTGAAGTTATTCATATTTCAAAGGATGTGAATCAAAAGGAGGTGGTCAAGGAGAATTTACAAGGTCAGGGAAGTGCCAGGAGTGGTGGAAGAAGGTCTACCTGACTGGTGAAGGTGGCCTCAAAAGAGAAAAAGGGGAAAGAAAAAGTGTATGTGGATGTGGAGGATATCCTAGGTTATGAGGAATTTGAGGCTCAAGAAGATGATGATTCTGAATATTTGACTTTGAGGAAACTACCTATGATATGGGGGAAGATGAATTGGAGGAGGAAGAAAAAGATGAGGAAGAGGAGGAGCAAGTGTAGCTGTTTGAAGAAAAGAATGAAACTAGGAATGAACAGGATGTTGGGCTTTCTGGTCTTGAGAATAAATTTAAAGATTTGAGTATTGATTTTCTTAAAAGTAGATTAACCTTTTTGCAGGTTCAATTTGAGGATATGGAAAAGGCTTTGGTTACTCTAATTAGATTCACAAATAGGTTGATGAGATGTGCGATGTTGGGAGTGACCTCGGGAGAAGCAAAGATGACCATAAAACTGAAGAAGCAGGGGAAGGTTGACACCCTCAAACTACTAGATGAAACAGAGGGACCTAACTGGTGTGAGTATGTGGCTCTCTTTGGAGAGTATGGGGACCTGTTAAGGAAAGCCATCTAATGGCTTGGTTTGTTGTTTTCCTACTTTTTGATGGGTTTTTTGATTTACATCAATATTTGGGATTGTTCATATATTCTCTTTAAGATTTGGTGGAATACCACCTGGTATAATGTGTACTTCATTAATGGTCTATGTAGCTTAAATTTTGCTAGTAGTAATTTTTTATTTTGATAGAAAATGGCTATACTATAGCGATGGTTTTAAATTTGGGCCTGTGTGCCAACATAATGTTGTTTTTTGGTTTGGCTAGTGGTGTTGTTTCCCTTCTTGGTTGATTTTTTTGATCTGCTATTGTTCCATGGGATCAGGGCCCTTCCCTGCTTATATTATAAAAAACAAGTATGTTCTTGGAAGAAGAGCATGAAGTTCAAAATTTTATTTTATGCTTTACAAATAATAAAAAATTCATGAGCAATGACTAGTGATCTAGAACACATAATAGTAATAAAATGTCAAAAATCATAAGTAAAATATATTTATTTAATTTGTTACTTATCTAAACTAGTCAATGTTTGAATTCTTTAGACAATTAATATATAAATTCAAACATGTTCTTGGTAGAAGAATATGCAAATCAAAATTGTATTTTATGTTTTACAATTAAAAAAATAAAAGACAATATAAAATTCATAGTTAATGACTAATTACTTAGATCAGATATAATAGTAATAAAATGTCATTAAAGTCAAGTAAGTAAAATATATTTATTTTATTTTTGACTTATTTAAACTAGTCAATGTTTGAGTTCTTTAGACAATTAATATAGAAAAGTATTTCAAATGGTCTTTCCATTTTTTATTTCAAACATATTCTTGGTAGAAGAATATGTAATTCAAAATTATAATTTATGTTTTACAATATAAGATTTGTAAAATGATAATATAAAATTCATAATTAATGACTAATGACCTAAAG
Organism: Sequoia sempervirens; assembly: GCA_007258455.2. Classification (NCBI taxonomy): domain Eukaryota; kingdom Viridiplantae; phylum Streptophyta; class Pinopsida; order Cupressales; family Cupressaceae; genus Sequoia; species Sequoia sempervirens. The sequence continues at coordinate 250,906,999 of VDFB02281492.1, forward strand.
CACATATAATAGTAATAAAACGTCATTAAAGTCAAGTAAGTAAAATGTATTTAGTTTCTTTGTGATTAATCTAAACTAGTCAATGTTTGAATTCTTTGGATAATAATAAAACTTCACTAAAGTCAAGTAAGTAAAATATATTTCTTTTATTTGTGACTTATCTAAACTAGTCAATGTTTGAATTCTTTGGATAATTAATATAGAAAACCATGTCAAATGCTCTTTCCATTTTATTTTTTTTATAGAAACTATTTTTTTAAGAACATGCAATTCAAAAATGTATTTTATGTTTTAAATTAGAAGATATTTGTAAGGAGACAATGTACAATTAGAGAGCAATGAGCAATGACCTAAATAAATATAATAGCAACAAAATGTCAAATTCAAGAAATTAAATTATATTTATTTTATTTGTGACTTATCTAAACTAGTGAATGTTTGAATTCATTGGATAATTAATATAGAAAAACATATTAAATGCCCTTTCCATTTTCTATAAAAAACATCTTCTTGCTAGAAGATGTAATTCTAAAATATATTTGATGTTTTAAATTATAAAATATTAGTAAGAATATAATGTGAAATTCATGAGTAATGACTAATGAACTAAAAATATATAATAATAAAATTTCAAAGTCAAGTAAGTAAAATATTTTTATTCTATTTATGATTTATATAAACTAGACAATGTTTATTTATTTTTGGATAATTAATATAGAAGAACATGTCAAATGCTCTTTCATTTTATTACAGAAAATATGTTCTTGGAAAGAAATGAAAAGTATGAAGTAAGTTAAATAAATAAGAAATTTCTAAGTAGAAAATCCAAAATCCATGACAAATGACCAAAGACCAAAAATGAAATAATAATAATATGTCAAATCATAGTACATAAAAATATATTTTATGCATTTATGCCTTGCATATAGTAGTCAGTTTTTGAGTTCTCTTAATAATTAATATATAAAAATATTAAATTCTCTTTCTTTTTTCAATAGAACTTTTTTTATTGATTGAGGAGCATGCAATTAAAAATGTATTATAATTAATTAGAGTAAATAGTTAAAAAAAATCTACATTCTATTGTCATGTGCAAATTTTGTGATACTATCCACTTTTTAAATAATTGAAAAAATCAATTATGTGGTGGTGATGTATGATGTGAGTAAATGCATGTATCATTAAATTATTATTATAAATTTCTTGTGGAAGTGGTGCTTGGGTGAAGCCCTACCCTTGTGTGGATAGTGTGTGTGTGAAATGTAGGAATTTTTAGTAAATCAACACAAATACCAATGAGACATATTATAGTAAAGATTCAAATCAATAAAATTGAATCAAATTGAAACAAGATTAAATTCCTAAAAGTGTTCCATTGTTCTCTATTATCAAGAATTTATTAAATCATTTGGCTCTTAGATTTTTAGGTGTGCACTATGAATGTTAAAATGACAACTTGAGAAATGATATGCTATTAAAAAATGCAAGAAATCTAAGTTCCTACATGAAACTATATGATAAATGTCATGATAATATGATAATGGAGATATTTTGACAAATGGATAATAATGTGAGATTATACTATGTAAATGCTATGATATGAAGCTAAGATGATTCTGCATATAATCAAATATTAACTATGAATATGCTAAGTATCCAAAATGCAACTATAAAGAAAAGCATGATATAAAATGCAACTATAAAGAAAAATGTGATTCTAAAATGTAACTATGAAACAAAACATGATATGAAATGTAACTATAAGCCTCCAAATGCTCCAATGCTCCAAGCTATTCCTACATGATAACTCTACTCAAATGTGGGATCTAAAATGTTGTAGAATGCTCCAACTATGAATGCTCCAAATGCTCCAATGTGATCCCTAGATAATAAGTTTGTTAAAAGATGTGATGTAAAATGTTGTAGCAAGGGGTTGTATTTATAGGATTTTCAAGGAATCTTGTGATGTGGCAGCAATCAACAGTGGAGATTCAGACATGAGAGATGAATAGTGGAGATGGAAGAATCTTGGAGGATGTTCCCTTGACCAAAGACAACATGCCAAGTGTATGTGAGAATAAAGTGTGTGAAAAGGCCAAGTGTGTGGGAGAATAAAATGTGTGAAAAGGCTAAGTGTGTGGGAGAATAAAATGTGTGAAAAGGACAAGTGTGTGGGAGAATAACATGTGTGGAAATGCCAAGTGTGTGGGAGATAAGCCATGTGTTTGAAAGTTTTTTCAAGATAATTCTAATTAAAAATTAGAATTATTTAATTTCATGTGACCTTGGTGAGGTGGCATGAAAAGTTGTAGACATGTGCTTGAATTCCAAATTTGGGATTTAGTGAAAATTAATTAAATAAAAAAAACTTAAAATTTTGGATGTTATAGGAAACTACATATATTTCTTCTTGCATAATTATGTCATTGTGTCTTGTTGAAGTGTATTTCCTTAATGTGATTTTTGTAGGCATGGTTGAGTAAATTTAGTGAATTTTGTATGTATTATGTTGGGGAAGCTCTCTCTAATACTCTTTGGCTTTTTTTACTCCCAACGTGTCATGTAACTCTTTACTCCCTCAAATGTGGCTAACCCCAGTCACTCAGTTCATGTAATAGTGTCTCCCAAGTTTGATTCTTTATTTTGGTTGTTGATAAACTCTCTAATCGCTGATTATGGGTTGATATTGATTTTTTTATTTTCTTATGGTGTTCTAGTCACCAAACTTTTCCATCTACCTAATTTGTGACCCTTGATCATATTTCATTTAATATTTCAATTGAGCTCATTTTACTCTTATTGTTGGAATTGATAATTCCCTCTCTTGGGCTATATTTTATCTTTATATTGTTAATTCTAAATGTTTTATATTTTTTATCTTGTTCTATGTTAAGTTTTGTTCTCTATAATGTTCATTACAAACCCCTGATAGAATGTACAAGGCAGTGTATGGAAAAAAATGTGATAATTATTGGTGTTTGCATAATTAGAATTGTATGAATTTAATTTATTATTCATGGTGATTAAATTGGATGTTGTGTTGTATTTGGAAATTTGGTAAAATACTTGTATGAATATAGTTTTCTAGCTTTAAGTAGCTTCAATATATGTGAATGTACTTGTGCTTGGAATTGAGTGAAGTGTATTCAAATATTTATTAGACCCATGAGAATTCTAGTTTAGGGTGGGAGGAAGATAAAGTGGTAACAATAGTTCCTTGCCATCACCCACATATGAGTTAGCTAGAGAAATATAGGAGTAGGGGGTTTTCATTTTAATGATATTTTGGACAAGGTAGTAAGGGGCTAGTTAGGTGGCTAGATAAAATATAGATGGGTTTTGGCAAGGGTAGAAGATTTGGCTATACATATGATAGAATCACATAGAATGATTGTGGAATTGTATGTTCTCTAAGTTGAGATTGTCTTGTGTGGAAATTTGGGTTTGCATTGTGCTTCAAATTTCCTTATAATAGATGTATGGTATGAATGCATGTTATTAAGTGTTTTGTCACATATTATTTATGTATAATGTAGGATATGAAGGCATGTTATTGAGCATTTTGTCACACATTATTTATTTATATTATTTTATAGTACATTCATACCCTTGCTAAGTTACTAGTTGAGGTTGTCCTAGAAGTTATTATGAGTTTCTCCTTGGTAATTAGAGGTGTTCCTAGCTAAAGGATAGAAGAAGAAGCCATTTTGGTTTGGGGAATTTGTTACCTTGAATATTCTCTTGGGATATTTATTAGTGTTTGAGACTTGTAGTGGTTGTTAGCTTCCTTTTTATCAAGGGTCATATTTGAGAATCATGATAATGGAAAGCTAAGCTTTGCTCCTATGCTTAGTGTCTAGTTACTTCCTTGGTGGTTGGGGTGTGATTTTTGGTGTTGCTAAGCCTCATTAATTGGGAGTTCTTATACTTTTTAGAATATTTTTGTAGATGTTTTCCTCTAAGAACCTATATATTTTTCTTAGTTTCATGTTGAGAACCTAGTGTTGCAAGTATGAGTGAGTTTGGTGTTGTTGTCATTAATGTTGTCATTGATGTCAACACAATATAGGATGTAGCAGAGAAAGGAATCAAGTGATTGCAAATTGTACATGTATACTAGAGATATTGTTGAGATATTGTGAATACATGTATCTATCTTTATAGTGTTGCATGTGTGATGATATGATGAATTACCAAGTGCTTTTGAGAAAATCAATAAATAAGAAAGACAGAGTTGATTGTGTGTTCAAAATGTGCTTTAGTATGTGCTCCACATTTCTTCTGTGTTAATCCTATAATTGCATGGATTTGAAGTGTTTTTCATGGGAATCCTTAGGTGTTATATCCTACTTTTTAAGCTTATGGTTTGATGAATAGTGAAAGTTGTGTTCACTAGTTTGTGAACTGGTCTAACAGAGTTGTTTTTCTATGCACTAGGAGAAATGTATCTACTCTACAGTCCTCCAATGGTTTATTTTTATAGAAGGCTTGTAATGGTTTTATCTATGTTGTATCAAAGGAATTCATAGTTTGGTGCTTGAGAAGACATGTTTCAGAGTTGTCTGTTTATGTACAGTCCAGATGGATTGATGGAAAGTGTCTTGTGTATGAAGATTGTTGTAGTTGTTGCAGATGAATCTAAAGGTATCTAAGATGTGTTCTAGTGTATGGTGAAACGTGTTATGTGGTCTACATTTTATATTCTTGTTGTCAAAGCATTTACTTCAAAGTTCATTGGTTTTTTCATTAGGTTTGGCCTACATGGTGTTTACACATCATGCAAAGTATAATATCAATTGAGGAAGCATGTGATTGATCTGAGACATTGTTTGGATCTTAGTTAAGTGTTGGTTTGGTTTAATTTCATTCTCATCCACTACAGGAAAGTTGAGCTTCTGACCTAATTTGAATTTGTAAAATGAAGAGTGTGTAGCCGACCTTGGAGAAATTTTCTAAGGTTGAAGATGGTATAAATACAAGTTGAGTTGTTATGGATAGTATGTAGCAAAGTTAGAGAAGAAAGAGTGTGCGAAAGTGAATTGAGGAAGCAGTAATTTAATGCATTAGACTCCTAGTAGTGAGCTGATGGTATGCAATTCTCTGATCAAGGCTATGGATGTGTGAAAGTTGTTGTGGTGGATCTTCTATTGTATTGAGAAAGTGTTCTCTGTGTAACATTTTTATTTTTATCTTTCTATATCTATAGGAAGTGAGCCTCCCTATTGTATAGTGAGTCCTATCCTAGCTAGTGAGCCCTTTTGGCAGTGTTCCTCTTTATAATTGGGTTTCCAATTACTTTATATTGTGAGTTAATCCTCACCATTGTTTCCCCTCATTGGGTTTTTTGTGTTGATACTGCTTTCTATTACTTTCACTTCATGCTCATTCTTAATAATAGATTAAAGTGGATGTGAAGATTGATAATTGTTTGAGATTTGTGAATGTGACTGGAGGCAACTAATTCACCCCCCCTCTCAGTTTTCTTGTGCATTTCAACAATTGGTATTATAGCTTTGGTTCCTCGGAGAAGAGCTTAACCATTTGAGGTAGATCCGATGGTGCACAAATTGATAATCCCTGTGTTTGATGAATCTAATTATAGTTTCTGGAAAGTGCAGATGAGAGGTTACCTGATCTCTCTTGGTTAGAAGACTTGGAAAGCTGTTGAGACAAAATATGTTACACCAACAAGTGGTCCTTCTTCTGCAAATGAGATTTCTTCCTATGAAGAAAATGAAAAAGAAAGGTATGCAATCTATAGTGCTTTATCTAATAATGAGTTGACAAAAGTTATTTCTTTGGCCACTGCTTATGAATTTTGGGAAAATTTGAAAAATATTTATGAAGGGAATGATAGAGTGAAATTGTCAAAGAAGTTAACAGCTAAGCACAAATATGAGAACTTGAAAATGGAAGAAGGTTAATACATTGCAAGCTATTTTCAGAGGGTTGATATTGCAATAAATGAAGCTAAAAGTCAAGGTGGTACCCTGATTGATGAAGATGTAATAGAGAAGATTCTAATGACTCTACCAGAGAGTTACAATGATAAGGTCTTAGCTATTGAGGAAGTCTATGATCCTAAGAAATTCACTAAAGAACAACTATTTGGCACCTTGACCACATTTGAAATGAGGAAATTTGGAAAAGAAAAGGAGAAAATACAATCAACATTCAAAGCTACAAAGATAGAAGATGATCTGGATGGTGATAGTTTAGAGGAGTTGGAAGCAAACTTTACAAGGAAAATGAAGAAAGATACTAGCAAGTGCAAAGGTATGTTACCTTTTAAATGTTTCAGTTGTGGAAATATTAGTCACTATGCTTCAATATGTCCAAATAGAGCTATACACAAGAAGAGCAGAGGCAATAAAGACAAAAAGGATAAAAAGTTCAAGAAATTGTATTATGTTAGAGAAGATGTTGGAATTTTTGATGTTGAATTAGATTTTGAGGATGACTATGATGAATGCTTTCTTCTAGCCTTAGAGAATAAATTAGTGCCTACTAAGCATGGGAGACATGCAAGAGAAAGTGCTTTGAAAAATAAGGAAGAGATGGAAGGTATTATGGTTATTGCCTTCATGCTAGACAAGATGAAGATTGTTGGGTGATTAACATTGGCTGCTCAAATCACATGATAGGATACAAAAGTAAGTTTACCAAACTTGAAAAGTATGATGGTGGATTAGTCATGTTTGGAGATGATTCTGGTGCAAAGATTATTGGAAAAGGAACAATTAGTTTTGATGGAAAACATAGTACTGATGAAGTCTATTATGTTAAGGGCTTAAGCCATAATCTGTTGACTGTTGGAAAAATGTGTAGCAAAGGATTCAAACTTGTGTTCTAGGATAACACTTATGAGATCAAAAAAAGGTTTGAAACTATGGTAGTTGTAGGAAGAATAACATATGGAATAATTTATTAGCTTAAGGGTGTTGATGGTTAGTGTTTTGTATCTCAAGTTAATGAAATTTGGTTATGGTATCAGAGGATGGGACATGTAAACTTTGATAATCTGATCAGGATTAGTTCAAGAGAAGTTGTCTAGGTTATGCCTAAAATTAAAAAGCCTACCAATACTATTTGCAGAAGCTATCAGTTAGGGAAACAAACAAAATGCAACTTTAAAAGCAAAGAAGAATCATCTACCAAAATGATGGAATTGATTTATAAAGACCTCTATGGTCCCACAAGAATAGGAAGTCTTAATGGTGACAAGTATTTTATGCTTCTTATTGATGATTATTCTAGAATGACATGGGTTACTTTTCTTAGGGAGAAATATCAAGCTCTAGATAGATTCAAAGTGTTTAAGGCTATGGTAGAGAATGAAGTGAACCTAAAAATAAAATGTTTAAGGTCTAATAGAGGTGGAGAATTCACCTCTAGTGAGTTGAATACATTTTGTGAAGAGCATGGTATAAGGAGACATTTTTTTGCACTTAGAACTCCTCAGTAGAATGGAGTTGTTGAGAGGAAGAACTAAACTATTCAAGAAGTTGCAAGGACTATGATGAAAGAGGAAATTGTACCTGATGTATACTAGAGAGAAGCAATTCACACTATTTTTTATATTCTTAGCAAAGTTCAGATCAAAGGTAATAACACAAAGACCCCTTATGAGTCGTGGACTAGAAAAATTCCTACTGTTAAGTACTTTATGGTGTTTGGAAGCAAATGTTACATTAAAAGAGATGAGAATATAAGAAATTTTGATGCTAGATGAGATGAAGGTATTTTCCTTGGATACTCAACTAATAGCAAAGCTTATAGATGCTTCAATAAAAGATTGAGAAAGATTGTCAAAAGTACAAATGTAAAATTTGGTGAAGATATGCACAAAACAATTGAAATAAGTGAAGTTGAACCAAATGAGCCCATTTGTGGACAAGTACACAAAGAGAATAAGGAAGAAGAAGAATAGATTGAAGAAGAATCTTTGAAACCTGCTCCTAAGACTCTAAAATATGTGTAGAAAAATCATCCTGAAGAACAGATAATTGGAGACAAAAGTGATGTTATAAAGACAAGAAGCAAAGCGGTAGCAGCTAAGGTAAATTTGTGTTTACTTTTCAAGATAGAACCTAAATCATTGTGCGAAGCATGGAAAGATGAAAAATGGGTTAGAGAAATGAAAGAAGAGTTACAAAAAATAGAGAAAAATAAAACATGGGAATTGGTTCCTCGATTAGTAAATAAGAATTTAATTGGTACAAAGTGGGTGTTCAGGAATAAGTTGAATGTGATTGGTGAATTTGTAAGGAAAAAAGAAAGGATTGTGTGAAAAGGTTATTCACAAGTTGATGGAATAGACTTTGAATAGAAATTTTCCCTAGTGGAAAGAATGGAGGCTATTCAAATGTTTTTGGCATTTTCTACTCACAAAGATTTCAAGGTATACCAGCTGGATGTTATGTTTGCATTCCTAAATAGAGAATTGGAAGAAAAGGTGTACATGGAACAACCAGAGGGATTTCAGCTATAAGATAAACCGGACATGGTCTGTAAGTTGAGAAAGATATTTTATGGCCTTAAACAAGCTCCCAGAGCATGGTATGCAAGGTTGGATAGGTATTTGATAGAACAAAGGTTCAACAAAGGCTCTATAGACCATAATCTCTATTTCAAGGTTGAAGGAAAAAAAATGTTGATAGTGGTTGTGTATGTTGATGATATTATCTTTGGAGGAAATGATGGTATGTGTAATAAATTTGCAGAGGAGATGGAAAAAGAGTTTGAAATGTCCTTGATTGGTGAGTTGAATTTCTTCCCTGGACTTCAAGTGAATCAAATTGATCAGGGCATATTCATTTCATAATCAAATTATGTTAATGAATCAAGTTGAAGAATTTTGGAATGGATGACTCCAAACCGATTTGTACCCCTATGGTGACTGGACACAAACTGAGTAAAGATGATGATTCTCCTAAATTTGATCAGAGCATGTATAGATCTATGATTGGTGGACTGCTATACCTTACTACTACTAGACCAGATATCATGCATGTAGTATGTTTAGTTTCAAGATATCAAGCAAAACCTAAAGAAACATATGTTACAACTATGAAAAGGATATTGAGATTTCTAAAAGGCACTATGGATTATGGCTTGTGGTATCCTAAGGATATTAATTTTACTTTGAGTGCTTACACTAATGTAGATTGGGCTAGTTGTGTAGATGACTAGAAGAGTACAAGTGGTGGTGCATTCCTTCTTGGAGGAAGATTGGTCTCATGGCTAAGCAAGAAATAGGACCCAGTTTCTTTATCTACTACAAAGGTTGAGTACATTGATGCAACATCTTGTTGTACACAAGTATTATGGATGAAGCAAACATTGAAGGACATAAGAGTGATGTTTGATGAGCCTATCCCTACCTTCTGTGATAATAAAAGTGAAATAAATATTTCAAAAAATTTAGTATTGCATTCAAGGACAAAGTATATATCTATCAGATATCATTTCTTAAGAGAGAAGGTATTGGAGCATGAAGTCAAGCTGGAATATGTTCCTAAAATGGATCAAATTTCTAATATATTTACTAAGGCTCTTCTGAATGATACTTTTGAGTATCTTAGGGAGAAGTTGGGGGTTATTTCCCCTCCTTCTTTGAACTAGGTGCACATGGAGGTGCATTAGTCTAGTGGATATATAGATTCTTCATTTGTCTAGACTGATGTATGGGGTCTACTCCTCAAGGAGAGTAGGAAATATCATTGTTGTAGTATGAGATGTGTGGGTGAACTCGTAAGGGGGAGTGATAAGAATTATGTTCTTTTCCATTAACCTCAAAGGGGGAGAGAGTGTCGTGTGTTGCCATCAATGATAAAGGGGGAGATTGTTGCAAGTATGAGTGAGTTTGGTGGTGTTGTCATTAATGTTGTCATTAATGTCAACATAGTATAGGATGTTGCAAAGAAAGAAATCAAGTCATTGAAAGTTGTACATATATAGCTGAGATACTGTTGAGATGTTGTGAGTACATGGAGATATCTTTACAATGTTGTAGGTGTTCTGATATGATGAGTTACCAAGTGCTTTCGAGAAAATTAATAAATAATAAAGACAAATTTGAGTGTGTGTTGAGAATGTGCTCTAGTATGAGCTCTACATTTCTTCTATGCTAAACCTATGCTTGTATAGATCTAAAGTATTTTTTATAAGAATCCTTAGGTATTATATCTTGGTTTTTAAGCTTCTAGTTTCATGAAGAGTGAAATTTGTGTTCATTGGTTTGTGAATTGGTCTAGCAGAGTTGTTTGTTTATGGATTGGGAGAAATATATCTACTTTGCTATCCTCCACTGGTTTGTTTTAGGTCTTGCAGATATGGAAGAAGGCTTGTAATGGTGTTATCTATGTTGTATCAAAGGAATTTATAGTTTGGTGCTCTGAAAGAAGTGTTTTAGAGTTGTGTGTGTCTGTATAGTCTGAATGGACTGATGGAGAGTTTCCTATGTATGAAAGTTGTTGTAGTTGTTACAGATGAATTTGAAGGTATCTAAGACATGTTCCAGTGTATGGTGATGCATGTTATGTGCTATGCATGTTATCTTCTTGTTGTAGAAGTGTGTACTTCAAAGTTCATTGGTGTTTTCATTAAGTTTGGATGACTTGTTGTTTACACATCATGTGAAGAATAAATATCAATTGAGGAAGTGTGTGATTGATCCGAGACATTGTTTTGGATCTTGGTTAAGTGTTCATTTGGTCTGATATTATTCTTATCGACTATGGGAATGTTGAGTTTTTGACTTAATTTGAATTTGTAAAATGAAGAGTGTGTAGCCAACCTTGGAGAAAGTTTCTAAGGTTGAAGATGGTATAAATACAACTCAAGTTGTTATGGATCATATGTAGCAAAGTTAGAGAAGCAAGAGTGTGTGAAAGTGAATTAAGGTAGCAGTACTTTAGTGTGTTAGACTCCTGAAAGTGATGAGCTGATGGTATCTACAATTCTCTGATCAAGGTTGTGGATGTGTGAAAGTTATTGTGGTGGATCTTCTATTGCATTGAGAAAGTGTTCTCTGAGTAACATTCTTATTTTTATCTTTCTATATCTATAGGTAGTGAACCTCCTTGTTGGACAGTGAGTCCCATCTGAATGGTGAGTCATATCTTGGGCAGTGAGCCATTTTGGTAGTGAGACTCTCTATAATTAGTTTTGCAATTACTTTATATTGTAATTTAATCCTCTCCATGGTTTTTCCCTCATTGTATTTTTGATGTAAATTTGGTGTTTCCTTTGTTGATATTGCTTTTTGTTACTTGCACTTCATGCTCATTCTTAATAATAGATTAAAGTGGATGTGAATATTGATAATTGTTTGAGATTTGTTAATGTGATTGGAGACAACTGATTCAGCCCCCCTCTCAGTTGTCTTTTGCATTTCAAGACCTAGTGTGCATAGGAAATCCTTTTTTTCCCAAGTGGTACCCAAGGGAGAACCTCATAGAGTGTGCCATATTTGGAAGTGATGTATATTCTTGGTGAGTCTTGGAGGTGAGGTAGTGTTGCCTCTAACATTTTGGGATGATTTTCCTTTTCTTTTTGGTTGTAGCTTCAAATGTTAAGGTCATGATCATAGGAGTGACTATAGGACATGAAGCCTTGTAGTTGTTAGCCTTGTACTGAAGAAGATTTTGTAGGCTTGTGTTCCCTTGTCCCTAACCGAGTTAGTAGCTAGAAAAAGTTCCTAATGGTTTTGGTAGTCCTAAAGTAGGACTTTAATGGATTTTAGTTTTTTAGACCTTGTAGTTGGTATTTTTGATTGGTTTTAGTGGTGGCTAATGAAGCCAGTGTGGTGATATATAAGGTGGTTGTACACCTAGTGGAAGGTGGTCACTTAGCTTTAACACTTCTAAAGATGTGTGTTGCATGTTTGAGGCCTAAACTTGTAGAGCCTAGAGGGTTGATCTTGTGCATATTTTATGTTTGAAGGATCATGTGTAAAGTATACATATCCTTTCTTTCTGCATGATTGTAGGAGGAATTCTAATTTTAGTGGGGGAGGATGTAGTTCCCATCCCAATAGAACCTTATAGTTGTGGGATGGGTGGTTCAACTTCACCATTTCCTTGTGATTTTTGTGACAATTTTAAATTATGGATTTGAATGGAGTGTATGAACCATCACACGTTTGTGATGAGGTTCCTCAACATGTTGATTGTTGGAATTGTGCACATTCATTTTCTTGGTTTATCATTATCATTTAATTCAATTATGTAAATTATATATGTTGTGATTAAATTTGATCTAGATTATTGATGTTTAAAATAAATGATTTATATGATAGATGTATGGATGCTACTTTATTTTTTATTCTATTGCTCATGATTAGTTGAATATTTTTTACTTTGGCTATATATACATTGAGAAGGTACCATTGAAGTGAATTGAATGGTTATGGTCTAGGGTTATTTCTCCACCTAGATAAATACTCCCAAGTTATTCCCTAAAGGTAGTTAATTTAGAGATGTCACATTGGGCATCCCTATCTATCCCCCAATTGTACTCAAATCAAGTATGGTATGTTTCATGTCTAATCCTATGTGAACCTAGATCTAATTTAGGATTTATATTGGAATCTCTATGTATCATGATTGACAAGTAAATATCTAATTTGATAAAAGGTTTACATTTTATCTTTTCCAAAAATGATATATTCGGAATTGAATAATTAGTATATTTGTTATTAAAAAAATTTCTATGTTTTGGGAAAGAGTAGAAATAAAATGAAAGCATAATTGGAGTTAAGCATTGTGTATTTAAATTTTGAAATTTTTTGGGAGTGGGAATTGCAAGTTACATTTGATTTAATTATCTATTTGAATTTTGAATTTTATAAATTTAAATGACTATTTTTATATGGATTTAAAATATTAATTTAGATCATATATGATATTTATGAATGAATTTAAATGATTATTTAGATTTTTGAGAAATGAAGGGAATTAAAAAATTAAAAAAATGGGAAAATCTATTTTATATTGATTTAATTGGAAAGTTGAGAAAGGGTAAATAGGAAAAATGATTTCTATTTTTCATTATGTTATTTTATTTTAGAGGAACTTTGGGGAGGAAAAAACCATCTTTTGGGATAAATTCTATTTCTTGATTGTGAGAGCATTTGGAAGAGGAATTCAGTGAGGCCTAATTCATAGGATTAGGAATCAAAATGGAAATGTTCTTTCAAGTAATCTTATGCATTCATTTGACATGCTTGAGGTATTCTCCATTTGAAATTTTAACATGATTCAAAGTATTTTATTTATTTATTTTGATTTACTAAATTTATTTCAATTCCAAAGTTTTGAATAGGGTTGGGGGAGTATGGACACCTCCCAACATAATATAATTTAAAAATATTATGCTCATTTTACTATTTTGTTAGTTTTTCCTTAAATTTCCAAACTGTGGTTATGAAATGTCAAAAAATAGGTTTTTATGAAAGAGGGTTCACCAAAATTATAATAAATAGACCTGTTTTCCTTTATTTCATTAGGAAATGAGATACACATAATGAATTGATTATCAAGGTTCCTTAGGTGAAACAAGTCAAAGTGAGAATCTACAAATTTCCTTATTCTTGAAGAACAGGGGTCAAGGTCAAACAACACTTTTGGGAGAATAACTAAAAATAGAAAATCATCACAAATGCAATCTAACACTTGAAACAACAATATTAAACTCAAAATACGCAAAAATAGAGATTAAATTGCAGATTTGAGAAGGGTATAAAAGTGTTTACTAGTCACCAAAAGTGCTTTTTAGAAGAAGATCTAAGACTCATTTTCCCATGGGAAAATGGGTCCAAGTGAAGGGATTTTCTGTAGCTTTTGGGAGCCTTTAATGAAGATCTGAATCTTCCAATTTTCCTAGGTTTCATAGTCAAAATGTTGAAAATGACTTCAAGATTTTAGTTTTCATGAGATGACAACAATTTTGATAACTTTTGTAACTTTGTAAATCTTGCACTTTAAAAGTTCTTCAAGTCTTCTTCAACCTAAATCTGCAAACACACATACAAGAGAGAATTTTTTTTTTTGGGTGATAGGGGTTTTCCTTGGTCAAACCTTGTTTTGGAAATCAAACCTTGAAATGAAATAATGCATGAAAGAGAAATGAAGAATGAACAAAGCTATGTTACGACTCGAAAAAACTTTGAATGAAACCTTGGATGTGGATCTTGACACTTGAATCTTTCTTGAAATGATACTTTGAATTCTTGACTTGATCATGAAACCTATATCACAATATTAGCTCAAAAAAATGCATGATGCAAGAATACATTGACATGATGAATGGATCTTGAATGCTACGATAAAACTCTAATATATTTTCTCTTGAATTCTTTTGATCATAACCTTAGCTCTTGTAATTGAAAACCTGAAAATATGGCTTGAAAACTCTAGGTGAAACTTAGAAAATAACCTTGTATTTATAGAACTATATATTTTAAATTTCCAAAAAAATCAAATTTATCACAAGCTGACATTGAAATATGGATTTGAATATGTTAAAATACCACCAAAAACATAGTTTAAAGTTAGGTCCTAAGGTTTAGGTAGGACCCATTCACCCATGGGTCCCAAGTCCATAAACCTAGGATAGACACTGCTAAATGTGAAGTGTTATGCATTGGAATTAATTATTGCCAGTTTTCTCCTTCAAAAAATGTAATTTATTAGGCTTACAAATGAATAAAAAGGATTATTACATCCTAATTAAGCTCAATTATTTAAGAGGTACCAAAGAAGTGAGATAATGTAAAGGGATACATTTTTCAACACTAAATTAATGCATTATTAAGTCCAATTTAACTAGGAGGGCCCAAACAAGTGAGAAAATGTAAAGGGTTACATTTTTCTACACTACATTTAGCCCCCACTTTAGTGAGGGGATGACTCTGCATCAAACTCACACTAAAGTAGACAAACAAGAGAGGTCTAATTGTACAATCATTAGAAGGATAAGATGAAAAAGGTCAAGGAAGTTAATCAATCCCCAAAGATCTAAGATCTCATTGAAAAACCAATAAAGGAACAATGGGGCACATGACTATGTTAAAAATATATATGAAACACTAATAAGATACTCAATCATACAATTCCAAAGACTCAAAGATAGAGAAAAAGAAAAAGAAAAAGGGTATATCAAGCCTCGACCATTGAATGCAATGTGGAACACATCTCAACTATTTTTCCAAAAAAATTTACAAGTGGAACTCATTGTCCACTATGCAAAAATAAAATGCATGCTCACATGGGCTATTGAAACTACGTTTTCCACTAGGTGAGCCCCCAAGGGTGCTAAATGAGAGAATCTTATTAGGCTACCATAACATACCAAAGTTATACCTCCAATAAATTTAATAAGACACCACACAATATGAACTTTAAGCTCGATAAGGCTTAACAAGATGCATTATGCTTAACAATTATGAACAAAAATTAAAATAGGATAAGAAAATTTGAGCTTCATAAGGTTATCAAGCTGTGTTATGCTAAAAATTTATGAGAAAAAATACAAATAAGATAAGAAACTTTGAGCTTCATAAGGTTAGCAAGCTGCATTATTCTAAACACTTATGAAAAAAATGAAAATAGGATAAGATGTTCAAAGGGGTTTTGCTTTTTTCATGTAAGGTATCCTCTTAGGAAACATCATGCCTAATGTCTTTAAGAGATGAAAAATCTAGGATAAAATATTTGCAACTTAGGGAATGCAACGTGTAGCATCACCAGTAAGAGGAAAGTCATGTGCTAAGAAAGGTCACACTCTTGGAGGAGATCAAACCCAATAACACCACCAAGAAGAAGACACATCACAAGAAGCAAGAAGACCATGCAATGAAACATAAGGATATAATCCAGGATCTAAAAAATGATAATGCCAATGTATTCCCCCACTTTAAATAATTTTCTAAACACCATGCTATGAGAAATTAATTTAAAGTAGCAAATCATAAATTCTAACAATAAAGAAGACATGAGAGCTTATTTGGAAATCCCTATGCCAATTCATATGTTTCCAAATGAAACTATGTCATGAAAAAGGGGTTGCCCCAAAATGAAATCCAAAAATCACACATAAGGGATCCATGGATTTTGGGTTAGTGTATGTCTTTGCTAGAATGATTTTATAGAGCTCAGAAACATCAACACTCCCCAAATAAATCATGGAACTTGAAGAATAACACATAGAGAGAAAAAAAAGAAAAAAATTTTTAGGTCAACATTGAAGAGACCTAAATGTATCGACACCTTGTGTAATCCAAAAAAGGAAAATAAAAGACAAAAGAAAAAAATAAATGCTTACAACATATAGAAGAATGTAGATACAAATAGAGGAATGAACATGAAGATACATCAAATGAAACGATATGGGGGCTCACATTACATGCATGTAATCATACAAAGAACATGGAAATAAAATAAAATAAAGACTAGCAAGGCACATGTGAGTCAACCTATAATATGTCATTTGCATCCCAATCTTGTTCATCATATGTGGAAGGTGAACAACTAGCCAAAGGGACAACATCAAGTGCCAAATTAGGACAAGCAACAAGTTTAGCATGTAGTGAATCACTCTTTGTGGTAGGATCATCATGATTGTTATCATTTAAGCTCATAGAAGAAGAAAAAAATGAATTCAACTTATTATACGTGTGTTCATCAATCTTTACAATTTCATTATCATCATCCAAGTTTATCACAATAGAATTTCTAATGAAAATATCCATGGAAGGTGCTTGTTCTTATTTTGTTTGAGATTTGGGAATTTATTGTTTTGGAAAAGGAGGAGAATCATCATTCATTTCTTGAGGTAAATTTGGATTTTGATTTTCTATGTTGTTCTTTTCTTGTTTTGCTTGTAGAAAATGAGCAATAACACGATGTCTACGCCTACACTCTCTAAAATTGTGGTTTGTTTTCATTAGATTTTCAAGTTGTGATTATGTAGGAGCAATTTTATCAACCACAGGTTTATTTTCTTTCCTTAAGGGAGGAATGGAGGGAACCATGGGAGGTTGTTCAACCACTTTCTCTTTATCTTTGTAAAATATTTTGATTTTAGGAGGCACAATAAGACTTATTTGGTTATCTCGTGGTCTCTTATAGGAAATGGGTGGAGAATTTTCTATGTTTTGGTCTTGGTTACTTGGAATAGCTTTTACTTCAATCACGGTTTCATCAAGGATAGGAGGCTCAATTGTAGGTTGAGGGATATTTGTAAGGGTTAATTATGTTATGCACTTTTCCTTGAACTTTTGAAAATATTTGAAAAATAAGTGGGTATGTGCAGGATCATGATGGGCCAAAAAGTGGCAATATGATGGGTATGCAGGTGACAACTATTTTTCTACCCAAAATTGATGAAATGAAAAGGGTTTTTAAAGGATATTCTCAAATTTCCACATATATAAATTATGCTTTACTTTGAATTTAATAAGTAATTATTATTCATTTTCTATTCAAATTATGACTAAAGTCTTGATTGATATGCCGATTGAAAAACATCTATAGCTTTCAAATAGTATCACATTTTTTGAATCCAAAACAAGCATCACATTATATGCTTCGTATACTAGAGGATTAAAAAAATAAAATTGAATTTCATGAAGTTTTGACTAAGTTAAGGTGGTCAGACATAAGAGTTTTTTATATATTTTTTTTAAATAAATAAATAATTCATGATTAATTATTTACTTGCAAAAAAATTACAAAAAAATATGCATCACATTGAGGCATGATTCCTCTACTTATATCTAAAATATTATAAAAAAATATTATCAATTTGCTACAGATTATATTCTTACATATTTTTGAAATAATATAGATAACTTATTCAAATTTTTACGTCAAGTTGCCTAACTCTGATATTTCTAAATTTTTTGCCACTTAAGGGCCTATTTTTCTATGATGATCCTACACATACCTAAGTCCTCATAAGGACTAATGGGTTCCATAGGTGTATGCCAAAAGAAATACAATGATAAATTCCCATGGGAAGACACAAGACTAAAGCCACTATACTACACATAAAAGATCACATTTCCAAATGGAAACTTTAAGCATTTATGCAAAACCAACATGATGAAATTCATAGAGAAAAGCCATGGATAGCCTAACTTCACATGAAATTGGTTTGACGACTGGATGATGGAAAGTGAGACACATAATTGTTTCATTCCAAATTTAAAAGGAAGATTTATCAAACCCATCGTAGGGAAATTAAAACCATTATGCATTTTGATCCATGCTTTCAGTTTTTCATATGTATCTTGATAAAGCTCATGCAAAAATAGGAATTCTTGAGTGATCACATTTTCTACACAAATGGGATCAATTAATATCCCATTAGTAGGCTTATCATTGATTCTTCCAGCTATGTAAAGAGGACCATCAGGTGTATGTTTAATTATGTCATGTGAGAAATCAATGCCAAGCGACATATTTAATTTAAACAAATGATCACTAACTGAATAAAATTTGTGTTACTTGAATGACTGAAGCTCATTGAATGCATTTGATTATCCAATGCATCATGATCTAATATAAAACAAAATCTATTCACCTTGGGTGATAACAAAAACAATGTGAATCTCATGACCCAAGATGTAAAATAAATATAATAATCTAAAATCTATGAGAAATGATCAATGATTTAAAATAAATATAAGCAAAATAATAAAATATCAAAGCTATATAAATAAAATATATTTATTATTAATTTATTTGAATTAGTCAATATTTAAATTTTTAAATAATTAATATTAGAAAAGAGTGTCGAGTGTTATTTTTTTTAATTATAGTAATCATGTTTTTGGCAGATAAACATGTAGTTCAAAAATATATTTTAAGTTTTAAACTATAAGATATTTAATAAAAAACTTATGAGCAATGAAAGGAATATGTTAGTAATAAAATGTCAAATTCAAGTATGTAAATTATATTTATTTTATTTGTTACTTATCTAAATTAGTCATTATTTGAATAACTAATATAAAAAACATATTAAATTTTATTTTTCTTTTTATAGTAAGTATGTTTTTGGAAGAAAAGCATGGAGTTCAAAAATATATTTTATGTTTTAAATTATAGATATTTGTAATTAGATAATATAAAATTCATGAGCAATGACTAATGATCTAGAATATATATAATATAATAAAATGTCAAAATCAAGTGAGAAAAACATATTTATTTAATTTGTGACTTATTTAAACTAGTCAATGTTTGATTTATTGGGATAATCAATATAAAAAAATATTTGAAATGTTCCTTCCATTTTTTATATCAAATATGTTCTTGGTAGAAGAATATGCAATTCAAAATTATATTTTATGTTTTACAATTTACAAGATATTTCTAAACAAACAATATCAAAATCATAAGCAATGACTGACTTAGAGAAAATATTATAGTAATAAAAAGTCATTAAAGTTAAGTAAAATATATTTCTTTTATTTGGGATTTATTTAAATTAGTCAATGTTTGAGTTCTTTACACAATTAATATAGAAAAATATTTCAAATGGTCTTTCTATTTTTTATATCAAACATATTCTTGGTAGATGAATATGCAATTCAAAATTGTATTTTATGTTTTACAATATAAGATATTTGTAAATAGATAATATAAAATTCATAATTAATGACTAATAATCTAGAGCAGATATAATAGTAATAAAATGTCATTAAAGTCAAGTAAGTAAAATATACTTATTTTATTTGTGACTTATCTAGTCAATGTTTGAAGTCTTTGGATAAGTAATATAGAAAATCATGTCAAATGTTGTTTTTGAGAACATGCAATTCAAAAATATATTTTATGTTTTAAATTAGAAGATATATTTAAGGGGACAATATAAAATTAATGAGAAATGACTAATGACCTAAAATAGATATAATAGTAATAAAATGTCAAAGTCAAGAAATTAAAATATATTTATTTTATTTGTGACTTATCTAAACTAGTGAATGATTGAGTTCTTTGGATTATTAATATAGAAAAACATATTAAATGTTCTTTTCATTTTCTATAGCAACATCTCTTTCTAGAAGTAATTCCAGAATATATTTGATGTTTTAAATTATAAGATATTTGTAAGAAGATAATGTGAAATTCATGAACAATGCCCAATGAACTAAAAAAATATAATAATAAAATGTCAAAATCAATTAAGTAAAATATATTTATTTTATTTATGATTTATAATTTATGATTCATATAAACTAGACAATGTTTAAGTTTTTTGGATAATAAATATAGAAAAACATGTCAAATACTCTTTCATTTTATTTTAGCAAACATGTTCTTGGAACGGAATGAAAAGTATAAAGTAAGTTCTAAATAAGATATTTCTAAGAGACAATCCAAAATCCATGACAAATTACCAATGAACTAAAAATGAAATAATAATAATATGTAAAATTGGGGTATCTAAAATATAAATTTTATGCATTTGTGACTTGCATACACTAGTCATATTTAGAGTTCTCTCAATAAATAATATATAATATTATTAAATGCTTTTTCTTTTTTCAATATAATTTTTTTATTGATTGAGGAACATGCAATTGAAAATGTATTATAATTGATTAGAGTAAATAGTTAAACAAAAATCTACATTCTATTTTCATGTGCAATATTTTTTTAATACTATCCACTTTTTAAATAATAAAAAAAATCAATTATCTGGTAGTGATGCATGATGTGTGTAAATGTATTTATCATTGAATTATTATTATAAATTCATTGTGGAAGTGGTGCTTGGGTGAAGCCCTACCCTTGTGTGGACAGAAATTTGTGGATGTTATATGAAACCCTACATATTCCTTCTTGCATAATTATATCATTGTGTTTTGTTGAAGTGCATTTTCTTAGTGTGGTTTTCATAGGCACAGTCGAGTAAATTTGGTGAATAGTGTATATGTATTATGTTGGGAATGATCTCTAATAGACTTTGTATTTTTTTACTCCCAAGGTGTCGTGTAGCTCTTTACTCCCTCAAATGTGGAGCTAACACCAATCACTCAGTTCATGTAATAGTGTCTCCCAAGTTTGATGACTTATTTTGGTTATTGGTGAATTCTCTAATCATTGATTATGGATTGATATTGAATTTTTAATTTTATTATGGCGTTCTAATCACCAAAATTTTCCATCTACCTGATTTGTGACCCTTGATCATATTTGATTTAATATTTCAATTGAGCTCATTTTACTCTTATTGTTGGAATTGATAATTCCCCCTCTTGGGTTATATTTCATCATTATGTTGGTAATTCTAGATGTTCTAAATTTTTAGTCTTGTTCTATGTTAAGTTTTGTTCTCTATAATATTCATTACAAACCCCTAATAGAATGTACAAGGGATTATATGGAAAAGAATGTGCTAATTATTGGTGTTTACATAATTAGAATCATATGAATTTAATTTCCTATTCATGGTTATTAAATTGGATGTTGTGTGGTGTTTGAAAATTTGGTAAAATAATTGTATGCATATGGTTTTCTAGCTTTAAGGAGCTTCAATGTATATGAATGTACTTGTGCTTGGAAATGAGTGAAGTGTATTCAAATCTTTGTCAAACCTGTAGTGTAGGAAAATGCATACCCTTGCATTTTCACACTTGCATCCACAAGCCTAATAAATTATATATTTTTATGGCTAATCCTGACAAAAATTAAAGGGTAAATGATAATTTAATGATTCTAGCTATGTGTCCCTAATTTTTGGACTGAGACTAAGACACCACCTAGGGCATATTTTTCCTCCAAAGGTCTTGAGACCTGTTGTGTGGTCTCACAACATGCCCCATTTTTCCCCTTGGTAAAATGTGGATGCTTTTTTTTATTTCTTTTTTTCCTTCCACTTCTGCTTGCTTTGGCTTGGTTTGATGGGTTGGTAAATTGCAAGTTTCATTTTTGGTCTGCCTAGTTTTTGTTTTAATCCTGATTCTTTCTTGGATTTGGTGTTTCAGTCCTTTCATGAATTTTTAATATTTTACTAGAAACTGGAATCCCAAAGTTGTTGTGGTCGCATCAAAGAAAGTTATATCTTCAATTGATCCTAGTCCCACCCGATAAGTCGTTAGCTAAAAGGTTTTTGATCTGGGTGATCCTTTTTTTATCAGAGTCTGATTGTTGTTGTTTCATTATACTTTAGTCAAAACTTAGAAACCGTAGGTCCTATTATGAAATGTTTTGATTATTTTTTATCTCTCTTGAACCCAATTTTTGGTCTCTTCTTTATTCTGATTTTTTTTAAAGCTTGGAGGTAAGTGCCCCGATCCCTAATATCCTTTTCAAAATTTGGTACAAGAAGTTTTAATCCTAGTGACCACAATTGATCACATATCTTAATGGCTTGTGCCTCAAAAAAATCAAGGTGACACCAAAGTGCCATGTAAGATATTTGTTTTGTCTTTCTCCTCTAGTAATGAGCCCACACAAAAACCTAGTTGTTTGTAATTTGAACCCTAATTCACAATGCTTACACCTTTATTCAAGAAACTAATGCATTATAATAGGTAATTAATGAAGTTAGTGAACTACTCATGTACTTGGCATCACCTCAAGCATGCAATTACTTTTACAACACTCCACTTTGGTCCATGCTACAAATTTGCAAAGGAAATTGAATGAATAAAATAATACTGACGCACAAGGAAAGGTAAATTTTGAGAAACTAAGAACACAACTCCCAAGGATTTTGAGGTTTTATTCTAAAGAGATTTTCATCATCAACTAGAATAGGTATGTTTCGAATAATCAAAATTTTGTTAACCATTTTCATGTATGAAAATATCAAAAATGATATTTCCCTTTGAAAATTGAAATATTGATTGTTTTTTATTTGAAATGAACCAAAAGGTGAATTGAAGTTTTATAAAATTTTAAGAAAAATTTGGTTAAATTTAACCCTAACTCACACACAAGAAACACATTTGAAAATGAAAAAAATGCCAATAGAAATGAGTATTGATGAAGCAAAGATAGAAGATGAATTTAAATATTGCAATTCACAAGACATACCAATTGGAATGGTAGTTATAGATACTCATATGGGGTGGTCTTCTGATGTTAAAATTCACACTCAGGTCAATAAGAAAATGTTTCTCAATGTGCCAAAAATATTATAGCAAATGAGTTATTTTTAGCAGGAGAGTTTTTGCCAACAATGGAGGACCCTAAATTGGTCATGGAATGTATAAATCATTATGACCCAAATAAAACAATCATTGAGGGAAGAATTTATGTAGATCTCTTCAAGAATGGAATTACATACACATTTGGCTTCCCTGTATTCACTCAAATGTAAAACATTGATATGAGGGAAAAGGCTAAAACTTATCAGAATGTCGAGGGGCACAACAAATAAATTATGAGTACCCAATGGTTCCAAGAGCATATTACACATCAGACCAAATTAATTCTAAGGTCTATGTTCAACCAAGATGTTCAAAATGTTATAACTATGTTGAGTAGGATAGCTGGGTTGTGAGATGCTAGTAAATTTGAACCCTGGATGTTTGTAATAATATCTAGACTTATGGAAAATCCCATGTAAATGCATTGGGGAAATTTTATAAGTGAAAAATTACATGAATAGATAAAGGAATTTCCCAAAACTAGATGTTTTTATATGTCTTCATATGTGATTTATTCCTGTACCATTAGGGAAAGTAAACAAGGGTTGAAAAAGATTGGGACTTTGGGAAAAGAAGTAGGAAATAGCTTGATATATGCCCATTTACCTCAAATCAGTATCCATGGATACAAAGAGCATTATAGAAGAGTTAATGATATATTTTCCATGAATCTGGTCAGAATGATGGAAGGTGACAAAGCCAAAATATTTTCCTTGGAAGCACAAAGTGTTGTTAGACTGATGGGATCCTGATGGTACATTCAGTTCCCCACTTATTCCTATATTATGATGGAAGGGTTTTATGGACATCCTTTCATGTTGCCCAGGTATCCTATAGACACAATTGTGTTACTAGAATTGGTGAGATAGTTAAATCCGTCTCAAGATCTTTATATCCATGCTCATAAGAAGGCTTCCTTCAGATTTCCTATTATGATAGGGAATTATAAATGTAGTGCAATCATGACATCTGATTTGTGTGAAGAAGAATTAAGAACATATAGTTTTGAATATTTTCCACTCCAGAGGATGTATTATTATACTAAAGATAATATTTCTAAGAACATAGCTAGTTATTGTGCTCATGTACAACATCTAGAGGATTATTGGCTAAATTGTGAAGATGAGCACATAGTAAGGAAAAAAAAATATGAAAGATTGTCACTAAAATCTAATTGGATTCTTATACTTCATGATATCCTAGATTAGTTGGAGAAAGATGATGGTCAAGTGTTGAGTAAAACTTATAATGAAGGCAGGGTGTATGATGAACCTATCCCAAACCCAGACTATAATGGTGAAGAAATGACATCAATCAAAGAATTCTCTACACTGAATCTATTAAATACTCAACATTAAATAAATGATTTTGGTAAAGTTTTAAGAGAAAAAGGAATTGAACTCACTTACTCACAAGATAAAGAAGAAAACAAAGAAATGAAACTACATTTGAGAATGGGGAACCTGCTAAGAAGAAGAGGAAGACTACTTTAAGACAACTATTGGTATAAGAATTGAAGAGAAAACCATGAAGGCTTCAAGTGAAGGAGTGTCAAAAAAGCTAGTTGATAAGAAAAAAAATTTTGAGTCAAGAAAAGGTAAATCAATAGTAAAGCCTAAAGGTGCATCTTCCTCTACAAAAAAAACCAAGGACTAAACCTACTATTGATGAAGAAGTAGGGGCAACATAAAATATTGGTACATAGACAAGGTCTGCATGTCAAAGAGCTACAACATTATTTACTTCTCCCCCTTCTCTTAATATAGCTAGTATGAAACAAGCATTAGTAGGAAATCTTGTGGTTTTGGAAGAAATTTCTAAGGCAGATGAAGGCATAATTAAAGAAGAGATGAATAAATGGGGTTCCATGTGGGAGAAAGTAAAATAAAAGAAGTCTAAGGATAAACCCATGGTACATCCAATGGTAGAGAAATTCAAGAGACAAGGACCATTCCTATAAATGTTGAAGAAGAAGAATTCATACAAGGAGCACTTGCTTCAGAAGTTGGGAATCTTGATGTTCTTGAGATGGAAACAAGGGAGACTATAGGGTAGGATCCTATTGATGAAATAGCTATTAAAGATACCTTTATTTTATTGGGAATTTTCATTTGGGAACAATCCAAATGATAATGAACAACCATAGGTCTTTGAAAAATAAGAGGAAGGCCATGATGAAGTTGAAAATGAAAAAGCTACATAGGTTTCAGGTGATAAATTGGAAAATGAAGAAAATATTGATGTAGTAGGATACAAGGAAATGATGTTGAACATCCGGATAGATAGGAAAATATAAGTCTCCAAATAGAGGAGACCATGCTAAATCCCAATAATCTAAAATCAATGCCAGAAATTGTTGAAGAGACTCCTATTTTAGAGGATGCAACAAATAAAATTGAAGTAAGAGAAGAGGTTCCTGAATCAAGTAGAAATTAGGAACAAAGAAATGTTATAGAGGTAGAGCACGATGAGGATGCACCTAATTGATTGATCAGGGAATTGGCTTCTCCAATGGAAGTAGAAGTAGTGCCTTTAGATCTTAATAGTTTTATAGAAGTAGATACTCCTAAGCCTAGGCATAGAGCTAAAGTGAAACATGTCATATAGAAAAATGCAAATGGAGATAGATTCATCCATATAGCTACTCCAATAATTGAAAAAAATAGACATGAGATAACACATAAGGAGTATAAGATAACAAGTATCAATCTTGGACACTCATCTTGGAGACAAGGGCTAGAAGAAATAAAGATGAATTTAAATGCAATGGTTGCCAGGGTGCAAAAGAACACAAAGAAAAAAATAGAGTTGAAAGAACCTAGAATTTTTTTAAAAATCATTAACCTTATTTGGTCAAGCACAAATTGAATTTCCCTGAAATCCAATACTAATGTCACAAGAATAGGTGGATGCAATTGCAGTAGTTCACCATAAAATGAATGTATTTGAAGAATGGATTGAGTATTGGGTGAGGCAAGGAGAAGAATCTATTATAGATGTGATAGGGAAATATAAGGAAGTATACCATTGGTTTGAGAAATCCAAAATATTTGAAGGAGAATTCATATTTCGCCAGGAAAAAATTGATGCAAAAAGGAAAAATGTCAAAGCTCTCATATAGATGAATATCCAAGAATTGATAAGAGAAAAATTAATTTCAGAACAAGAAGTTCCATTACCTAAAAAATTGAATGACCATTTGAAATGGGAAGGCAACACGTTGACACAATGTATTGAAGGATTTGAAAAGGTCATTGATAAATGTAGTAAGCTGCTTGATAAAGATCAAGATTTCATTGAAATGTTAGCACATCAAGATTGTGATCCTAAAACACTAGGACAGGAGGGTAAAGAAGTGAAAGCTTTCAAAGAATGGATTGATAGGATAAAGAAAGATCCTGCTCAATTGTTAACCTAGGAGGTCATTGATGAAATCATACGGTGCAAGAACACTATAACTAGATATGAAATAGAGAAAGTACAAAGGAGTGCTAGTATACTTTAGATGTCAGAAGAATACACTAGGTTCAAGTTCACTTGGAAGACAATACAAGGGATTTGAAAGGAGCATATGCATTAAATATTGAATGCTTTCTGAGAATATCAACTAAAGAAAAGTGAAGAAAAGAACCTGAAGCCTAAGCCTTGAATGATGGAAGGAAGTATTGGATATCAGACACCGCAAGTGTCATAGGAATATTTTTGTTACAATTGATTTTTGCAGGTTGTTCCCAATCCCGATGGATCTTTCTTGTCCAATATTCTAAAGGATGCTGATAACCTTGATTTATGTGGAGTATTGTGTACCAAAGTTCAAAAGTGAAAAGTGTTACTACCGAGGAAGTCAAAGCTTTGACTTCATCTAGAAGATTTTGAAGATAGTTGGCATATTCCATGTGCTACATTTTTATTTGTTATTTCTAATTCTTTGGATAAACTTTAAGTTTGAAATTTTGAGGCCTTGTTCCTATAAAAGGTTGTTTACTGCTTTATTTTCATTTTAAGTTGAAAATTTGTGGATGTCAGAAGATCCAAAACTTATCTAAGGTTTTTGTGTTAGATAAAGTAATTAATTAACTTTACTCTCTCTTAAGAATTCACTTTATGCACATATATTAGTCATTTAATAATTAATATTAATTATTAAATGCACTCACCTTTAGGGTTAGGGTTTCCTTTAGGTTTAGATCTCCTTTTATAAGGATTGATCTCTTGTATTCACCTCTCTTGATTCATTCATTTTTCTGATAATACATTTTGCACATTGTCAGAGCCAAACCCTTGTTTTGTTCTCTCTCTTTCTCTGTGACAAGTTTCTTGCATGCAGGTGTTCATTGGGTTTTGTGGATTTGTCTTTCTCAAATCCTACATGGTATCAGAGCAGATCTGCTGCAGCTTGTTTAGTTTTTTGAAAGAATTAGAGATCTAGGTTTTGGTTGCATCAGATCTGTGTTTGTTTTCTAGTTTTTATTTGGAATAGGGGGTTTATTTTTTTTGGTACACTTTGAGCTCAAACGGACCTCACCGTTGAGCTCGCACGTCCAAAAACCCCTATTTTCATATATAATTTGTCCAATTTGGACATAGTTGCACCAGAAGGCAACAAAATATGTATTCCTGGCGCCATACTCTCACGACACGCATTTTACGAGGTAATTTTTAGAGGTTTTAAAAAAAAGCAGTGCTTCCTCACATTTGAAGCCGCTTTCAGCCAAGCCGCACCACCGAACCTCTCGCTAAAGCCGCTACTCCAATCTACCGCCACCCGCTTCCCAAGGCCACCACCACCTACTGCCGGAGTTCACGCTACCACCATTAGCTCAGCCGCCGCTTGTGCACCACCGTAGCCACCAAGGAGCCACCAGTGGCCTTTCTTCAATTCCTTTTTACCTTTTTCATAAAATTGACATATCTCAGCGAATGGATTTTTGAACTAAAATAGCATTGGAAATCTAGTTCCGAGTCTGCCTCGATGGTGCGTGAAATTTTTAAATTTTCTAGTTTGGTTGCATTTTTTCGCAGTCAAAGTCAGATGATCTTTTTGCACTCCGAGGGGCATAACTTGCTCAATTTTGCTCCATTTTTTGAAAATGAATAGGCGTCGAAAAGGTGGTTCTGTGATATTTCCAGATCTGTAGTTTATTTCATCACAAAATTCTTTAGGTACACAGAGATTTGTCTCAAACATATACTACTTTCTATTGTTTTCTGGCTTTCAGTTTGTACTGGGGATTGGATTTTTGCATTGTGGGGGGTTTCTTGCTTTCTGTCATTTACATCAGAAAACCAGAATCTATAAACACCAAAACAAAAAAAACCCTTCTGCATCTTCTGTCTAGTTCTGAAAGACCACTAAATAATAATAATAAAAATTCAGAGCAGTTGAGGCACAGTTCACAGGATGGCCGATAGATCTATTGAACCTCTCACACCGCATAATTATCACACTTGGAAGGGTTGCATGATGACACTTCTCCAGTCTCGAGGGTTATGGTCCTGTTTGGATGAGGTTCAGCCTCAGTTGACTCGCCCCTTTGAGGTTATGCAGCACAAGAACAATATGGATCAGGCTATGGGATTGATGGCTTTGCACATTCAGACAGCCTCCTATTTCATCTTGAAGGGTGTCTCACACCTAGAGCCATTTGGACCAAGTTTGATGGACTTTTTGGCACTGTCAACGAGTTCAGAGCATTGCAGCTTGAGGCCGAGTTGACTTCCTTGGTACCTGATTCATTTCCTTTCATTGAGGACTTTCTGATGAAGTTCAAACAGCAGAGATCTATCTTGCAGGGTTGTGGCAAGATTAAGACTGATACAGAGTGCATCTTCCTGATCCTCTCCAAGCTTCGGGGTCCATTTCAGATCTTCTCTTCGACATTCTATTCCACCATGGATGCATTGGGAAACCGCTTTACCATGCCTACATTTGAGGTGTTTTGTGATGGTTGACACGAGAGCAAGCCAAGATATCACAGTTGGATGCTCTCACAGGATCACAACACCAAGCATTGGTAGCACAGTCATCTCAGGGGAAGCAGAAGCAGAAATAGAAACCAAAGACCATAGAGCATTGGAAGGATTCTAGTTCACAACACACCTCTGATTCACCTTCTCCTAAGGGGGAATCATCGAAGAAAGACAGACCTAAGTGTGCTTATTGTACTAAGCCAGGACATGATGAGTCCAAGTGTTATGAGAAGAAGATAGATGCATATGCAAAACAGGTTTCAGATTTGACAGCTCTTCTTGAGAGGAACAATATTCATCACTCTTCTTCATCTACATTAGGCGAGTCTTCTTCTTCTTCATCATCATTCCAGACAGATGGACAAGCCCCACATAAGGGTCATGCATTATGTGCAACCACCAGTTCACATTCATCTAGATGGCTACTAGATTCAGGTGCTTCACACCATATGGCATCTTCTCAGAACATGTTCTCATCTTTCGAGGCTACATCCTCACCACACATATTGATGGGTAATAACACTTATATGAGTGTATGTGGGAAAGGTTCTATCAACATTGATGATGGTACATTCAATGATGTACTATGTGTTCCATCTTTGTCCACTAACCTTCTCTCCATCTATCAGATTGCTCACAGTGGGACAGGGAAGACAGTTGAGTTCACACCTGATTCAGTGCACATCAGAGACATTCAGACTGGCAACATTGTTGCAACAGGGACAGTTGATCATTCTTCCCGTTTGTATGCATTCACACACTTTGGTCCACCATCTCCATTGTCTGAGTTTTCCTCTCTTTCTACAAGAGAGCATGCAGTATCTGAGGTGAAGTTTGGTCACTTGAACTTATGTGTTCTTCCATCTGTTCATGAGACTAGTGTTGAGACTTCTACACCTCTACCTCCTGTTGAGATCACATCTGTTCAGCAGGATTCCTCTTCAGCTATGACTAACATTGTTGCTCCACTCATCGAGCCATCACATGTAGTTGTTGAGGCCATATCAGAGGATATTCCTTTCCTCACAGATGACAGTTTTAGCACACCTATTATCCCATCTTCATTGGAGATTCCATTTCAGGATCATCTTGAGTTGTTTGATTCACCATCTTGTTATTCAAACACTCCTACTGCAGTTTCGTTCTTCAGTGAGCATCATCTAGGACTTCTATTTTCACCTCACATCCAGGGATTTCCTCTTCCTCGACCGTTGGATCTGTTTCTTCCTCTGAGGAGACACATTGTTTTGATCATTGGCACAGGGGTTCTCTCATTCTGGGCGGGCTTTGGAGTCTCTTCTCTCTCCTATGGGGGGACCATATTTTGTACTTGTGTGATAGAAGCAGTTCTTGGGGGGTCATGTTGAGTCCTCCTTCTATCTCTCTTCTTCTTTCACTCTTGTTCATCTCTTTTTGGAGAGGAGTTTTTTCCCACTGGGTTTTCTCCTTTTCTCCGCTTTACAGAGATTTGGTTGTATTTGGGTACCTGATCAGGCCTAGTTGCCGGGACCCAATTTTACTTTCATGCATTGTAGTTCCTTTGCTTTCTTCTGCATTGTTTGTAGCTGCATTGTAGCTCATCTTAAGGGGGGGTGTTAGAGTAAAGTAATTAATTAACTTTACTCTCCTCTTAAGAATTCACTTTATGCACATATATTAGTCATTTAATAATTAATATTAATTATTAAATGCACTCACCTTTAGGGTTAGGGTTTCCTTTAGGTTTAGATCTCCTTTTATAAGGATTGATCTCTTGTATTCACCTCTCTTGATTCATTCATTTTTCTGATAATACATTTTGCACATTGTCAGAGCCAAACCCTTGTTTTGTTCTCTCTCTTTCTCTGTGACAAGTTTCTTGCATGCAGGTGTTCATTGGGTTATGTGGATTTGTATTTCTCAAATCCTACATTTTGTTCTTTTTTCTTGTTTTCTAAATCATTCTAGTCTAAATACTTGTATGCACATAGAATTTAATCAATATTAGAGCCAATTTGATAGCTACATATCTCATGAATCTTTGTAGCTGGTTTTGTTAGTTCAACTGAACAAGACTATGTGCTGCACCATTTAAAGGTGCATGCAGAACCTACTCGGTGTCCAAATTAAAACCCCTCTCTTTAAAAGCTCACACCATTTTATATGTAGTTGTGAAAAAATATGGTGAAGTATAAAGCAATTTTCTTTGATTTTATTAACTCTTTGGGGCATGCATGGAGAATAACTAGGAGAAATTTTCATTTTCAATATTTTTTATTCTTTATTTTAGAATAGATGTTTAAATTCTTGAAAATGTTCCAAAAAATAGATGAATGGATGGAAATTTATGGAAAATATTTCATTTTCTATGAAATTTTTGAATGCTTAAGGCTAAATCTACTTAAGTGATATAAAAATTTGTGGATGTTCATGAAATTTTATTTCAATTCTTTCAATTTCATGATGTTGTTTTATGATTGAATTGGAAATATTGTGTAGAATGCTTATGATTCTTAATGAAAATAGAAACAACCATATTCCCTTTGAGATTAACAACAGTATCACATCATACCCTTAAGTGAACCTAGTATAGTCAAGACCTAACTACTAGAGACTTGGGATTGAACTAAGCCAACCTTTTCCTATTAAACAGATTCCTCTTTTAGCTTGTCTTTGTTCTAGATATTTCAAGAAGGATAGGATCTTCACAGTTTTCCTGTAAGGAATTTATTTGCACTATTGTTTTGATTAACATCATCATCATTAGGAATTGGTACTAGAAGGAGGGACCTTATTGTTGTTCTTTGGTTTTGTTAGGTTTTAAACTGGATTTCCGTAGAGTCACTAGATCTCGATCTACTTATCATCGTGTGACTTTAGTCGAACTTAGTGGTTGAATTTCATCTAGACCTCAAAAGTCTAAAAGTGTAAGTGCAAGTTAGCAGGATCCAACTGCTATAACACCACCATCACCCCCCATAGAGATGGATTTATTCACATAGGGTCACCAATTCAATTTTCCATATATAATGATATACCAAAAAATATTGATAAGTTGTGTCCTAAATATTATCCTCACAAAGATGGAGAGGAAAATATCAATAAATTTAAGGACACATGTTTTAGAGCAAGGATTCAACATGAAGATGTCGTATGTAATTTGTTCCCATACACCTTAAGGAATGGAGTTTACCAATGGTATATCAACTTACCTTGTAATTCTATCAAATCATGGCAAGATTTGGAAAGTCCATTTTTGGCCCGATTTAGAACATTGATTGATCTTGCTTTGTTATATCATCAATTTTCTCAAATCAAGAGGTTCAAAGGAGAGCCTATAACTGCTTTTAATGATAGATTTCAAAAGGATTATTCTATTCTACAGGAACCTTAAATGTAGTGGATAATTTGTCTGCTATTGTAGTTTATTATATGACAATAGATCCTTTAACTACTATGTTTGTAAAGCAAAGGGAAAATCCTCCTACTACTCTACCTGAAGCCTATGCCAAAGTTGTAAGTGTAAATTTAGAAATGAAACACCTTGGAAATGGATCACTACAAATGGTGAAAATGGATTGAATAATTATCCTATCCCAAGTGTAAATGGAGTCCCTTTGAATCACCCTATGGCTCCTAATGTTTATCCTTTGATGGTCCAGAATGGGACATTTCCTCATAATACCTTTTTTCAGCTAGGAAATAGTCAAGCTTTAGTCCCTCACCTTGGTCTGACTATTATAGAGCTACATCCTAACATAAATTCTTTCTTCTTGCAAACTTAGGAAAATCATAATGTCAAAATTTTAGAGGAAAATGAAGACATTAAAGAAATAACAACTCAACTCAAAAGATTAACCACAAAGGTTACACAATTGAGAAATCAAAACTTTTATGCTCAAAATAACAACCATAATTCACAAAATCAAGTGTATAATGCTCCCAGACCACCTATACCTTGGAATACATGACCAAACAATGGAGGAGTATCAACACCTTTAGATAACCCTAATCCTTCTAATGAAAGATCCACATTGAAAGTGAATTAAGTTGATCTTGCGATGAATAATTGGTGTATAATTCATAATACAAACACTCATGCTGAATTAGATTGTTCACATTTTAACATTGCTTTAGATATGTTTCTAGCCACTACACATTATAATGAACAATGTGACTCTCATCCTCCCACAGGAAATGAGTTGGTTCCAATAGGATATGATTCCACATTAGTTCTTGAAAATTGTGAATGTGTCAAGCCACCTACTGTTGTTACAAGTCACACTCATGAATATGAAGGAGATAATTCAATAATGACTTTAGAAACATATACGTTTCCTTATCAAGATGAAAATAAACCTCAGGAAGAAGTTGACAAAATTCATACTTTTCAACAATATCGGAAGGGACATAATTATAACCTGAGAAGTAACACCAATGGTGGAAGTAAATTCAATGGTCCATTAACTATGTCAATTCTACCTTAAAAAATTGAATACTCCACTTGATGATAAATCAAGCAATAATCCAAGGTTACCTAAGGTAACCTCTAATTATAATTCATCGAATACTTCGTGAAGTGAAAAAGTAGATTTTACTAAGCAAAATAATTTGACTAATTATCTAGTGGAAGAAATAAAAAAGCTAAAGATCAACATTTCTTTATCAGAATTTCTCAAAACACCTATGATCAAGAAAGCTTTCTTAAATACTCTAGAAGATCTTCCAAATGAAGGAAAATTTAAGGAATCTCTAGTGAAAGATAATCATGCTAAGGAAAAAGACAAGAATATTGTTCATACAGTGGATGCACATGTGGCCTTTTACAAAGGAAAATTGGAATACCCACCATTTTTACTCACGCTAAGAGTATTTGCTAAAAATATTCATAACTACTTAGTAGACTCTTGAGCATCTACTAATGTGATGCCTTTTTCCATATGTCAGACACTAGGATTAACTCTAACAAGTTCTTTAAAGAAAGTTACTCAACTCGATAAAATTGAAGTAAATGTAGTTAGAGAGTTAACTAATATTCACATGCAATTAGCATCAAATCCTAGGATTCAATATTATATAGGCATTCAAGTTGTCAAGATACTTGATACTTACGATATGTTATTGAGTAGAGATTAGTCTAAAACTTTGAATGGATATATGGCTGGCCACAAATTTCTCACATATGTGGATACCATGGAAAGGAGTTCCTAATCAAATCATAATTGAATCAGATTGTGATTCTTCCAAAGATGAAAATAGTCCTTATGATAAATTTTGGAACAATATTGTTATAGAAGCTCGAAAGAGCGATAAAATTGAAATTTCACTAAATTTTTTGTTGTTGTAGGATTGGTGCAGGTTACATAATGTTGTACATTCAAAAGACAGTTGCATGATGTGTTTGGAAATAATTCACAGGATCAAAAACCAGTGTTGATCAGAACATGACAAGATCAAAAGGTTTAAACTAGAAATAAATAAAGACATAATTCAAGTTACACAGACTGAAAAAGATAATTCAATGATACCGAAGAATGGTAAATTATAAGTTACTGATGATCAAGCCTAGATTCTTAAATTTGATGGATTCAAATCAAAAAAAGGAATTGGAATTGGAGTTGAACTCATCATCTTACAAGGTAAGCCTTTTCTTGATGCTTATCGATTAAAATTTCAATTTACTAATAATGTGGTAGAATACGAATCCCTTATACATGGCCTAATCCTCGCAATCAAGAAGAAAGTAAAAATTCTCAAAGTGTTTGGTGATTCTGAATTAGTAGTTAAGCAAGTTTGAATGTAGTACATTTGTCACTACAAGTGATTTTCCAATTACTGACATAGAGTGTGGGACCTAATAGAATATTTTGGTTCATTTAACATCACTCACATTCCAAGATGATTTAATTAGAGAGCTGATGCTTTGGCTACTACTTCTAGTAGTTTAGAACCTTTAGATGCCTTAGATTTAATGAGATTCATAGTTGAGCTGGTACAATTAGCTTTGGTTCTCGATAATGTTACAAATTTGTAGGTGTTCAAAGATGACTAACTTATACTAGAATTCATCACTAACTCTGGTATCTTCAAAGTGCAAATAATTGAAGAGATAAATCATCCTGATGGGGAGATTCAAGATGAAGAACTAGCTCAAATTAAAGATAATAATATTTAAAAAGGGATAATTGAGTTAGAATAATTATTTGACATTGATAAGATAATTAGATAGAAATATTTTCCATAGAGTGATGGGGGACAATCTGAGTTATAAAATTTGCATACTAAAGAAAATCCTAATAATGTGCTCATAGGAAAGGTTTGCACTGAAGAAGAAAAGATAAATATTGCTCAAGCACTTAAAGATTACTAGAAAGTTATAGCATGATATGAAGATCTATAATCCTATGATACTTCCATCATCACACATACAATACCATTAAAGCCTAATGCAAAACCTTTCTGATAGAAACAACATCCACTAAATGCACTTTTAGAGCCATTAATTCAAAAGAAATTCCAAAAGATTTTATTAGCTAAAATAATTTTTCCTATCAAACATTCTACTTGGGTGAAAAACCTAGTGCCCATAAGGAAGAACATAGATATACGATTGTGTGTAGATTTCCAAAATCTCAACAAGGCATCTGAGAAAGATAATTATCCACTACCCTTACTAGAAGAAGTGCTACAAATAATCAATGGTTAACAAATGATGTCCTTTTTTGATGGATTCTTGGGATATAATCAAGTAATGGTAGCGAGGGAAGATCAGATGAAAACAACATTCACCACAAAGTGGGGAAATTTTGCTTACATAAGGATGCCATTTGGATTGATAAACATTGGAGCTAAATTTCTAGAGGGCCATGGGCTATTCTTTCATGAGTTGATAGTAAAATGCATTATTGTTTTCATGGATGATATCATAGTGTTTTCAAAGAACAAAAGAAATCATGTTTGAGATCTCTGAGCAACATTGCAGAAGTGTGAAACTTACGGAGTTTCAGTAAATCCTAAGAAATGCATTTTCGGGGTAATTGAAGGTAAATTGTTGGGACACATTATTTTTTTAAGAGGTATTTCTATAGATCCAGATAGAGTGACTACACTTTTCAAGCAACAACCCTTGGGAAGTAAGAAAGAATTGAAATCATATTTCAGTAAGATTAATTTTTTCCAAAAATTTATCACTGTATTTTTCAAAATAGTGAAACCACTCAATGATATGTTGAAGAAAGATGCAAAAATAGAGTGGAGAAATGAAGCTAAGATTGAATTTGAAAGAATAAACAATGCAATTATGGAAGCACTAGTATCGGTAAGTATGGATTATGTTAAACCTTTTTATATTCACTCTTTTGCTTCAAGTCATACTTGTGCAGCAGTACTAACACAAAAGGGACAAAATAAAGAAGAAAATTCAATTGCTTTTGTGAGTGCTCCATTTAAAGAGGCAGAAGTGCATCTATGGTTTCTTACATTTTCATTAGTGAAAGTGCATATAGGTTGCATTTTTCCTTTCTTACATCATTTTATCTCATTAAAAGACTAAAAAGTACATTGTCAATCATCCTAATTGCATTTAGGAACATTTCTATTGCATAAAAAATTTAAAAAATTGCATTCAAATTTGCATCCAATTGCTTGTCATTAGTTACTTTTTCTTGCATTCATTTTCCTAGTTTTCTATTTCTCAACACTAGGTTCCTGAATAGGGAACTTGGGAACAATGTAAACAATCTAAATATTTCTTTTTTCTGAAAAAAAAAACCTTTATTGGGACTAAAATTACCTTACTAGAATCTTAGTCTTTCTATGGGTTTTTGGCTCAGAACCCTATCTATGATGTTTGCTTCATGTTCTAGTTTTTGGACCCTTAGAATTCCATCAGTAGGACCAAGATTCCCTTACTAGCATCGTAGTCCCGATTGACTTTGACTTTCTAGTTTTCATGGTTTGAAATTGATTTTCCATGCTTCTATTTGCTACTTTCAGTTTTTTGCTACAATTAGCAGAGTTACTATTATTTGAATGTATTTCATTTGAAGTGTAATTGTAAGCATAGGATATTGTGTTCATTTCACTTTCTTTGGTTTACCCCTTACATGAGTTGTACTACTTGGTGTCCTACTATCAATACTATGATGAGACGAAGTGTGAGATTTATGGTATCCCACGATAAAACACTCATTGTGGATCTTAGGTTATCAAGCTCTCTTACTCATAGTATTGGTATTATTTCACTAGGTATGGATTGTGCCTTTGATACCTCTTTTGTTATGCCTACCTTACCTACAAGTGCTATGCCAAATGTTCAAACAATGGCTGATCATATCCCTCAAGAAAACATGATGAAAATGCATGAAGACCTAGCACATTTACAAAATAGCATGAGTACTGAAAAAATTTCCAATATTGTTATACCTTCCATAGATAGCATTCACCACATGATGGAAAGTGATGAAGGACTGGAAATAGTGCGTAACATAGCTCAAATCTTTGGAAAACATTTTCCCTCCACCACCAATGGTGCTCAAACTTCAAAAAATATGCAAAGCCAAGGAGGAATTCAAATTCCTCCTCCTTCAACTATAACCTCTATTCCTACCTATACAAATCCTCAAGTGACCACAATGATGCAACCAACTAGCAATATATTTCCTACCTCAAACATTTCCACTAGTGTTCCTTATACCTATGTGGCATCTAACCTTATATCTCCTCACATAAGCAATCCATTCACTTGTCCTCCCAACACATACACACCACCAGCATATTCACCTCCATCTCAAAACACAAACAATGACCCTATCATTAACCACCATCTACAAAGCCTTTCATCCATTCAACATCAAGTTTCCACCATAAATCAAAATAAAAATGGTCCACCTTCATACTATGTCAAAAGAAATCCACTATCTTTGGAGACATTGAGAAATCTAGTGCCACAAGGTATAAAAATCCCTAGATTGGAGAAATATGGAGGAAAGGGAGATCCTTCTAATCATGTTAATTCCTTTACTACCTTGTGTAGTGAATTTATCCTTAAGGACAAACTTTTGGCTAAGCTCTTTACCCAATCATTGAAAGATGTTGCCTTGGACTAGTTTTCTACATTACCAAATAACTCAATTCATTTATTTAATGAACTTGTTGAAGCCTTTATTAACCATTTCCAAGTGCATATGGCTCCTAAAATGGCATTAGCTGATTTGATGAGATGTAAAAAAAAATGAGGGTGAAAAAGTCACTGACTTTATTTGACATTACCGATCGCTTTATTCCCAAATTAGTGTGAAGATTCTTGATTCTCACCTTCAAAATACATTCATAGAAAATTTATAAAGATACGAGAAAGCTTACCATGATAAAATTCCCTTCCTTCATGCACTTGTGCACTACCCTTCAAGATTATCAAAATTCTGTAGGTAGTTGTGAACCCAAAACCACCTCTACCCATCCTAAAAAGTTTGAATCTTCAAACCAAAACACCTACCAGCCTTTTAGAAGACAAAATAAAAGTTTCCTTCAACTAAATTCCACCTCCCAACCTACCCAACAAGTTGATACCCAAGTAGTTGCTATAAAGAAGAGTAATTCTTATATCTTTGGGGATCCACAAAGATAATTTACTCCCTTAATCAACACACTTCACAACATCATGACTCAACTATTAAACAAGAACATGATTACCTTACCTCATGTTTGACCTATTGACCCTAGCAAGCCATTACCTTTGAGCTTTAGACACAATACCTATTATTCTTATCACCAACAAAAAAGACATGATATAAAACATTGTAATTGTCTTAAACATCTTGTGCAAGACCTCATTGATTCTAATCCTATCCAAATTGGAGGTGTGAATGATAAAGGTAATAAATATATAGCTCCTCCAAACCAAAACTTACAAATATTTACCAATCCCATGCCTAACCATAATATTTTAAATTTGTTAAGGCTAGTGAAACTAAGCCCAATGTGATGAGCGTTGAAAACGATGATGAGAACATGGACAATAATGAACAAAGTCCTATGGATGATGATGATCAAAATCCTATGGATACTAATGACCAAAGTCCTACTAGTACAATGATAGGAGTGATTGAAATCGAGCCTCATAAACAACAAACCAAAATGCCTATTGGCATTACTTTCTCTTCTAAAGAAATAATCAAACATGCACTTGATGGTCCTCTTTACATAGCCGACAAAATCAATGACAAGCCCACTCTTGGGATTTTAATTGATCCCATCTATGAAGAGAATGTGATCACAAAAGAACTCTTATATGTGCATGAACTCACTCAAGATAGATATGATAAAC
The DNA here is from genome assembly GCA_007258455.2 of Sequoia sempervirens. NCBI lineage: Eukaryota > Viridiplantae > Streptophyta > Pinopsida > Cupressales > Cupressaceae > Sequoia > Sequoia sempervirens. The sequence goes on from VDFB02281492.1 coordinate 250,946,445, forward strand.
TGAAAGCATGATGGTTTTTCTCATGCTATAATGGGCTTGATCACATTCCCTTTACAAGAAGGACCGAAGAAATTAAATGTATCATTATCTATCATCTCTAATTCAGATCAATTTCATGTGAAGTTAGTCTACAAATGGCTTCGCTCCGTGAATGTGTTCCCATATGTTATCCAAAAGTTCTTAAATTTTACATTCAACAATGAAATATTCACTGTGAACCATAGTGGATTTAGACCTCATTCTTCCCATGGAAATTTTTCCTTAGACTATTTTTGGCCTGAGCCCATGGAACCTATAAGACCTTGTGAGGACTTCTTTTTATTATCCTACAAAAAGATCAAAGAAAAATGCATATCCAAGTTATCCCTTAAAATTTTCCTCCACCTATGCTCGAACCTCCATCCCTTGAAGAAAACAAGATTGAGCTTAAAGCCCTCCCAACTAACCAAGACCCATCCATAAAAAATACTTTTCCTATTTCCTAGAAAAGACCAAGAGAGAAAAAAACAAGTCCTAATCTACCTCCTAAACAATTTATAAAGCCAAAGAGAAAGTGGTTGAACAACCTTCCATGGTTTCTTCCATTCTTTCCTCACAAGAAGAAAAGGAACCTATGGTTGACAAACCCACTCCTACACAAACGCAACTTGAAAAGTGTAATAAATTAAACCAAAATTATAGAGAGAATAGGTGTAAAAATTGTGTTATTTCTAGAAATATGAATGAAGAGAACAACATAGAAAATAAAAATCACAATTTGACAGAAGTAATAAATGATGAGCCTCCTCCATTTCCAAAACCAATATATCCTATGTCTCCAACACAACAAGGACCAACGCCTTCTACGGATATTATCATTCGTCCTCCTATTGTGGTTAACTTGGATGACAATGAAGAAACAACTAAAATTGATGAGGAAGTGCATAGTGAGTTGATTTTTTTATTTTCCTCTTCCATGAGCTTAAATGATAACAACCGTGGTGATCCTCCTAAATCAAGTGATGCACCACGTATTGAATCTGGTGATTCACCTAGTTTAGTTCAGTGCTTGATGTTTTCTCTCTCACTGGTGATCTATATTCCACATATACTGAGCAAGATTAGGATACAAATGACCAGTTGGATGGTTTAATCGCATGTGCTTTACTAGTAATTTTGCTTAATTTTTGGTTGATTGCATGTGTGTAATGTGATCCCCCGTATTGTTTGATGTTTCCTCTCTATGCGCATACCTCTATTTGTACCTTCATTCTTCCATATGTCATAAAAAAAATCATTTTCTTTAGTCTTTACCTTTTATTTTCATTTATCTTTTCATTTTTGTCTTGTTTTTTCCTTTTTGTGATGACGCAAGGCGTCAAGACACCCTATCTCTTACATGTTGACTTGATTTTTTTTTTTTCGCTCTCTTTGTGTCTTTCTTCCAATTCTATGTGTATTTTGGGAATGATTATAGTTCCTAGCTCTCTAATATCATTGTAGCAAGAACATGCTAACCTTGAATCCATAGATCCCTTATGTGTTTTTGGGGGGCAACCCTCTTTTCCTTTTTATTTTCATGTTTTGGCTACTTTAAAGTAATTTCTCACAACATGGTGTTTATCAATTTCTTTAAAGTGGGGGCATACATTGGCATTATTTTGGCATGATTTACTTTTACATTTATTTCCATGTTCCTCGATGTGATTTTCTTACTTCATGCGATGTGTTTTTCTCTTTGTGCTAACATTGGGAGTAATGTCCTTCAAGAGTTTGATCTATCTTATCATATTACATTCCTCTTAGTGGTGATGCAACACACTGCATTCCCTAATTTGTGAATCCATTATCCTTTGACTGGTCATCTCTTGGATACATTAGGAACGATGTCCCCAAAGATTAAGACCTCACATGGACTAAGTAAAATCCCTTTGAACATCCCTCTTTCCTGTTGCATGTATTTTATTCATGTACCTTATTAAATTCATGGAGGTATGGCTTTGATATGGTTCCCTGGGGCTCACCTAGTGAACAACTAGCTTCACTGGCCCTCGTGAGCATGCATTTTCTTTCTTTTTTCCTTATCATAGTCATGGGGGTATGACTTTGATATCGACCTCTTGGGGCTCACCTAGTGGACAACTAGCTTCACTAGCCCTTGTGAGCATATGTTTTTTTGCATAGTGGACAATGCGTTCCACTTGTAAACCTCTTTTGGAAAAACAACCTAGACCTAATCCATAGTGCGTTGGATGGCCAGTCGAAGCTTGATTCATTGCATTTTTATTTTTTTGTTCTTTTTACTTTTCTATCTTTCATGGTGTATGTTTGCAATCTGGTTATGGCTTTATATATCATCCACAAGTGTGTTCCTTTGTGCTTATGTTGGCCTATCATAAGATCTTGATCTTGGGAGCTTTGTCACCCTCTTGGTTATTTTCATCCTATCTTACTAAATTTTGTACATTTGAACCCCTCTTGATTGCATGGTTGGCTACTTTAGTGTGAGTTTGAAGCAAGTTCATCCTCTCACTAAAGTGGGGCCTAAATGTAGTGTAGGAAAATGCATAACCTTACATTTTCATAATTTTTTGGGCCTAACTTGCTTTATTTATCCTTATTTATGTCTTAATTGGTCCTATTTTGCATCCACAAGCCTAATAAATTATATCTTTTTATGGCTAATCCCGATAAACATTAAAGGGTAAATGATAATTTAAAGATTCTAGTTGTGTGTCCCTAATTTTTGGACTAGGAATAAGATGCCATCTAGGGTGTCTTTGTCCTCCAAAGGTTTTGGGACCCTCTTTTCAAAGGCACCTTAAATGGGCCCCTTTTTTATTTTGTGCCCTAAGTTTCATGCCTCAAGACTAAGACACCAACTAGGGTGTCTTAGTCCCCCTTAGGTTATTTTTGGGATTTAATTTCAAATCTTGGTGAGATTTAGCCTACTTTAATTAATGAATTCATATGTCATCTTATTGTGGTTTAATTTTGGAATATTAAGTATAGATAAGTATAAATACAAGGTTCCTTCTCTCATTTTCTCCTAACAAGCAATCTAATCATATCCAATCATTCAAGTATTCATGCATTCAAGAGAAATTCATCAAGCATTTGGAGCCATCATCAAGATTCGAGCATCATATTATCAAATATATTCTTGCATCATGTGTGTTTTTGAGCTAACATTTGTAATGTAGGGTTTTCATTCAAGCATTTCAAGATCTACATTCAAGCTAGCCACTTCACACAAGTTTGCAGACTTCATAACAAGGGTTTGGTGAGTTGCAACATAGTAATTTTTTCATTCATCATTTCCCTCCTTCATTCTATTTCATTCCAAGGTTTAATTACCAACCAGGGGTTTGACAAGGGCAAACCCCCATTTACTAATAATCAACAAGTTTTTCCTCTCTTACATGTTCGTGTTTTCAGATTTAGAATTGAAGATCATTTGAAGTGAAAAGTTGTAAAGTTGCATTGCAAGGTTGTCATCTTCATAGAAACTCACCTATAGGAAAGATCTGGAAATTTCAGGACTTAAGATCTGAGAAGAAGGAATTGTGTACATTAAGCATCAGGGTCACATTTAGATATTTTAGAAATTCAAGATGGGACTAAGTTGGTAGTAATGGAATCTTAGACCTCCAAGTGGTATTTTGTAGAGATTATTTCAAATTCTTTTTTGAGATCTTCCCTAATAAATAGCAGTGATACTAAGACAAAAATAAGGGAATCTTAGTCCTCCATAGCATATTTTTGTAGCATTTTTGCATTTTCAGAATCCTCATTACATTTCTAAACTTCCCAAGTAGATACATCCTAACTTGCTATTGCTTAATTTCATCATTTGCACTCATTATTTGACTTGCATTACTAGGTTTTGTGAGTTAAATGATAAGTTTTCATTTCCAAGCTTTTTCTCGGTGGTGAACCCCTCAAACCCTAAAGAACCCCCTCCTAGGTCTTCCTTGTTGAGAATGGACTCACCTTTGTGTTGATAGTCAATCCAATTTGTGATCCTAGGACATCCTTGAATGACAATAGAAGAATAGTGGTGTTATATGACCTAGGCCATAAAGTATCCCCATTCCCCCTTTTTTTTCCCCTATTGTTCAAGACCCATGAGAATTCTAGTTTTGGGTGGGAGGAAGATTAAGCAACAACAATAGTTCCTTGACACACACCCATAGATGAGTTAGCTAGAGAAAGCTAGGAGTAGGGGGTATGCATTTTAATGATATTCTGGACAAGGTAGTAAGGGGCTAGTTAGGTGGCTTGTTCCTATGGTAGGAGGGTTGCTGGCCAAAGAGAGTATAGAGGTTTTTTGACTAGGTTCAAAGACTTGGCTATACATATGATAGTCTCACATATAATTATTGTGTAATTGTATGTTCTATGAGTTGAGATTGGATTGTGTGGAAATTTTTGTTTGCATTGTGCTTGAATTTCCTTCTAATAGATGTGTGTCATAGAAAAAAGGACCTCTTGCTTGACAAGGGAATAATTCATGATAAATTGGACTTAATGAGGCCTTGATTTAGTGTTGAGAGGCATTTATTCATCCACAATAGGTCTTGTAAAGGTGTTTTAATGTATTGTAAAGGAATTTCATGCTTCTCTAGAATTAATGAATCCATTTTCCCTTAATTCAACATTATAAAATGTGTTTAATTTCATTATTACATCAATCTAGAAGTCTTGTAACTTAAACTTAATGTTAAACTAGTGTTGTAATATTTCCAACACATTCACATTGGTTCTTGTGCCTTCCTAGGCTATGTGGACCTCATTTTAGTGTTGTAAAGTGTATTTAATCACACTTTCACATTTAATTTTGAGTCCCAATCCCTAGTTGACCTTTACATCATCACTAATAGTTCCCTATTAACCCATATTGTGCATCTCGATTCAATATTTGATAAAATACTTGACAAAGTTGCAATTTAAACCTTATTTCCTTATCTCTTGGCATCTTAGCTATAAGAATGGCCCCTGTGGGACCCATTCACCACCATTGTGAATCAATCCCATCCAGGTGGGACCCATTCGCCATGGGTGGAAAATGAGTCCTATTTGGCCCATTTTTTACCTTTGACGACGAAAAAGTGAAATTTAAGTGTATTATTTTCACATGTCGACCTTAGGGATCCAATTTATGGGTAAATTAGGAGAATTTCCTATTATAAATAAAACCTTCTAAGCCCTAATTTACATCTCTCAATTCATTTTTAAAACTCATTCATAATTTATCTTCTCAAACAAGCTAGGGTTTTAACATTGCAAGTCATTAAGATAGAATTTTCAAACATTCAAGGAAGATTCTTCATTTTGTTGCAAAAATTCAAGATCAATCATCATGCAAGTAATCAACTCATTATGGGTATGTTCATCATGGAAAAAATAGGTAGAGAGTTAGGCAACTTGACATAAAATTTGAATAAGTTATCTATATTATTTCAAAAATATGTAAGAATAGAATCTATAGCAAATTGAATGTAGTTTCTAAACTACTAGGTTTATTTAAAAAAAAAAATCTATTTGGTGAAAATTTGAAATCTCAATGTAGTAGCACTTAAATTTCAGGGAAAAAATAAGAAGTAGGTGTCTATCACCACCTAACCATAGTAAAATGATAATATTTTTTATAAGATTTTAGATATAAATAGAGGATTCATGTCCCGATGTGATGCATATTTTTTGTAATTTTTTCCAAGTAAATAATTAATTATGATTTTTTATTACAACTTTTAAAAAATATAAAAACTTGTATGTTTGACCCCCTTAACTTGGTCAAAACTTCATGAAATTCAGTTTTTTTAATCCTATAGTATGTGAAGCATAGAATGTGACACATATTTCATATTCAAAAAATGTGATACATTTGAAAGCTACAAATGTTTTTCAATCAACCTATCAATCAGGACTTTAGTCATAATTCAAATAGAAAATGAATAATAATTATTTATTAAATTCAAAGTAAAGCATAATTTTTATTTGGTGGAAAGCTGAGAATCTCCTTTAAAACCCTTTTCGTTTCATCAATTTTGGGTAAAAAATTCGTCAGCCACATACCCTACATATACCCATCATATTGCCACTTTTTGGCCCATCATTATCCTGCACATTCCCTTATTGCATTTTTCATTCCATTCTTTCAACATTTTGGTTTAATTACCTAAAAGGGGTTTGACCAAGGCAAACCTCCATGCCCTAACATTCAACATTTTTTCTTCTCTTCTTATGCATTTGTAGATTTAGACATTTTGGAAGCTTGGAATTAATTAAGAATCAAATTACAAATTTTTTTAGGTCTTCTCTTCATTTTCCAAGGAAAAATATCAACAAAAACTCACTTTCAGGTTCAGAAATCAGAGTTTTGAAAGTGGACACCTATAGAGAATCAAAGTGAAAACCAAGAGCTCAAGATTTCACCTTTAAATATTTAGAAATTAAAAAGTAGACTCATTCACCATGGGTGGTGAATGAGTTCCACTTCCAGGTCAATTTTTGGATTTTTGCATTTTTAGATACCCTTTTGTTAGAAACAGGTTTCAAAATTGTTTTGTAGAACTAGGATTGATTCACCTAGAATGGCGAATGAGTCCCACCAAACCTGAAAATCAGCATTAGTAGCATTCAGGAATACATTTATAGTTTCCATCCATAATCTAGGTGAACACTTTCAGTTTCTTCAAGTTCTATTGCAATTTGCATTTATTTCTAGGTGTTTTTGCATTACACAATGTGTTTTCCAAAATTGCATATAACTTAGGTTTTGCATGAACATAATCAATCAATTACATTTCATAGTTGCATTTAGAACATTTCATTTAGCCTTAATAACATCACACACATCTTAATTTGAGTGAACCATTGATACTTTTGAGTGGCATTTATCTCTCTCCTTTTAGGTAAAACATCCTAAGAGTGCAAGAGTAGCCTATAAGCCCCATACCCAAAAATCTATAGTTCAAGATGTATGGTATGAAGGTGTGTTAATGAGTGTTTTATCACATATTATTTATGTATATTATTCTATTTCAATATAATTTATGTAGATGTGTTATTGAGTTTTTTGTCACATACTATTTATGTATAGTGTAGGGTATGAAGGTGTGTTATTGAGTTTTTTGTCACATATTATTTATGTATATTATTTTATATTACATTTCTACCTTTGTTAAGTTTCTAGTTGATGTTGTACTAGTAGTTATGAGGAGTTTATCCTTGGTAATTAGAGGTGTTCCTAACTGAAGGATAGGAGAAGGCGCCATTTCGGTTTGGGGAATTGGTTACCTTATATATTCTCTTGAGAGAGTGCTTAGTGTTTGAGACTTGTAGTGGTTGTTTTCTTCCTTTCTTATCATTATTTCATTTACTTGTTATATTTTAGCCCTTATGAGGGTCATATTTGAGCATCATGGTAGTGAAAATCTAATTTTTTCTCCTATGCTTAGTGTTTAGTTGCTTCCTTGGTGGTTGGGGTGTGAGTTTTGGTGTTTCCAATACTCATTATTTGGGAGTTCTTATCCTTTTTAAAGGTATTTTTGTGGATTTTTTCCTCTAAAAACCCTTATATTATTCTATATCATGTTGAGAACATAGTGTGCATAGGAAATCCTTGTTTTTCCTAAGTGGCCCAACGGAGAAACTCATAGAGTGTGTCATATTTGGAAGTGATGTATATATTCTTAGTGAGTGTTGGAGGTGAGGCAATGTTGCCTCTAACATTGTGGGATGTTTTTCCTTTGCTTTTTGGTTGTAGCTTCAAAATTTAAGGTCATGATCTTAGGAGTGACCATAGGAAGTGAAGCCTTGTAGTTGTTAGCCTTGTACTAACGAAGGCTTGGTAGGATTGTGTTCCCTTGTCCCTAATTGCGTTAGTAGCTAGATGAAGTATCTAGTGGTTTTGGTAGTCCTCAAGTAGGAATTTAATGGATTTTGGTTTGTTAGTCCTTGTAGTTGGTCTTTGTGATTGGTTGTAGTGGTGGCTGATGAAGGTAGTGTGGTGATCTCTAAGGTGGTTGTACACCTAGTAGAAGGTGGTCAGTTACCTTTGACACCTCTAGAGATGTGTGTTACCTGTTTGAGGCCTAAATTTTTAGAGTCTAGAGAGTTGATATTATACATATGTTATGTTCAAAGGATCATGTACAAATTATACATATCCTTGCTTTGTTCATGATTCTAGGAGTAAGTCTAATTTTAGCAAGGGAGGATGTAGTTCCCATCCCAATTGAACCTTGTAGTTGTGGGATCAATGGTTCAACTTCACCATTTCCATATGATTTTTGTGTTGATTGTATTGTGGATTTGGATGGAGTGTATGAGCCACCACACATTTGAGATGAGGTTCCTCAACATGTTGATTGTTGGAATTGTGCATATTTTTTTCTTGGTTTATCATTATGATTTCATTAAATGATGTAAATTATATATGTTGTGATTAAATTTGATCTAGATTATCGATTTTTAGAAGAAATTATGTATATGATAGATGTATGGATGTTATTTTATTGTTATATTGATCCTTATTAGGTGAATATTTTGTACTTTGTCTATATACACATTGAGAAAGTACCATTGAAGTGCAGTGAATGGTTATAGGTGTAGGGTTATTTCTCCACCTAGCTAAATAGGCTCAAGTTATTCCCTAATAGTAGTTAATTTGGTGATGTCACATTAGACCTCCCTATCTATCCACCAATTGTACTCAAATCAAGTATGGTATGTTTCATGTTTGATCCTATGTGAACCTGGATCTAATTTGGAATCTCTACATGTCATGATTGACAAGTAAATATCTGAATTGATAATAGGTTTAAATTCTATGTTTTCGAGAAATGATATATTAGGACTTGAATGATTATTATATTGGTTATTAAAATATTTTCTATGTTTTGGGAAAGAGTAGAAATAAAATGAAAGCATAAATGGATTTAAGCCATCGTGTAATTAAATTGTGAAAAAAAATGGGGGTGGGAATTGTAAGAACTTATGAAAAGCAACTATAGGATGAAGAGATCAAAGATAGCACAAAAGAGAGAGAAGATGAGAGAATATGATGATTGTATTATCAATATGCATGAAGATGTACTATTACAAGCATGTACAAGGCTTGCTTATAAAGGAAAGCTAGGACACAATGAAGAGCCATGAATGAGACAAGTGTCCCAATCATGTCCAAGGTAGGTAGAAAGAAATAATAGATAATTCCATGAAAGGTGGATCACCCACCTAAAGTGGAATTATCATGCCACAAAAAGTGGAGATAAAAAGATGATAACTAGATTTACCCACAAAAAGTGGAATTTCTCCTACACACACTTCCCTGTGTCCAACTCATATCTCTCAATGTATGAACAAAACTAGATGCAAGATGCAAATAACTAGGTGTCACAAGTGCAACCTATAATGATATGCATTCCCTAAGTAAGCTTAAGTAAAGTTTAATAAGTAAAATACTTATTTACACCAACACCCCCCTTAAGCGAAACTAAGGGAATGAAGACTCAAGCTAACCATGCAAGATAAAATGCAAGTTGGGTCCAGGCAACTGGGCCATGTTAGGTACCCATGTACAAGTGCAATGCAATTTCTTGCAAGCGAGGAAAGGGAGAAAACCTCATGGGAAAAACTCCCCCTCAAAAGAGAGAAGAAAATAGATGAATGTACAAATGGAGAAGGAAAAAACCTCAAGATGAGGAAAAAGTTCCCCCCATGAAAGAGAAGAAGAAGAGAGACAAGGAATCCCCCCCTCAATGTTGAGTCTCCTATAATGATGTGTCACATCTCAGACCTTGATGCGGGTTGCTTTTGGTTTTGTGTGGATTTGTTATATGACTAGATGTGTGTGGTAGAATAATAATAAATATTATGGTGTTTTGGTGTGGAGATAAATGAAAGTGTTTATTTAAATTATGAAAAGTTGAATAGTATTGAATGTGTTTTACTTTGAAAATGAAGCAAAATAGAGTAGAAATATTTGAATTTATATATTATATTGCTTGATTTATATCTTTATGTGATACTAATTCAGTTATTGTTGTGTGCCTAAGTGCACTTGAGATGCAGGAGGTCGAAGACCAAGGGTGTGATTAAGGAGAAGAGGTTAGCTTCATGATAGGACATAGTAGGATGTTCTCTCAATCACACACATGCACTTAGATTCATATAGAATGCATTTAGGAATGATAATATTTGTATGACTATTTGATTATTTACGAATAATTAATGATTAGTTAAATTAAAATATAAGCATAATAAAGTAAAGGAATTAAATTTTAATTATAGTTAATTTTAGATTTAGATTTAAAGGCTTATGCATTCTATTCTTCTTTTATTTTGTGTTAATCTTTGAGTTAATAAGTTAACTATTAGTTAGAAGACATTTAAATTTTATTATTGGGTAAATATTTTCAAATGGGGATTTGCATGCAATTAAATTAAATATTTTTCTGATTTTATAATATATTATTTTCAAGATTAGGTTTGGAGAATAAAGAAAAAGAAAACTTTAAAAAGAAAGGAGGGGTAACAGAAAAACCAACCTTTCTTGAAGTATTTAGGAATTGCTCTGCAACTTTTTTTTTTCATGGCTTCTAGATAGTATCTTGTTTTTATTTTTAGTTCCAATAGATTAGAAAATAGAAGAACAAAAGAAAAGATAAGGAGAAGAGGAAGGGTCTTGTAGGAAGGGAATCTTAGAGAAAACAAGAAGAGAAAGTGGCAAGGAGGCTTCTTCAACTGTCAATGAATTATCTAGGTTCTTCTTCATAATTCTCTTTTATTGTATTAAGCTTCCAAATAAGAGGAAATAAATTTGTTGTGTGTGCAAAGAATTGATTGTGCAAAACCCCTCTATTTTTTGTGCAAAATATTATGGTGAAATCTGTACATTCTTTTCAAAAAACTCTCTAAATTTTAAAGACAATTTCATTTCTCTGTGTCTCATTCAGAAATATCTTTTCTTTTTGAATAAATCTTTGAGAACAATCTGATGCTAGATTGTTTGATTATTATACATATTAATACATATATATATATATATATGTTTAAAATATATATATATATTCATATATTGGAAATCTGTGTTGAATGGGACGCCTGTGTATTAAAAAGGAAATTCAAATTTAATGTATGGCGTACTTGTGTTTATATATTTTTATTTTGTTGTGGTTACTTATCAAAGGAATGGGCGATTGGTTTCCCCAGTCGTGCCCTCCCCATAAGGGAAGGGCTACGCTATGGGGGACAACACTCCCTCCATAGGCCATAGCTTGTGGAGGAGGCACTACCTTCCATAGGCAGCACCTCCCCATATGGGGGACCATAAGCCCTAAGTACACTATATTTTCTCCTTTTAAAATTGTTTAAAGATCTTTAAAACTGCGTCTTACCTATAGAGTTTCGTATGGAAATATACAATGTATAGTTTTGATATATATACATATGTTGTATATATATATATGTATATTTACTCTATATATATACACACACACATTTATAAACAAACATGAATACTAAGTTGTGAAAATATTCTTTCATGATAAAATTATTTTTCTTTTGTAAAAGATTCCTGAGCCATAAATATATATACACATAAAATACTTACATATGAAAATCTGGGAAATGAGATACTCTTACTTGAAATACTTATATACTTTTAAATGTAAAATATACAAGTATACAAATATATGAAAATATATACATGTATGAATATCTGTCTACCACAGTAAATAAATATATAGATATGTAAATCTGGGCATTAATATGGACTGTTTTTATAATAAAATCAGGTTGAAACCATGCATATTGTCACAAACTTGGCATTTTCTGAATATATATATATATAGTATGAATGTATGTATATAAACACATTGAAAAATATATTTATATGAATGAATATTAATATAGGTTTTAACACTCAAAATTTTAATCTCATACCTTCAATGGGAGATTAGTTGTCAAATCTAAGATACATCATTCTTGAATCTGAATATGAATAGGTAAAATTTTGTGCTAGAATTATTTATTTTCTTTTTCTCCTATATGTTGACTTAGTATTCTTTGCATATATTTCTAAATGTACCTCCATTAAAATATGTGGGAAACCTATGCATTCCATTCCATACTTATAAGGCGGATTTGTGAAGTTTCTTTTTAAATTTATATAAATTTGGTATTTTGGTCAATTATTCAAATAAAAGTTAGAACTTGCGAATTCATACACTCTCTTTTCAAAAGACCAAACTTAGATCATTTTGAAGGAATAGGAATTGAGTTGCAAAACCAGCTTGTGATCAATTTTTCACTTAAGTTAGTGTGGTAATGTAAAGTAATTTGTGAATCTTGTGTGAAGTTTGTAATTTTTAGAATTCCTTTGTAGTTGAGATGTGTAAAATAGAATGGAAACTTAGACGGAAAATGTATTATTTAATTGTTATGTTGGGAAATTTCTGGGACAGGATGTCGAACTTGGACCCACAGAGATGATATTTTTACCTTTTCTAAAACTATCAATTATTTATTTATGCTTGGCCAAGCACATGCACCATTGAAATAGATGGAAGAAAAAGCCTAGAAATAAATGTATATAGGTCTCTGCCACCTCCTGTCTACAAGAAATATGTGATTCTCATGTTAGGAATGCATATAGGCACCAGGCTTGCATCGAGAGTTCCCTCCTACTTTGTTGTTTCAGGTTGCTAGGCTCCTCATGTAGGGTCAAGGATTTCATCGAGTTAGGAAGAAACCCGGGGAAGTCTTGTACTTTGTGGTTGGGTGGAAAAGGGGCCTTAATCACACTCTTGGCCTTAGCTTGCAAGAAGACAAGTAGTGTCACGACGGTTGAGGTTCAAAGTTTCTTATGTTATAAATGTATTCATTTATTATTTTGACTGGCTTGTAAAGCCCACTTGTAAATGTAACTTAATTTGACATACATTATTGAAACATTGAAATAGATGTATTGGAATGAAAGTTTTGATGTAACATTGAAATAGATGTATTGATTGAAAGTTAATGATGTAATTTGAATAAGAATGAATTTATGGAAAACTCATTGATATGCAAATGGAATTTACATATGTATCATTGCAAAGATATTTGTTGCAATGCTATTTACTTTTTTTGCATACATGGAATAAAATTTATTAAAAAATTTCCTTTTGAGAATTTATGGAAAGATCTTGATCTATGCATCCTTTACTTTTATTATACTTGGAATGTAATGAGTATGACAACCTATGTGGTTAAATGAACATCACCTTTTGAGTGTTACATGATGGTAGAAGCTTGAAATTGACTACTAAAGATGATCCAATCTCGCAGAACAACATTCCTCCCCTTAGGAAGAAAAAAACCATGAATGTATGTAGGGTATCAAGAATATGGATGATGTGTGATGATGTCTTTGAAGCATGCTCAAGTGTCTCCATGTCGATCTTGAAAGATGACACACTCCAAATAGGAATTCTAGGCCACACTACTAAAGAGGAAAATACAACATCTAGTAGAGATGAATGTAGAACATGATCCAAAGGTACATGAATGGAGTCTCCCCAATGCATAAGTGAAAAAGGGAGAAGCCTCAAAATGTAAGGAGTCTTTGAAATCTGCTCAAATTTCCCTGTCTTGATGTTGAAAGATGCCTTTCTCAAACCATGTGAAGCTATAATGGAAAGTTGAAAGGTTGTAGTTTAGTCACTTCTTGTAACCTGTGAGAACCCCTTTGCAACAACACTCCCATCTGCTAAAAAAGATAACTCAAGATCAAGCAAGGATGAAAGTAGAACATACTCCAAAGATGCAAGTTTCTCCTCAAGAGAGAAAGTGACCTCCTCCAACTATTGTACATATGCATCCACAATCACATCAACCTCGAAAGATTGGTCATGTAGAGGAGGGTTAGAGTGTTCCCTCGTAACAACTGAAGAAGAATCACCTTCATCAAAGATAAGATGTAAGTAATCAAATGTGTCTCCCAAATCTGCAATGTAGGACTCCACAAACAAGCTACCAATGTCTATCAAGTATTCATCCCATGAATCCATTGCTAGAAGACAAGGTATGCACTATTGTATTGAATCACAAGGCATTGAAATTGGAAGAACACAAGTATCATCAGGTACATTAGTCCATGTAGGAGATGGAATATCAATAATAGGCTCAAGAACCTCAAGAGTAGTAAGCACTCCAAGATTCAAATAACCATACTCATTCTCCTCAAGTGTGTCCACACTAGGGTGAACTAAATCATCAGTAGGAGAAAAATATGAGAAGGTATAGAACCAAGAATGATGATCAACCTCCCCAACTACAAAAAGAGCCCTGCTATGCAAATCCCGAACAATGATAGAATCTGGTGTGAACTCTACACTCTTTCCTATACCACTATGTGTAATCTGATAGATGGAAAGGATGTTCCTTGACAAAGTAGGGACACATAGAACATCATTAAATTCTCCACCTTCAATGTCAATAAACCCCTTCCCACAAAATGACAAAGAAGTGTTGTTGACCATCAAAATGGGTGGTGATGAACAAGAATAAAATGAAGAGAACATATCCTTGGAAGAAGTCATACGATGTGAAGCTCCTGAATCAAGGATCCACCTTTCTGAATTGGAATCTACAACTGCAAGAAATTCTTTCCCCTTACATTCTCATGTTGAGATGATGTATAAGGAGATGAGCTTGAAGTTGCTGCTATGAGAGTTGTTCCTTTTGCCTTAGAAGTAGAAGTGGAAGGAGATGAGTCATTCTCTTGATATGCATTTGGCAAGTTGATTTTTTTCTTCTTGAGGATGTTTGTCAACTTATCAATTTTCTTAGCATGACAAATATGCTCCTCATGATCAAACTTTTTACAATATGCACATCTTGGTTTGTCCTTCTTGCTTGAGTTTTTCTTTGAAAAATATGAGGATGAGCCTTGTTGTGGAGGAGTGGATTGATTGTTCTCTCCTTGTGGCTTTGGTGAAGATTGCTTTTGGCCTTTCCCTTTTCCTTGCTTGTCGTTTCCATGATTGACCACCAATGCTTTTGAAGTTGAAGACTTGAGAATGCCCATTTTCATCAAATTATTTTGCTCAAGAATAAAAAGATCTATGAGAGCCTCAAAAGATGGTGATGTGAAGTTGTTAATTGTCAATCGCTGAGTTTGAAAAATTGAAACAAAGGCTACATACTTGGCTATAATCTTAACCAACAAGTTGAAGACCAATTGATCATCCTCTTTCTCAATACCACAATCTTTTAGTTGTGTTCCTAGCTCATTTTCCTTAGTGACATAATCTTGAATGGTGTCAAAATCCTTGGGATCAAGGCTTAGGAGATCATGTTCAAGCTTGTACCCCTTAACCTTATCAACCTTTCCATACAAAGCAACAAGCTTATCCCAAGCTTCCTTGGTTGTAGTACATTTATCAACATGGAAAATGAGATCATCTGAAATGAACTTCTAAGTGTACCCAATGCCATAGAAGTTTTAGTGAACCAATCCATATATGCAGTTGGATTTGTGTTAGGATCCGAAGGTGCAGTTATGGTTCCATCAATATAGTAAATTAAACCTTTTCCCATTAGTTTACTCCATGCATGTACTTTCCATGTAGCATAATTATGTGCAGTTAAGAGTGGAACTTTAGATGAACCCATGATGGAATGCAAGATCACAATAGAGAAAATGGGAATAATCACACAAGAGTCACCCCCCAAATTCACTCAATCAAGGTACCACCCCAAAAAAATGATTTTGGCACTTTATAATGCAGCGTGTGTACAATAGGCCACTTGCAAATTTTCTAAGTGGACTTATGATTTTTGATTTACAACTTGCCACAAATAGGCTGAGAATAAACTAGAACAATGAAGCAAAGACCTAAATTCAGATTTATGCATTACAAATGCCAAATAGGCCAAAAAAATACCATATGTTGAAAGTACAAAATCCACTCAAGATCACTTCAAACTGATTGTAGATTCAAAAAGTAGATGAAAAATCATGCACTTTAAAAAAAAACATCACCTAAAAAGGAGTTCATATGTGCCTGAATGGAGCCTCAAAAGTTACAAAAATGAGGATTGGATAGGTACAGTGTTGAAAAACTGAAAATTATGTCCACCAAAATCAGAATCCGATTACATAACTTCAAAGTACACAAAAAAAATCCCAAATAAAAAAATTGCTCAAGAAAAGGAGCTAAAATGAGCAAGTTATGGTCTTCTAAAATTGAGCTGCAAAACTAAAACCTCCATTGGTGAGGAGGGAAAATTTTTTAGCAGGATGACGTCATCACTGATGCAATGATAAAATCAGTAAAATACTTAATTAAATTTGGCGGCCTCTTGCCCGTCAAAAGAAAATGTACTCCACGGCCTGAATTTGTTGCTCATCGAAGAATCTTGGTGGAATACACTTTACCATGTTGGAATATTCTTTGAATCTACTGTTATTCATTGAATACAATAGCTGACTACCAAATGTGTGAAGGAGAGTGTCGGATTGTGAATGGGGCCCGCCGGAAATGAAAAAACCTGCCAGTGAATGAGAAATACTGGATTTTTTTTATTGAGACCGCCAGAGAGTGAAATGGTCGACTAAAATTTATTTAAGTGTCTGCCAGTGTATTTGAACTTTGCTGGTAAGTTGTAGTGCTGACTAGGAATTTTGAAGTCACCAGAGAGTGTGCGGGGTTGCCAAGGCCACGTGGAGCCTATAGAATTTGTGCGGCACTAGTGGAATGGAGAGTGGTAGGGCCCACCTACCAACGTGGTACCTCTATATTGACCACATTCTCTATAGATCTATAAAGTACTCTGCAGTATGTAGGGTATGGGTACAAATAATTCTTTTTGATTTTTTGATTTATAAAAATAAAAAAATACAAATATATATTTTTTATTTTGCAATAAAAATAAATTTAACAATAAAATTTCTCCTGTACAAATTGAAAATTTAAAGAAAAAAAGATTCAAAAAATTTCAACTGAAATTTTTTTTTGCAGAAAATATTATTTTCCAGAACTATAGAGAAATCCAAAAAAATGAAAAAATACCCAAATAGACAATTTTTCTGATTTGGACCTACCGATGTTGGATTTTGATGAAATGAAATGCTACCTTGACTGGAAACAACCTTTTGAATTTGAATTTGAGGTCAAATCTGGTCTATGATACACCAAAATTTCTTTGCTCCTCAGATTTTCCTCTTGACCACCTTCACACGAACTAAGATCTCCCAACAATGGCTATGCAAAGAACCTCCAACCACTCTGATACCATGTAAGAACTTATGAAAAGCAACAATAGGATGAAGAGATCAAAGATAGCACAAAAGAGAGAAAGAGAAGATGAGAGAATATGATGATTGTATTCTCAATATGTATGAAGATGTACTATTACAAGTATGTATAAGGCTTGCTTATAAAGGAAAGCTAGGACACAATGAAGGGCCATGAATGAGACAAGTGTCCTAATCATGTCCAAGGTAGGTAGAAATAAATAATAGATAATTCCATGAAAGGTGGATCACCCACCTAAAGTGGAATTATCATGCCGCGAAAGTGGAGATAAAAAGATGATAACTAGATCACACCACAAAAAGTGGAATTTTTCCTACACACACTTCCCTAAGTTTCCAACTCATATCTCTCAATGTATGAACAAACCTAGATGCAAGATGCAAATAACTAGGTGTCACAAGTGCAACCTATAATGATATGCATTCCCTAAGTAAGCTTAAGTAAAGTGTAATAAGTAAAATACTTATTTACACCAACAGGAATTGTAAGTTACATTTGATTTAGTTATCTATTTGAATTTTGGATTTTATAAATTTAAATGAATATATTTTATATGAATTTAAAATGTGAATTTAAATCATATATGATATTTATGAATGAATTTAAATGATTATTTAGATTTTTTGGGAAATGAAGGGAATTGAATATTAAAAATTGGAAAATCTATTTTATATTGATTTAATTGGAAAGTCGAAAAGGGGTAAATAGGAAAAAGGGATTTAATTTTTCATTATGTAATTGTATTTTAGAGGAACTTTGGGAAGGAGAAAACCATCTTTTGGGATAAATTTAATTTGTTGATTGTGTGAGCATTTGGAAGAAGAATTAAATGAGGTCAAATTCATTGGATTAGGAATGGGAATGTAGAATTTATTGCAAGTAATCTCATGCATTCATTTGACATGCTTGAGGTATTCTCCATTTGAAATTTTAAAATGATTCAAAGTATTTTATTTATTTATTTTAATTTTTACTAAATTTATTTCAATTCAAAAGGTTGGAATATGGTTGGGGGAGTATGCACACCTCCCAACACAATTTAATTTATAAAATATTATACTCATTTTATTATTTTGTTATTTTTTCTTTAAATTTCTAAATTATGTGGTTATGAAACAATAAAAAATAGGTTTTCATGAGAGGGGGTTCACCAAAATTATAAATAATAGACAGTCCATTTTCCTTTATTTCATTAGGAAATGAGATTTGCACAATGAATTGGTAATCAACCATTAGGTGAATCAAGTCAAAGTGAGAATCTATAGATTTCCTTATGCTTGAAGGACAAGGATCAAGGTCAAACAACACTTTGGGGAGAAAACTAAAAAATAGAAAATCAACACCAAAATGCATTCTAACACTTGAAACAACAATATTAAAATCAAAATAAGTAGAACTATAAATTAAATTATAGATCTGAGAAGGGTAGAAAGGTGTTTACCTGTCACCAAAAGTACTTTTCATAATTAGATTGAAGACGCATTTTCCTATGGGTGAATGGGTGCAAGTTTAGGGTTTTTCTGTAGCTTTCAAGAGCCTCTGACACATATCTGAATCTTCCAATTTTCCTAGGTTTAATAGTTGAAATGCCATAAATGACTTTAGGATCTTAGTTTCCATGAGATGACAATAATTTTATTAAGTTTTGCAACTTTTGACAACTTTGTAAATCTTACACTTTAAAAGGTCTTCAAGTCTTCTTCAACCTAAATATGAAAACACGTATACAAGAGAAAAAATGTTGGGTGAATAGGGGTTTTCCTTGGTGAAACCTCGTTATGGTAATCAAACTTTGAAATGAAATAATGCATGAAAGAGGGAATGAAGAAAGAACAAAGCTATGTTACAACTCAACAAACCCTTGAATGAAACCATGATAATGGAGATCTTAGGAGGTCTATAGCTTGCATGAGATGGTTGAATTGGATGTGAATCTTGACACCTGAATCGTTCTTGAAATGATACTTTGAATGCTTGAATTGATCATGAAACCTACATCACAATGTTAGCTCCAAAAACATGCACGGTGCAAGAATATTTTGACATGATGAATGGATCTTGAATGTTGTAATAAAACTTTGATATATCTGCTCTTGAATTCCTTTGATCATAAACTTAGCTCTTGTAATTAAACACATGAATATATATCTTGGAAACTCTAGGTGAAACTTAGAAAATGACCTTGTACTTATAGGTATGTATCCTTAATTTCATGAAATTCAAATATCATAAGCCAACATTGAAATATGGATTTGAATATGTTAAAATATTTCCAAAAATATAGTTTAAATTTAGGTCCTAAGGGTTAGGGAGGATCCAATTACCCATGGGTGAATGGGTCCCAGGTCCATAAACCTAGGACACACATTGCTCAATGCAAAGTGTTATGTATTGGCATTAATTATTATTTGTTTTCCCCTTTAGAAAATATTTATTAGGCTTGTAAATGAATAAAATGGTGTATTAAGGCATAATTAAGCTCAATTAATTAAGAGGGTACAAAAACGTGAGAAAATGTAAAGGGATACATTTTTTAACACTAAATTAAGACACTATTAAGTACAATTTAACTAGGAGCGCCCAAATAAGTGAGAAAATGTAAAGGGTTACATTTTTCTACACTATAGGTTATAATGTCCAATTTTCAATAAATGCATAAAATGTGAATTTAACCTTAAAAATGTGTTGTTGAGCATATTCAAAGCCAAAAGGTATTTTTTATATTTTTTAATTTTGAAACTTTAGATTTTGAAGAAATTTTGATGGGGTTTTGGGAAAATTTGCTAGTTTTAGTGTATTGAAAAATGAGAAAATTTGAATGTTTTAAATAAAATATGATGAATTTGAATGTTTGAAAGAAATTATACTTCATGATTTATTGAAATAGTGTTCATGGAAACATGTTATGAAACTTTAATGAAAATAAATTTTGTGCATTATTTTTTATGCTACACTACTTGGTGAGTGTGAAGAGCCCAGGAATAAGGTACTAGAGAAGATATGGGAGTGGCATCTAAAGTGTTCTCGGCCCAAAGTGACAGGTAAGCTGATCACGGGTGGGAAGTAATCTAATCAAGTGACTATTAATGAAACATGATTAATTGGTTAAGATAATGTACTCCTATTTCATGCATTGAGTTCTTGTATAGGCTAAGAATGCTTGGGAAGATGTTCCAATTGGAGGATCTTGAGCCTTGTAAGGTTAATTACTATGAAAGTGGTACTAGATTCTATGTGTTCCTTACTAGTGAGCACTATGATGACACTCCCTACTAGTTCTATTAGCATCATATGTACCCTAGTGTATTATGTATTTGTGATCTACCTTTGGGGATTTGGCCCAATGATAATCCTTGTTTGTATCTTAGTGATGTGTTATCCCATGATGTTTATATGATATGGTATTGATGAGTTATCCCAATTTGGATTTGTGATGTAACATTGGTGAGTTTTCCCAATGTGGATTGATGATATGCTAATTGTGCTTGTACCAAGTGAGGCCTTTTAATTGATTCATTATGTAACTTCAATGATTAGTTGATATGTGATGTGTATTTCAAGTGTATTCTTTGTGTATGGCATGTGTTTAAGCCGTCTCCCAACATTTTTGGTGTGAGTGTTGTGATTGTGGCTTATGTGACTATCTCCTAGAATGATGGGAGTAGATATTTTGATTCCATGAGGTTGAGCGGCATGGAAACCAAAATTAGGGATTAGAAGATTATGGTAGAGTCAATGAAAAATTTAATGTGGAAAATTTTATCATACTTATTAATGTTCTATCCCTTTTTTAAAATGTAATAATATTTTTTATTGGACCTCTCACTAAGAAGGATTGTAAGATTTGATCATTTAAAAGAGTATTAGATTAGTTACGCGTATTGGTGTTGGAACCAAGCATGATTTTACTATGGATTTCATAATTGTACTATGAAAATTTCAAAATAGACATAGGAATATTTCATTTTGGTTTAAACTTAATTTTATATCCTTTCATTTCTAGTGGGGTAGTATAGTATTGTACTTAGGTGGCTTTATTTCATCGATAAATGACCCACAGTGGTTGGAAATTGACCAAGTATACATGGGTGGCCTTGTTATTACTGAGGAAACCTTGTAGCATAGTGAGAGGGCCTAGTCATTAGTGGGGTGGCCTATTTTTCTAGGTTTAAAAGTAAAAAAACTAGTTAACTCCATCATGTTGATCTTGTCCTGTGCTTGGGTAGCCTCATTCCTCATTAAAAAAATGAATTTTAACCCTCTCTAATATATCTATCTAGTAGTTTTCCTAGCCCAATTCCACTGACAAATAATTTATATGCCTTATATCTTTCTTGTTCTAGCCATTTTCATCAACTTATCCCTTAAAACCTAATTGAAGTATCATTATTTTAGGACTAGACCATTCCTCTTTATTTCAAATCATCGTAAAAAAAACAATATAAATGAAATTTATTCCTCATGTTCATAGGATTCTATTTTGTTTTTTTTAATCATTTTCTTATGTGTTGTAATTAAGAATGTGTGGTATTATTTTCTCATTTTGTTGCATTCTTCCAATGTTTCTCAGTTGTCAAACCTAGGGTTAGGGATATTATATATCCCTTGTCTTGTCAAGACATGGAAATGTTGTAGTTATTCATGGTTGGATTTGTTTCTATCTTCAAAACTCTTTATAGGTTAAGGGGTTTTGTAGGATATTATTCTTTCGATTGTGTGATGCCACATTACAACAAGACATCTTAGAAATCATGTGGTTATTTGAAAGTGACTTATCATCATTATAGTTCTAGCAAATATTTTGTGCCTATTGGTTCAAAAAAATATTATGTAGGTTGGCCTTAGTGTTTTTGTTTGTTTAGTGTGTCTAGCTATTAATTAGAGTTTGATGATTATCTCATCCTATCTTGGCATAGATTTACGATAGAAGGTGATTGTGGGATTGTAACCGATCATCATGTAGGTGTTGACCCCTCTCTCTCTTGTATGTTCATGATGGTGGGTTTATCTCACAATTGGTTAGTATTATTTTGTTTTCACCTTCCCTATACAATGGTGAGTTTATCTTGGTGTCTTTTTTGTTGGATCATGGTGTTCACACAACACTTCTATACACATTGAATTATGTAAGTGTGACATTTTATTATTGTATTATCCTGGTGTTATTATGATCATTTCAAAAATAAAATTGTTTCATAAAGTTTTGTTTTGAGTGTGTCAACTTGGGAAATTATACAAACCCATAGCTCTAAAAAATCACTTGCAATTAATTATGCTATCATAAAGAGAGACCGAATTAAGATGAATTTTCTCAAAAACCTAAGAAATTGAATTGATGCACCAATTTGAATGAATTATCACAATTAAATGTGATTAATTAAGAAAAGGAAAACAAAAAGCCTAGATGAGTATTTTATTAGATTGTCACAAGTGTCATTATCCTATGCAATGAGACAAAATGACTTATAATTAGGCCAATCTAATAATAAAAAATAACTCACAAGTTTATCTTAAGTATAATAAAGTAAAAGGGGTCTAATAGTTAATTAATGATTAATTGATTATTAGGTGGTTTTCTTAATTACTCCAACACCCTCTTAAGATAAACTTAAGAAAAGGATAAAAAACCTATTGATGAATGAAATGATAGATTCATGAATGGGTCCTGTCTACAAGGAATGATGAAGTACCCATGTATAAATAAAAGAAATATCTCATAACTAGAGAAAAGAAGAAAACCAAATTGTTATAGTAATCATACATTAGGTAACCATTAGTTAATCTTTAATTGATTATTATTCTAATTTATTCTCATAGGCTTAAGCTAAACTTAGGAGTTCTTTATCAACTTAACTAAGTTATTTTCTATGCAACTAAAGTGAGCTATTATTAGATCATTTTGTCTCATTGCATGTGATGTTGAAACTTCTAATCTAATCCATTTACCATTTAGGGTTTCTCCTATATAGAACTCACCCCTCATTGTATTATCTCTAGAGATTTACTCTCAAGCTCTCAACCTTTAAGGACCCTTGTTTTCCTTGAATATTTTTTAGGTTCATTTTGAATCTGTTTCTTGTTGAGAAATGTTACACATATTGTTTGTAAATATCTTGCATGGAAGATGTCTTTATTCATTATTTGATCTTGTGGCTCATTTGTTTCATAATTCTAACATGGTATGAGAGCATGGATTCAACAAACCCCTTCTTAGTTTATGAGGCTTTCTTCTTCAACAAGGGTTACAAGCTTCAATTCTAGAATGCCCTTTACTTATTTTGTAAATTTTGGAGGTGGGAAATTTTTTGTGTTTCTGGGATAAAAAAAAGGTCTTCCAATGGATTCAAAGCCATCGAAAAATTCATATTTTCCTTTTTTTGGCTTGATTTGTATTTCTAAGGTCAGATCTATAAGGGTTTGAAGTAGTTGATTTTTTCTAGATCCAAAGGGTAGTTGCAATTTTGGTGCCTTTTGATATGAAAAGAACCTTATGATTGTGTTTAGGAGGCCAATTCCACAAATTTTGATATATAATTCGACCTATTTTCGTGTCAAGATTATCTGAGGAAAAAAAATTCCATGAAGGCCGAATGGCCTCCCTAGCGCAAGTACCTTTTGTGAAAAAATAAAAAAATGTATTCTTTTGAAAAAAAATATTATTAAAATTTTTAAATTTTTTTTTAAAATAATTAAAAAATAGAGTAGACTCGAAGGTACTACACTCATAGTACCCTACCCCGTTAATGGGGGTGGTACTTCAATGGTACCGCCACCATTTATGGTTGTTGCCCATTAAAGTATGTGACCCCCTTTATTAGGGGTGGTAGGGGAATTAAACCCCCCTAATTTATTTTTTTAAGAAAACTTTTAATTTTTTTAATAATACAATAAAAAAAATTAAACAATTTTTTTAATATTTTTCTTAAATTTTTTTTTATATATAGATATTAAAAAATACATATAATAGTTTTTGGGAATTTTTTAATTCTAAAATAAAAGTCTTTTTTTTGCAAAATAAAAGCATTGTATTCGAGATTTTTTCTAAGCTCTCCAAATTTGGTGGACCTCCACATTTGGAGGTTTTTTGACAACTTTGGTGGAGTATTTTTTTCCCTACTCAGCCCCTCTTTTTTGGGATTTTTCAATTTTGCACCTCATATTCTAGAGGCCATATCTCGCCCATACAATGGTATTTTCTAGTGCAAAAATTGTCTCCAAAAAAAGTAAAGAAGAAAACCACATGGGAAAAAATCCTCTCTGAAAAAGGGAAAATGAAATAATTGCACAAGTGAAAGGAAGATAGGAGGACTCAATATGACCCCCCAAGGACTAATTTTATCACATAAGTATAACAAATGTCCCCTTGATAGGACATATAAAATGAGGAAATTCTAAACTCATAACACAATCCACTACCTATAAACAAAATTTCTCCCCTTAGCAAGAAACAATTCCATTGGTGATTGGAGAAGTCATTCCCCTAAGTTGGATGAATATGAAATCTAAATCCAACTGAAGTGTTCCTTTGAAAACTTCCCATGTGTGCACATGTTAGAATGAGATGGCATCAATCATATATCATGTGAATAATGATGTAAAAAAATCCAAATACTAAACTAATGGTGGGATAACAAAAATTATGTGACTGTCATGAAAATGGAGATGAATGTCCTTAAAATAATCCTTCAAATCTATAATTTGAAACTCTACAACAAGGGTGCTATTTCTCCTAGATACAAATCCAAAGTAGCTATATTTGGAAGATGATGGATGTCGTGCTACACTGAACCAATAAGGGCCAAGGATGTGGTGATGTTAATCTAATTAGAAACAACAAAAGATAGAGATTGGGTTTCAATCTAAAGAGTGAGAATATTAAAACAATTATCTAAACCATTAGAACATGCAAGACCTATGATATACTCAAGCTGGATGCTAAAGTATCAATATCAACACTATAGATTGGCAAGGGGAATAAAACAATCAACAATAGGATCCTTTGGGAATAGAGAGATATGAGGGTTTCCATAGATATCCCAAAGTATAGTCCAAAGTGTGTGGGGACAATCAATGTCTGATACAAAATAGTGTCAAGATCAATACTAGAAAAAATAACTCCTAAACATAGTGATCATTGATAATGCCCTAATATGATCTATTCCTTGGTGTTTCTGGTGTAGGCATGAGTCCATATAGATAAGGAAAAAGATAAATCCACCTGAGATATGTGAGTATGTCATTATTTTCATGACTCATAATTATCCTTTTCCAAGATGACCATAGAAGGATGAACATAAACACTCATGATATTTCCTCAAATAGAAAAATAGATATTGATAGCTTGAATTCATGTATAGAAAATCAAATTAATTCATTGCATGTAAATAGATCATTTACAGATGCCAAGAAATCCAATTAATTGACTAAAAAGTGAAATCAAAAAATAATAAATAAAATATACTTTGGGAAGATTCTAGAAAAAATCATGAATGGATCTAAAGATCTTTGAAATACCTTTCCAATGCCATTGGAATCACAAAAAATAGAGATATAGACGAAAATTTATGGGCTAAGAAGTAGAGAATGTTGACTTGACTTTTCCTAAGAATAAAATCTACTAACAAAAATATATGATGATGAGACCTACACCACTAGAAAGTGCATATAACCAACTTTTTGATGATATCTCATTTTCCCAATTTCAACATTGTATGTCCAAGTTATGGAAAAAAATGGCTCTCGTAGGGCACAAAGGGATAGAGGGGGCCAAGGTGATGATCTCATGTTGATGTCATGATGACATCAATAGAATATGATCAAAATACACCCCTTTCCATCAAAAAGATTTAGTCACCTTAAAATTTTCAATTGTCAAAATATGATGATTTAGATGAAATATTTTGTTGCATGCATTCAAAGTTGAAAAAGTTGTCTATCTATCAAATTAGTGGTTGCCCAATGATGGTTTTGATGTTGCTTGTTGTGTTTATGACCACTAGGAGGAAAGAATGAGACTACCAATGAGTGATGGGCTGAATCTTCATCTAACTAATGAAAGGTATTACCTACTTGTTGTATGACATACATAGGGAAAAATTATGTGAGCCCTTTTTATGTTTTTTTCTTTATTTTTTATATTTTTTATTTGAAAGAAAAAAAATATATATAAAACCTTCACACTTGTAGAAAAAAATTATTGACAGTAGGGCCATATGTCCATACAAATTCTTGTCTAGATGCCTTGATACTAATTAAATTTTTTATTTTCTTCAACTACTCCAATTTTGATGAATTGACAAGTGATCCTTAGGTTTTTTGTTGTTTTGCACTCAATGGTGATGCCCTTTTTGCTCCAAAATAAAAAATTGTCCCTCAAGGTAAAATATCCCAAAATTTGAATATAATTCATAGATCAAGAGATATTATACCATGTTGGAGTTGATGCTTGAATACCACAGCTCCTAGAAATCAACTAGAATATATTATCATATCATAGAGAGATCAAAGAAAGATGAATTTTTTTAACAACTTGAGAAATTGAAATGATGTAATAACTTGAATCAATGATTACAATGAAAGGCTAATCCAAGTTATGAAAATAAAAAAAGAAAACCAAATATGAGGATTTGATTAGATTGTGACAAGTCTCATTATCCTACGCAATGAGATAACATGACCTATAATTATCCAAATCTAATAATAAAAAATAACTTCTAAGTTTCTAAGTTAATTGTAATAAAGTAAATGGGCTTGATAATTAATTATTTAATTATTAGGTGATTTTCCTAATTAATCTAATAATTAGAAGGATGTTAGAGCCCTAAAAAGTAAAATAATTTTTGAATGCCTTGATGATTTTAGTCTTGAGTTCTTTTTATGAAGATTATTTATATGACAAATAAAACTATGTTTCATTGTGTTCTAATTCTCATAAGTCTTATAGGGTTCTAGAATCTATTCTATCATAATTATGGAGCCTTACAACATAAGCATGAAGTGTATATGGATTGTGTTGGTTTTTATTTTGTTGTCATTGATGTCAACATGGTGACAACTGTATAGGAAGCTTACTTAGTTAACTAGAAGCTATTATTTATTGGTGATATTCTTTTTTGATGAACTAGTGCATTGGTTTTTCAGTCTGAAATTCACCACAACAAAAGATATGATTCTAATATCTTAAACAAGTTATTATGTCTCATTTAGATAGACCTATCCTAGATCTTAAGAAGATTTGTGAGGTAAGAAGAAATTTATCATTGACATAGTTTAG
This sequence comes from Sequoia sempervirens, assembly GCA_007258455.2. Lineage (NCBI taxonomy): Eukaryota > Viridiplantae > Streptophyta > Pinopsida > Cupressales > Cupressaceae > Sequoia > Sequoia sempervirens. Next base: position 250,974,009 of record VDFB02281492.1, read on the forward strand.
CTCTGTATTCTACCATTGTTTCTCTACTCAACATATCAATGTGGGAGACTGCATTTTCCTAAGGAGAACATTCCAATGTTGCAGTTCTAATGGTAGTCTCTATGATTATAGTATGATGAGAAATTGATGTAATATCAGATCTAAAAGATGTCTACTTTGAGGATTGTATGTTTTTTTAGAGTTTTTGTGGTTAAGTACTAGTCTTGGTTGACCTAATGTATGACATACAATAAAAACAATTTATGAATGTTAGCTGACTTGATATAATGTACTCCATGGAAAAAAATGTTTTAAATCATACATGGTGCCGAAAAGAGTGTTTCAATTATTTTACTTTCATCTAATTAGTCTGACCTAATTGATGAATGAGATATGCTTGTATATATATGATTCTTTGAAGAGGAAAATGTGAAAGAAAAAAAGAGAGTGTGTGTGTGCGGTTTGTGTGAAGAGGAACTATACGTATGGAAGGAGAAGTAAGAGAAGTATGGTGAAATGCGAAGAGGATCAAGGGATAGGTGAATATTTAAACCTAAATGTTTATCAATTGAAGATCATAATAGAGTTATTGAGTGATTGTTGTGAGAGGCAGTATTTCTTATTTAGAGCTTCATTGGAACTGAACCCTACACATAGAAGGTGTATTCTATCAATTGATACTTTTAAAAGTGAACCAAAATCTTTGTATCTTGGTGGTTATCCATATTTTATATTCAGATTGTGATCCTTTCAAGGAAAATGAGTCTTGTAAATGATCCCTATAGGGTATGTGTAGGATCATCATAGAAAAAATAGGCCCTTAAGTGGAAAAAAATTCAAAAAAATCAGACTTAGGAAAATTGATGTAAAAATTTGAATAAGTTATTTATATTAAAAAAATATGTAAAGATATAATTTGTATCAAATTGAATGTATTTTCTAAACTACTAGGTTTATTTAAAAAAAAAACTATTTGGTGAAAATTTGAAATTTCAATGCAGTAGTACTTAAATTTTAGGGAAAAATAAGAAGTAGGTGTCTGTTGACCACCCTAACCACAATAAAATGATAATATTTTTTAATAATATTTTATATATAAGTAGAGGATCATGTCCCAATGTGATGCATATTTTTATATTTTTTTTCCAAGTAAATAATTAATTATGAATTTTTTATTACAACTTTTAAAAACTGTAAAAAACTCGTATGTCTGACCACCTTAACTTGGTGAAAACTTCATGAAATTCAATTTTTTTTTTAGTCCTATAGTATGTGAAGCATAGAATGTAACACATGTTTCAAATTCAAAAAATGTGATACCATTTGAAAGCCATAGATGTTTTTCAATCAGTCAATCAAGACTTTAGTCAATTCAAATACAAAATGAATAATAATTATTTATTAAATTCAAAGTAAAGAATAATTTATATTGGTGGAAAGATGAGAATCTCCTTTAAAACCCTTTTCATTTCATCAATTTTGGGTAAAAAAAATTCGTCTACACATACCCATCATATCACCACTTTTTGGCCCATCATGATCCTGCACATACCCTGTAATATCTTGTATTTGAATATAATATATTGTGAGTTAATTCTCACCATGGTTTTTCCCATTTTGGGTTTTCCACATAAAAATCCTGGTTTTCATGTGTGTTGATGCATTGATTTTTTTTATGTTTTCTCTTGTTGATTTAGTCAGAGTTATGATAATGCTTAGATGGATTTTATTGGAATGGTTTTATGAAATATTGATTTACCCCCTCTTAGTATTCCAGATATTCAACAATTGGTATCAGAGCTTGGTTCCTCTGATGGAGCCTGATAGCTTGAGGAAGGTCCCAAAATTTGAATATTTTTTTCCTTCGAAAGTGATCTCTAGTGGGTATTTAGAAGAAATTCAAGATCTGGAGAATAAGTTGTAGGAAATGAATGATTGTGTTAAGGATCTAAGAAGAAGATATAAATATGCCTATGATCAATTGAGAAGAGAACATGATGAGATCACTGGTGTAGCATAGAAAAATGGATCTTTGGACATTTTCATGCTCATTTGGGTCCTTCTTGTGGATGTTGGATTAGTTTTTCCTTGATTTAGTGTTGTAATGTGGTCGACACATTCACATTAGGTCTTGGTCCCTTGTGAATTAATAAGAATTTTATGATGCCTTGAAAAAGTATTGCAAAGTGTTGTAACAAACTTTCACACTTTTATGGGCTTGTTATTAATAATTGGACCTTTCTTGTGCTTTATTGGCCTAATTTTACACTTGCAGGCCTTACTTAAGTGTATTTTTGAAAATAATCCCAATAAACATCATTTAAAATATCTAAATTCTGAAACCCACTTAAATTTCCTTAAGTGGTACCCATTTTTCATTAGGGGTAAATTAGTCCGCTTTGGTACAAAATTCAAAATTATTTCAAATTTCTGGTGAGTTTTTATTTTCTAAGATCTAAGGTTGGCCTGTGATATTGTATTTTTTGGATTTATTGCATAATCAAGTATAAATATAGGGTTTTTCCACTCATTTCTCCCTCAATACCCAAACCAATTAATCAATCAATCACTCAATAATTCTAGGCATTGCAAGCATCTTCAAGTCTACATCCATTAGAGTTATTACTTGCATGTCTACAACATTCTACTTCAAGTTTTTGGTTAGTTGTAGCATTTTCTTTGTTCATTCATCATTCTCTTTTAATATTTCATTTAATTTTCAAGGGTTTAATTACCAAGATGGAATTTAACCAAGGTAAACCCCTATTCACTAACCCTACAACAAGTTTTCCCTCTCTTTGCATGTGATTTGTAGGTCTATGTTGCAGATTTGTCAAAGAGAAGGATTGGAAAAAATATCAAAAAATTATCAAAGCTATTCAAAGTTGTCAAAACCCTAAGAGAAGCTTGGAGAACACCTATAGGTCAAATTTGATAGTTTCAGACCTAGATTTGAATCAAGAGCAAAAGAGCAGAATGAAGGCTATAGTTTCCTATTTTGAATTTCTAGAAATCTAGAAGTAGCTTGATTCACCATTAGTGGTGAATGAGTCCCAATGCCTAGGCCTAGATAGGATTTTTGTAGATTTGAGTACCCATTTGTTTGAAACCTGTTCTGATAGAGTCTTCTCTAAATAGGACTAAGTCACCCAGCTTGGTATATGAGTCCCAGTTGGCATCAACAGTGAATTCTTCAAGATTCTAGAACTCCATTCCATCTCCTTCTAGTCTCCAGGTGAACCCTTTCAATTTCATAAATTTTTGTTGCAGTTTACTTGCATTTCTAGGTCATTTTGCATCACATTATGTTTTCAAACATCTTGCATATCCTAAGTTTTGCATTAATAGTTAATTTATTTTATTAGTTTTCAACATTTAGGACAATCCCCTTTGATATATTTCAATCTCATTTGCATTGAAATGTCAAGGGCTTATTCTTGAATGAGCCATTAAGATTTTTTGTACCTCTCTCCTTTGAGAATCAAAACCATAGAAGTGTAAGAGAGACCCATACATAAAAAATATTTATATACTCAATTACATAATTAAATATTTTTGATGTATGGGTCTCTCTTATACTTCTAGGGTTTTGCACCTAAAAGGAGAGAGGTACAAAAAGTATTAATGGCTCACTCAAGAATAAGCCCTTGAGATTTCAATGCAAGAGAGATTGAAATGTGTCAAAGGGGATTGACCTAAATGCTGAAAATTGATAAAAGAGATTAACTAGCAATGCAAAAATTAGGAAATGCATGATGTTTGAAAACACAATGTGATATGAAAAAAGACCTAAATGACCTATAAAATGATTTGAAAATGTAATCAAATCATAACAGGAAAATGTAACAATAAATGTAGACACGTAAAATATACCGATTGACATTGTGCATCTGATCTCGCCTACTAACATCATTTCATCTTGAATCATCCCTTGGTCTAACTGTTTAATCAAATTCCCTTATTTGATTAAATTCATTAATATTCCTCTCTTAATTAAATAAATCATTTTATCTAATTAAGTCTCTTTAATTAAATCAATCACCTGGTCTAATTATCCCTATTTAATTAAATAGTCAATTTTATTTAATTAAATCCCTAAAGTCTATCTATTAATTTAAATAAATTAAAAAATTTATTTGATTTAATCTAACACCATCTCTTTTAATTAAATAAATCAAAATCCTTATTTAATTAATCCTTTGTCACATTCTTCTCATTATTTTATTTAAATAAATCCTAAAATTTGAGTCAAATAAGTCACATCACTTAATATCCTATTAAATTAATTGACCCTTGATTAATTTAATCTCTCATCATGTCCCATCCTCTAGATTTTGCAAGTTGCACATGAAAATAGAATTAATTCATTTATTAAATCTCTATTTTCCTCACAAGGCATCTTTCTGGAATATCCTTCAAGTTTGAATTCCAAAAATCCAAGTGGACATGTACATCCAAAAAGGCATTTAATTCATCTTACATGTCCTTTGTCTTGAGCCAATTGGAATTTATTGTATTTTCTCTTCCCTCTTCCATGTCATTTCAACAAATTTAAAATTCAAAAATAGGCATTTATTGGCACAATCCTCAAAACTTGCATATCCTCCATCCACTCATAGATTGACAAGTGGCATCTTTCCATTTGATGAATGTTAGTCCCACATTGCTCAAATTTGGACATTCATCCCTCAATATCATCTATAAGTAAAGAATTTCATCCTTCATTTCATCATCCACAAATTATGCAAATTTACCATGCTAAAATATTTAGCCAATGTCATCCATTGAATCATAGCTAGGTTTTCTAGGTTTTTAGCTTGGAGCACTCAATCTTCATCAACAAAGTGGGTCCTTCATCAATCATCATCAACACATATCAATCTTGCATCATAGGAATTGGGAAAAGGCCAATTTTCACATCAAATTGGCACCAATTCTCCCATGGGATCATGAGTTTGAAAATTTAAATTAGGATTCAATTTTAGTTTTCATTGTGTTATTCATTGTTTATTTTCCTAATTTGAGTTTTGTAAATGGATTTCATGAGGAATCCTTGTTCTTGCTTGAAATTACCCATCTATTGTGTTTGTTCTCATTGTTTTGCAGGTACTAGGATTGGGGTTCTCACATTTGGCGCTAGAAAGGAGGGATACATCTCATTTTTATCACTTTTCTCACAAAATTCTGCATTTTTTCTTACACACAGAAAAATTCCAATGCTGAGAGCTCAACGTCGCTCTTTTGGCACCATTGACTCTTCAGTGTCACTATATGGCGCTACTTGAAATTCAAACTGCGATGCTGGAGTCTTCCCACCCAAAAATTTGAATTCCAAACTCTACCACTTGACCATTCTGACCTGCTAGAATTTTCAAAGAAATCAAACTATGACGCTGGGTGAAATTGCAATGCAGTTGAGCTCACTATCCCTAACACAGAGCGATGCTGACTAGTAAGCGACGCTGTAGGGAACCGTTGAGAAATCAAAATCTAACGCAATCACGGGTTGCACCGCTAGCAGGGAGTAAAAAGTGGAAATTTAATTCTCGCACATGCTTTTGGTCATTAATAATTTTATCTTCTATTTTCTCCTTTTTAATTCTATATTTTGTAGAATCTGACTAGTTTTCACTCTTGTAGGTTGGAATCAAAAACGAAAGAAGGAGAAGCATGAGGTGGATATTTCACAAGATCAAAGTGTTTTTAAACACTTTAGTGTTTGCTTAACACTTTTAAGAAATTGTTATCACTTCTTTCTTAGAACACTAGTTTCATTTGGGCTTTAAAAAAAACCTTTTCAATTTTTTCTTGCAAGGGCTAAAATGAACATTAGGACTATAACTTACTAGAGTTTGTTTCTTTGGTTAACAATTGAACAAAATGTCTATCATTTGTCCTTTGGTGCTTTAAAATAACTCACAATTTCTTTGGGGATCTAAAAAGAACATGTGCTATTTGGTTTTGTGAAGGCTTACTTGAACTAACTTCATTGAAAAAGGACGTATGCACTTCTCTCACACTTTATAGTGATCTTCAGAATCAAAAGGCATTTTTCATGATTTTAGGTTGAGCTAAAGCAATCAACTCCACACTTCATTTTTGGGTTTAAAATTGAACAAAATATTGTGCGAGTGTGAATGAATTTATTGCATGTGTTCTCCCTTTGTTTCTAAACAAGGGTTGATCGAACTATGAATAAATTTATTCACTTTTTTCTATCTTAGAGGGCCTGCCTTGGGGAAAAAGTACTCACCCAAGGGAACGACTCAACTAGTAACACTCTGAACCTAAGAGTATTTCCAGCTGGGATATAAATGTGGGTATTGGAAGAAATGCCAATATCACGTGGTTGATTTTGATGAGATGGATCTGAAAGGGGACTCTAGCCGTATGGGTCAATCTCCATGAATAGAAAGTCCTTATTAAAACCCATGTTCTAGAATTGCCAAAATCCTTAATCTATTTGTCGATGCAAGAACGGTCATTCTAAAGCCACCCCACACTTTTATGGTCTTTTAGTAGAAATGGAAATCATACCATGGGAGTTTCATGGGTGTTGATTCTTGGCTTCCTCGATTGACATTAATGAGCCATGGAGGGGAGCCAGTGGGGTCAAGCATCTAACCATTCACTAAAGATAAGCATAGCTAGACTTGGCCAAGTGGGAATCCAACAAATATTTTCTTTCACATCCATAGGGTTGTACTTATTCTTGGGTTACAAAATGCTTTGCTTGTTCGAAAACATCTTGAAAAAAAAAACTTAACAATATCATGAAAATTTCAAACCCTTTAGAAGACAAATAAAATTGACTCAATCCATGTGTTATTGCTTGCCCTTAGGATTCTATCCTTAGAGGTTTCTAAACACATTGGATTACATATCAATTTTTCTACTAAAGTAAACTATAGATAACCCTTGCCTTGAATTCATCAAATTTCCACATAACATACTTTATGGGCTTTGAAGAAGTTAAGACATTGGACATCTAGCTTGGAAACCTAATCAAAGAAAGTGTTTTTGGTAAAATAAAGCCACTAAACAAAGCTAAATAAAATGAAATTTCATGTGTGTTGAAGCCTCATGATTTTCAAAAAGTCTCAATCCCAAAACGAAAGTCATTGGTTCAAAATCTGAAAATTTATGTTCAAATGAAATCACTTCTTGTTTACAAAGGTCTATAGAAGCATTGCATCTTATTCAATACCTAGGTTTAGGAAAACAAAGTGTATTTTTTTAGGTTCATCTTAGGATCAAAACAAATCAAAATATTTTCTCATCCATCCTTCAAAACATCAAAACAAATATCATCCAATCATCACCTTGTGAGAAATCTTGAAATCATCCTTAAATGCTAGGCTTTTTGGAAAAAATCAAAATCACCAAATCCTTGAGACGACATCCTTGAAATCCTTATCAAAATCATCTTTGGCTAGGTATGTGTAAATTCATCCTTTTGCATATACTTAGTCAAAGTTATCAAACCATCTTTTTTAGCTAGGTATATGTAGATGCATCCTTCTCCATATGCTTAGTTAAATTATCATCTTGTTTGAATAGGTGTGGGTAGATGCATCCTTCTCCCTACACATATTCAAATTATCATCTTTTGAGAAAATCTACACTTTAGATAATCATCCAACATCTTAGGGTCTTTCTGTTCAAAACAAAGCAAACCAAAATCAATCAATCAAGGACAAATCCAAAATCCAAAATAAAAATCAAAATCCAAAACATATGCAAAAAGTCCTAAAAGTCTAGCATCCCCCTCAAGATTTATCAAAATATCAAAGCATCTACATCATCCATCTCTTGCATCATCATCATATCACCTTTTGATCCTCAAGATATCCTAAAACTTTCTCTTTTGTGCATAAAATAAAGATCAATACAAGGAATTAAGAGATTCATCTCCCATATCCTCAAAAATTGACCCTTGTTTTATGGTTCAAACTAGATCTCAATACAAGAAGAGCATGGAAGCCAACAAAGAAACACCCGCTTCAAGTGATCTAAGCCAAACAAATGTTGAAATGAATCTAGCCGAATCAAACAATCCATTGACTATCTCATCATCAAAAAATCCACAAGAGGAAACCCAAGGAGAAGATATTACGTTTGGGATGTCACACAAAGAAATAACCGAAATGCTCCAAAATGTAGAAAACCATAAAATCATGAACATCATGATGAGGCTAAACCCTTCATTATACTTGCTTGAGCTAGCAAAACAAGGGGCCAAATTACCTTCAGATTTTGATGTGAGTACTATAGTGGAAACCTCTTTACCTCCAATCTCATCCACCATCCCCATCTCATCTACACCACCATCCCAAAACATCACCCAAAACATTCCGCAAATCATGACATCTTTTGCTCTAACCCAACCCAATGTTAATAAGGGAAATGCAATTTCTAATTCTATTAAAACACACCCCCTTGTTAATTATCAAGACTTGGATACAAATACCATATTACAACAAAAAATACCCCAAAATCCATTACACAAGTATGTTCCTCTCACTTTCCATAATGATCCATCATCATCATCATTCCATGCAACACCTCAAACTTCTCTTCTCACAAACTCGCAAGGAGAAGGTGACATGTTCGGACCAGGGGGCATTTTCAATAGGACACCCCTCACATTTCCACCACTTCCACAATTTCCATCATCATCCACACCACTCCTTGGCTTAGGGCTTCCTCCTTTACCAAGTATCAATCAAAACAACATCCCAAATATCAACCAAAGCATTATGTCAAACACTCAAAACTTTTCATCGATATCACAACATATGACAACTACACAAGCAATCACAACATCATTGAACACTCCCCTAACATCACAAATCATGGTCTCTCAAGGGCCAATCACATCAACAACACCATTTACCACTCAAACCACCACAGCAACAACACCATCCACCACTCAAATCATCAACATGACATCACCACTCACCACTACCACAAATGCCATTCCAAATCCACCACCACCCCCACCACCACCAACTTCCAGCATATCAAGCCAATACAACATGGCATTGCAAGCTACTTTTCAAAGGGGATTCCAACAAGTGCAAAAACAAAAATCTGCGTAAATAGCCACTCAAGCAACCCAAGTTGCATTACAAGCACAAGCCCAAGCACAAGCGGCACAAGCACAACCCCAAGCACAAGCAGCACAAGCACAAGCTCAAGCTTAGGAAAACACCCAATATCAAGCACAATAGGCAAAAGGATAAGCACAACTTCTTGCACAAAAAAGTAGCACAAATGCAAGCATATCAACAAGCAATAAAGAAATATCAAGATCAGCAAGAAGCAACCCAATTGGAAGCCCAACAACAAGTGTTTCTAGAACAACAGGTGTTGTTGGAACAAGCATTGTGGGAGCAAAAACAAGCACAACAACAAGAACAAATCTTAGCGCAACAACAACAAGATCAACAATAAGCGTTGTTCATACAACAATAGGTGGAAGCCTACCTAGCTTGATAGAACATAAAAATACCATTAAACAACACATCAAAAAACCCACCCACCCAACCCACAATCAAAACACACCAAAACACCTTCATCCCACCCCTTGATCAGCAAAATGATGTAACAGCACAAATCAGGTTGCTCTCACAACAAGTGATCAATCTTCAATAAGGGCGAACCACAGAAACACCAAGAAACTTGTGTCCCTACCAATTTGATAGGAGCCTTATAATGAAACCCTTCCCCAAGGGATTTGAGATCGCCAAGTTTGAAAAATATTGTGGGATAGGAAACCCTAAAGATTACATCAGGGAATTTCAGGTTCACTACATGGAGGTCGCAGATGACGATACTTTTCTGATGCGGCTATTTCCTAGGAGTTTGAGTGGTCATGTTATTTAATGGTTCTCTCCCCTGCCTACAGGCATTAGAACTTTTCAAGAAATTATAGATGCATTCATTAAAAATTATGCATGCAACATTGCAATGGATGTTAGTCTAGAAGAACTCTCAGCTCTGAAACAAGGAAAGGGTGAATCTTTCACATCATTCCTATAACGATGGCAATCCAAGGACAATTGAAGCAAGTGGACCATGCCTAAGGAACAACAATTTTGCACCATCATATCCAACCTTGATGGCCTCTTGGAATTTCATCTCAAGGTTCAAGGGATAACCACATATGACTAGTTGATCCCCAAGGTGTTTAGCATCGAACGAGCCCTTATGACTCAACCCACAGGTTCAACCTCATACCCCGAACAACAAAACAACTGCCCACCTTCCAACTACAATGATAAACCTCGCACGTGGGAAAGGAAAAAAATGTTACTAATAATGGTGTCGTTGATGCCAAGGTGATCATTAGTGCCCGTCACCAAAATACACCCACACCACAAATCCAAATCCAACATCAAAACAATCATCACGCAATACAACAACAAAAAAAATCCAACAATCAATAATCTCAATGATCAAAAGGGACTACCTCAACGGAATAAGAATTACCCCAAACAAAAAATACACTGCTTTGGGTGAACCACTAGAAGTCATCATGAAGAAGTTGATAAACGAAAAGACTCATCTAGGCTCCTACCTTTGAGAATTACCAAGAACCAGACGTGAAACCTCCTTGGTATAATGAGAATCAACTCTATGAATTCCAAAAAATCAAAGGCCATACCATGAATAGTTGCATGAGATTAAAAGACATAATTCAAGATCTCATCGATAAAAGAATTATAAACGTGGAACAACCAACGAGAAACCAAGATCTTAAGATATACGCAACTTTGATGCCTAATCATGGCAATAAAGGGAATAATAATAACACTAATAAGGGGGAAGGCACAAATGTGAATCATGTGTATGAAACAGTCATCGCCTCCCTAGATGAAAACTACATGGTCATCGCCATAAAAGGCGCCCATGTCGAAGATTGTGGAGTCACCATAAGAGGCAACAAAGTTACCATTGCAGGATCATCCTAGCAAAATAGAGTCCTTGCATCTAGATCTGTCCCTAATGGCTACAATGTCCTAGATCATCTCAAAACAATTCCCATGCAAATATCCATCATGGAGTTGCTAAGAATCTCATCGGCCCATAAGAAAATCCTAGAGGAAGCATTGGCTTCATCCACTATCCCTGCGGATATTGATGCAGAACAATTCCAAGCTATGGTCAAAAATATCATTTTGCCAAATATCCTCACATTTTCTAACCAGGATTTCCTCACTCAACCATCTCACAACCGTGCACTCCACTTGGAAGCCATCTTACACAAGAGCAAAGTCAAAAAGGTCTTGGTGGATGGAGGTGCAGGTTTGAATATATGCTCTCTCAACCTCATCAAACAATTGAAAATCTTAGAAGATTCTATTGAGAAAGGAAGGGGTATCATAATAAGAGCATATGATGATCAAGAAAGAGTGTCCCAAGGCATGATCAAACTCCCTATTCAAGTAGGGCCCGCCATCATGGAAACCACTTGTCAGGTCTTGGACCTTGACTTGCCGTATAACATCCTCCTAGGATGCCCATGGATTCATGTGATGAAAGCAGTAGCATCAAATTTCCATCAATGTGTGAAATTCACACATAAGGGACAAGAGGTTACCATCCATGGAGATCCTGAACCCTTCTCCTATTGCAAAAGCCTTGAAGCAAAGTACTATAAAATCCCCCAAGTACTAAAAAATGATGAAGGCCCATCTACACCATACATTGATCCCGCCACTCTCGCATCCACTTCTATGACAGAGACACCTGCCAATCCCTCCATTCCCATCATCTCTAACATTAAGGTCATCATCCAAGATAACGGTTGTGGAAACTACATGATCCCTAAAAATTCTTTTTTGGTAGGAGAGTTACCACAATCTCCTAGATCATAGGGACACCCGCAAATAAATGAAGCCTCCACATCCCAAATGTCTCCTAAAGATTATCCCAACTTTACAAGGTGGGGGGATCTTGGCCGAGAAGTTATTGAGGCAGATCCCTCTCATATGCTATATCAAAATGAAAGACCAGTAGCTGATTTACCAATGGACAATAGAAGCAAGGGTCTATAAATGATGCTCGCAATGGGTTATGATAGAAATCAAAGACTAGGACAAAACGACAATGGGTTTATAATACCTATCATGTCAGAGACATGACCAATAACAAATATTGGCCTTGGATGTACCTCTCGAACTATAACCATACGTGGCCAAAGTCCTCCAGTTCAATAATCCTCCTCAGCCAACCATAGCACAACTACACCTACTAGTATCCACAGGTCGTGTCTTAGATAACTATATGTTTGATATAAGCGATGTCTGTAGTAGTAGCGATAACGAGGATCCTTGACCAACTTACTTAGGCTATTTGAGGATACAACTCTTTGCATGATTAGCACCCTATCTTTTAAATCAAACCATCAAAATCATGACATCTGCCTAGTATATCCCCAACTCATTGACTACGACCAACAAGGAGCACTAGTTCCTGATACATTCAAAAATGATGAGGTGCTCTCAGAATTTATGGGACTACAGGATAACATCCCATGTGGAGATCACAAAGTAGGGTTTATAATGGAGTTAGATACACATGCCTATTATGGGGAAATGATTGAATCCATTAGTCACAAAAGTGAAAAATTAAGAATAATATCCAAGTCCTTGAGTGAAAACCACACTGTGGCACTCTCCGACCAGAAAAAAGTAAAAAGAAAGGATGCATCCAATAGTAAAAATCTCTCAAAGGCACTCGAGGATGGGGGATTCAATTTTCCTTTCCAAGCTGTTCATCAAGAAAAGTCAGTAGTCTTGGAAAAAAAATGCAACCCGGTCAATCTAGGATTAGAGGAAGCTCCGCATATCACATTCTATGTGGAATCATTACTATCAGAAGAACAAAAGCTCCTACAGCCTTCCTAATAGAAAGACCGATAAACTTTGCATGGAGTTATACTGAAATTCCAGAACTTGATCCAGAGACCATGGTTCACCATTTAGCAGTATATCCAAAAGCAAAGCATGTTAAACAAAAGCTTCAAAAAATGCACCCTTAGATTGCCTTACTAGTCAAAATGGATCTAAAAAAGCTACTAGATGTAGGATTCATTCAACCAACAGGTTATCCAGAATGGGTATCAAACCTGGTACCTGTCTCAAAACCCAATGGGAACATCAGAATTTGCACAGACTTTAGAGACTTGAATAAAGCATTTCCAAAAGATGACTTCCCACTTCCAAACATTGACATGATCATATATATGATAGTTGGACATGAAATGTTGTCAATAATAGACAGATTCTCAGGGTACAATCAAATCATGATAGCTAAAGAGGACCAACATAAAACAACTTTCACTTGTCCATGGGGGACTTATTGTTGGAATATGATGCCATTTGGCTTAAAGAACATAGGAGCAACATATCAAAGGGCCATGACATGATCCATAAGATGGTCGAAGATTATATTGATGATATTTTAGCCAAATCAAGAAAGAGAAAAGATCACATAGCAACCTTAAGTGCCATCTTTGATAGGATGGAGGAGTACAAGGTCAGATTAAACCCTAAGAAGTGTGTATTTGGGGTACAATCGATAAAATTGCTAGGATATATAGTGTCAATGAGGGGTATTGAGGTAGATATAGAAAAGGTAAAAGCAATCCTCAATATGGAGGCACCAAAAACACTAAAACAATTGAGAGGTCTCCAAGGGAGGCTCCAATCCATTTGAAGATTCATAGCACAACTAGCAGACAAACAAAACCCATACTCTCACCTACTCCACAAGGGAGTAGTGTACAATTGGGATACCAAGTGTGAAGAGGCATTCAACAAAATCAAAGAATATCTACTGACACCACCAATTCTAATGCCACCAATCCTAAGAAAACAATTGATTCTCTATGTATCAGCAACAACAACAGCCCTTGGAGTTCTCCTAGCTCAGCATGACAAAAATGGAACATAGAGGGCTATCTATTACATCAACAAAACAATGGTTGGGAATGAGCTAAACTATTCATTCATCGAGAAAGCATGCCTCGCAGTAGTGTTTGCATCATAGAAATTTAGACATTACATGTTGGCACACAAAATAAAACTCATCACCAAAATCAATCCTCTCAAGTACTTATTATCAAAGGAAATGCTCACAGGACAAATGGAAAAATGGGTGATGATACTGTTAGAGTACAACATCAAATATGTAGAGAGGAAATCAATCAAAGGACAAGTCATCACAGATTAACTTGTAGAAGCACCAATATATTTAGAGAATCCTCTAGTCTCGGAGTTTCTAGATGAATCTATTTTCAATCTCAATGTAGTTGACCACTGGAAACTATATTTTGATGGCTCATACACACAACATGGATCAAGAGTCGATGTTTTCTTTATCACCCCGCATGGGGATTGCATACCAAGGTCCTACAAACTAGCATTTCCCTACACCAATAACATTGTAGAATATGAGGCTTTAACCATAGGTCTCAAAATAGTAGTGCAGTGGAACATTATAGTTCTCAAAGTATACGGTGACTCCCAATTAATAATAAATCAAGTGAATGATGAATACCATACCAAGGATGACAAGATCACTCCATACAAGAAATTGGTGGAATCTTTAAGAATCCTTCATTGAAATAACATTCGAGCAAATTCCTCGAACCAATAACAAAGCAGTAGACACCATGGAAACAATTGGATCCTTGCTAGATATCCCCCACAATGTCCCAAAATATGAATTCTTGATTGAGTAGCTTCTCATGCCTGCATTCGAGGTACTAGAATTAGAATTCGTGTGTGAAATAGTTGGTCCCGGTGATCCTTGGTACTATGACATTTACACATATCTTCGAATAGGATTCATACCCACTAATTTACCCTCAAACCTAAAATGAACCTTTGTAAAAAAGGCATCTAGATTCATCATCTTAGGAGATACCCTATATCATAGGAGCATAGAAGGAACCCTATTGCACTGCCTAAATGCTGAGGCATTAACCACTCTAACTTAAGTACATAACGGTAACTATGGTTCACACTCGAGCATAATGACCATAGCCAAGAAATTGATGAGGATGGGGTATTATTGGCCCACAATGGAATGAGAAGCACATGACTATGCCAGAAGGTGTCTACAATTTCAACAGCATGGAGACCTCATCCATGCTTCAACTCAAGAGCTTCATCCTATCATCACACCATGGCCCTTTTCGCAGTGTGGATTAGATCTCATCAAAAAAATCATGCTCACCTCATCTAATGGCCAAAAATTCATCATAACCGTCACGAAGTACTTACTAAGTGGGTGGAGGCCATACCCATGATGTATATAATTGGGAAGTAGATTTCAAAGTTCATCGTAAATTACCTCATTTGTCATTACAATGTTCCACAAGCCATTATCTCAAATAATGGGATAATGGGACACCATTCAAGAATCAGGAGGTTCGTGACTTATGTGACAAATTAAAAATCCAACATCGCTTCTCCACCCCATACTATCCTGAAGGCAATGGCCAAGCAGAAGCTACAAACAAGACTATTCTAAAAATCCTCAAGAAAATAGTCAATGATGTAGGTCATGACTGGCATCTGCAACTTAATCCCACCCTCTGGGCCTATTGAACCAGTATCTGCACACCAATTGGAGCCACCCCTTTCTCCCTAGTCAATGGATTAGAATAAGTAATCCCCATTGAGATTGAGATCCCATCAGTCAAGATATCACTACAAAACCTCATCACAGATGAAGAGTATAGAGTATCAAGACTAAACAAGTTGGAGCTACTGGATGAGCATCATATAGATGTTTTGAATCATTTGCAAGTCTATTAGAATAGACTCAAAGGGAGCTACAATAAGAAAATCAGAAGTAGGATGTTCCAAGTTAGAGAGCTGGTCCTAAAGGAGAATCAAAAATTTTTCCCAAACCCAAGCAAGAAAGGAAAGTTTGAACCCAATTGGTTGGGACCGTTCGTCATAATAGTAAGTTACAAATTAGGGGAATATCAGCTATCAACACCCGAAGGGGAACCTCTATAGGAGCCTATGAATAGCTCCCATCTCAAAAAGTTTTGTGCCTAAATATTTCAAGGTATAGAGCCAAAAAACTCCAAAACAATTACAAAATGTCCTGAAAAAATGGTTACTTTGGTGAAAACCTGGAAAATAGGTGTCTTGGTAACAACAACAAAAATATCCAAAAAGAATTAGAAAAAAGATTGAAAATAGTAAAGAGAAAAATTGTCCTCTAGTGAAAGCCACTTCGGTGGCACTTTGGGTAGATACCTTGGTGAAAACCTGGCAAATAGTCGCCTTGTGTAAATAAGCACTTTCCATCCACCAGGATCTTTATAGCTTGTTCTGCATCATTCATCCATTATGCTTCCATCATCCATCGCATTCGAGTCTCCATCCATCACTCATCCACTCGCATCTGCATCATAGCTTGGTCCTATTTTTGTATCATGATCCCTCCT
This sequence comes from Sequoia sempervirens, assembly GCA_007258455.2. Classification (NCBI taxonomy): domain Eukaryota; kingdom Viridiplantae; phylum Streptophyta; class Pinopsida; order Cupressales; family Cupressaceae; genus Sequoia; species Sequoia sempervirens. The sequence continues at coordinate 250,990,465 of VDFB02281492.1, forward strand.
AAGTACTACTCAGCCCATCCTCAAGGTCAGTTTGTCTTGCCTTCATCGGAGTAGTCTATTGCATCACACTGGGGGCATGTTCTCATGGGATCAGATTCATGTATATTCTTAAGGTCGTAAAATCAGATAATCCAAAAACATCAAAAAATTAGAAAATCCAAAAAATCAGAAAATCATCAAAATCCCAAAAACGGAGTCATCTTGTCGAACTACGTGGTCTTTACGTGTATAATGTAGGAAAGGCTAATCTGTTGATCAGTCCCTAAGGCCCCTAGGATGGGTTTTTAGGTTAGTCTCTTGGTCAAAATCTTGAAAAATCCCAAAACATCCAAAAATCAAAAATCAAAACATTTGCAAAATCTCGAAAATACCAAAAACAGCCTGAAAACATCTCAAAAAGATTAAAAACATCCAAATATGCAAAAAAATCCATCTCATCTCGCTTGTGCCCGCAATAACATCATTGATGATAAATGATCGTCATCCTCAATCTTTGGTAAGATAATCAGAAACAAGCTTAGCAGTTGAAAAGTGAAAACTCAAAGCATCAAGTCTCAAGTCTAAGTCAATACGTAAACAAGATGATCAACTCTTTGTGTCAATAACTTATCATCTAATTGGTCCCATATCAATCATTTGAAAGAACATTCTAGATAAATGAAATGACATTTTTCCATCCACTAACATGTCCTAGGATGAATCCTTCCTACAATGGTCATTATCTTTTGGCAATAAGTTTCGGTTCTTATCCTTGAAAACACATCCTCTTTTCGTTAGCGGTATTGAAGAACATCAGCTTGTTTGTTTACTTGATCTTTATCCTTTTGACTTATCTTATTTTACTCATTCCAAGGACTTCTCAATGAAATCTGAACAAGAGGATTTAGAGAAATAGGAATGGGGGCAATGATCATTATCTTTTGTCTGCTGTGCTTGTTGGATGTTCTTGTAATATAACCTTGGCGAATACTTGCTTTGTTAGGTATGTATGGAGGATTTTTTGGGAAGCTTGTTGACTATTGCATTGATAGGTTATACCTTTCCATGTTTTGGTTTGAGGTGTTTGAAACTTTTGAAGTGCATCCTAACAAGGTTTCGGTATGTCAGGTGTGAACAAGGATACTCCTATCTATTTGTCAAGTCAAAGTCCATCTCACTAGGTGCAATGCCATCCTAGTTTTCTATACCTTGATGCATTGTACCACATGTGTTATCAAACATAAGGAAATTGGTCCTTTGAAAATCCCAACTCCTCGGCAAGTAGTCATCATCATTTGAATTTTCATCATCTTGTGTCTTTTTGAAATGACTTCCTCTCTTTCAGTCCCTTCTTGATTATCGCGCTAATAAGGTACTACGATAGTTGATCATCATCATCATCCTCATCGTCATCGATCCTGCATCCACAAATCATTGGCATATCACATAAACGTATCATATATGAAACATATGCATTGCATTTCCATCATCATATAAACATGGAATTATAAGCATTCTTCATAGATAAGCACATCCATTTTACATTGCATTGCATCCATTTATTGCATCACATTGCATTTATCACATAAATCCTCGCATAACATTCATTTGCATGTCATAACCATTTCACATTACCACCTATTGCATAATCATACATAATAGGCACATAAACATTATAAAAAATCCATTGCATACATACTTGCATAACATTATAAAGTCATGTCACACATTGCATTCACTTGACATAGAACATCACCATTAAATGCATTACATACATATATTATCATTTAATATGTTTAGGATAATAATATTTGTTATTCTAAGCATCTTAAACAAACCATCTCATTCATATTACATCATTGCATCTACATTGCATCATATCGTCCACTAATCATCTAGATCATCTCATAAATAGCATCATAATCATTCATTGCATAAATCATTCCACATAATTATAAGCATAAATAGAAGCATACAAAATTCATTACATACAAAGCATACATCCATAATCATTTAATATATAAGCAGGATTCATATCATCTCGTGCATACCACATAGATAATTTCTATATAATTTTACATATTAAACATCATAAATATATCATCATATATCATCCATCACATAAATGCATTTGTATATCATAGGTCAACATAATATAGATCTGTTGGTCATAATTATAATGCATACATCATCAGAAATAAATGCATCCATAAATACATCATATAGCATCATAGAAGCATCATATAACATCATTGCACAACATATAGAAATAGAATCATCCATACATGCATAATTAAATGGTACCATATCATATCATATCAAAATCATCATCGTCTCATATATATCATCATGTAACTATCATAGTACAAAATAAATCGGATCACTGTACATGTATGTCAATTAGTACAAAAGGATCATAGTACAAAATAAGTTGGTTCATTGTACATGTATGTCAATTAGTACAAAAGGCCCATAGAGCTATCAAAAAGGATCCCAAAAGGCACAAAAAGTATCATCTCAATCAAGGTCTATCCCCATGTATGCTTCCCTTGCCCCTATCACCATGACCCTCTACAGGTCTATAGTTGGTCTACTGTGAGTACTCTGGGACCCGTCCTCCTTTGGGTATGACCTCATGATAATGCCTTTGATAGTACTTAGCCTCTTGGATGACATCCTTGAAGACTAAATGGACACTATACCCTGCGAGGAGGAGGCGGCCATACTCTCTAATTGTTGTCTCCTGCCTAGCTCTGTGGCTACCTATAACTCTGTAGCCTATCTCTGTTGAATGGCCTGATCCCTCTCAGCCCTCATCTGCTCTCTCTTAGCTCGAGACTGATCGCTCTCTCTTATCCCAGTTTGCACCTAGGCCTGTAGTTGCACAATCAACACATCCCGAGGATCTACCTGCCTTGTTGGTTGCACTGTTGGTTGTGCTCACGACTGTACCTGAGGCTATACCTAGGGTTGATCCTCGGCTCTTGGTGGTACACCTGGTGGCACCTACTACTGATATGGCATTGGTACATCACCCTAACCTGGCTGAGCTGGATGAACTGGGGGCCCGACTGGCTACTCCTATCGGGCACCATCATCTCTCCATCCTTGTACTCCCCCTCTGCTTCTAACTCTCCGCTGATTTGGGACTGCTCCTGGAATAGTCAATCATGGGGGAGGCTTCAACCAATCCCTATATGCCTGTGTTGTGCCTGGATCTACAAGCTGCTGATCATAAGCCCACGGTCGAGCTACTAGCTACCTAAAACTATCGATAGCCTCTAAAGTAGGAATATACCACCCCCATGAGACCTATGAAATGGTACAAGAAAAGAAGACTACATATTCATCATCAGGGTGATCCTAGGGCTCACCAAACTAACACTGCACACACCTGGGTAAGTACCTCTCAATCATCCTGTGCTCTCGTCCCTACATATAGCGGTCTTGGTGGGCATAGAACAACTGATAAACATCATTAGCCCATCTAAGATGACCAAGGTACAGATTCCATATGAACACCGAAATCTTGTCGAGGACCCTCCTCTAGTAGGGGATCCCGTGCTCACCTCTATGTGTGAAGGACACACTACCTTTGTAATGCCACATGAGGGGATCGTTGAGCATCATCGAAATAGTAACAATCTATGACCGAAGCACAACAATGTGCTCCCATTCCCACATGTGAAGAAGAGTCACCCCTACACTGAGTGCTCTACCATCCATATACACGTACTCGTGTAGATCTCTGTATAAAGAAGCTAAAAGCACTGGAAACCAAGAAAAATGGACTGGCCTATCTCAAACCATCCGCTTCTAGCAATATCCCCAGCCAAGACTGAAGTATTGGCCTTGTCTATCAAGGGCAATGAGACTCAAAATGGCCGCTGCAACAACTAGGCGGAAGGGAGGTGTGAGGATCCTATGTCACTCAAGCTCGATCTTCCCCTCACAAAAAATAATGTCCTCTATGGCAAGCATCGCGCCCCTCGTCCATGTCAAAAATCACTCACTGACCGTGAATTGACAATCTCAAAATACACCAAATGTCCTCTAAGGTGACGATGGCCTTGCCAGTGGCAAGATGAAATGAAGAGGTCTCGCAATGCCATCTCTCGGCTAGTGCTAAGTGAGTGTGCATGGGCACTACATAGGTAATATACCATAACCTCGCGACCTAGAGTCAATCCTAATCCCTGTCACTCAGGTCTTGCAAATAGCCGAACAAGTCTCACAACCTGTGCTCTTGAGAGTAGAGCTCCCTTGCCGCATCCTGCATCAAGGAAGGTCACCATGTTAAATTTTTTGAAAAATTCTTCACCGAGCATTCAAAAACCTCTCTAGCAGTGCAATCTGTGAAGGCATCATAGTTTGATTTCTAATCAAAATCTGACACTAGGGAATAAAAAGTGAAAATGGCATCACCACAGTGCATTTTTACTTCTAGCGACACACTTTGAGCAAATGCAGGACCGCCGCGTCACAATTTGCAAACCACCCCGCCAGCCCCGAGCTCAACGTCACAGTTTGGAGTCTATTTTCAAACTCCAAACTACACTGTCATGGTGCTATTTGACATTGAGCAGTGCAGTTTGATTTCTAAGCGATGCTATATAGCGCCACTGTAGAACGACCAACTTTAAAAGCATTAACTAAAGGCTAGAAATGAAAAATGAAGCTCAAGTAAGGGTCACTTACCGGTGCCCCAATGCCAGATGGCCCCTGGTATGTCTGAAATTGATCAAAAATGTGGAGGGGAAGTTGTCATTGTGCCATATCACTAGGAGGTCAGAGCTCAAATCTCAAGGTTGCTAATGGATGTGTGTGAAAATGACTTGAAAGTGACCACTTGGGCCCCTTTTAAGCTTGAAAATTAGGGTTTTTTTACCCTGATTGGTTGTCCTACTACTGTTTTCAACCCTTGAACCTTTTTTTGTCCAGTTGAGGCCTATTTTACATCGTTTTATTGCATTTAGACATGTTTTTGGCCTCCTGGAGCCTTTTTGGACCTATCAAACACCTTGTCCTCTTTTTTTCACGAGATCACCCAAAAATTGGAAATTTTTGTCCAATCTCTCGAGGGGGCAATATAATGGCATGTTTTCTCTCGCCGGGTAGCAATGGGGCAATATTTTAAATAACGAAAATGTTTGGCTTGTATCAATATCATTTATTCTTTGAACCAATGCAACAAGTGTATTGCTTCAAAGAGGGAAAAAATGTAGACACGTAAAATATACTGATTTACATTGTGCATCTGATCCCGCCTACTAACATCGTTTCATCCTGAATCATCCCTCGGTCTAACCATTTAATCAAATTCCCTTATTTGATTAAATTCATTAATTTTCCTTTCTTAATTAAATAAATCATTTTATCTAATTAAGTCTCTCCTTTGTTGTTAATTAAATCAATCACTTGGTCTAATTATCCCTATTTAATTAAATAGTCAATTTTATTTAATTAAATCCCTAAAGTCTATCTATTAAATTAAATAAATTAAAAACTTATTTTATTTAATCTAACACCATATCTTTTAATTAAATAAATCAAAATCCTTATTTAATTAATCCTTTGTCACATTCTTCTCATTATTTTATTTAAATAAATCCTAAAATTTGAGTCAAATAAGTCACATCACTTAATCTCCTATTAAATTAATTGACAATTGATTAATTTAATCTCTCATCATGTCCCATCCTCTATATTTTGCAAGTTGCACATGAAAATAGATTTAATTCATTTATTAAATCTCTATTTTCCTCACAAGGCATCTTTCTGCAATATCCTTCAAGTTTGAATTCCAAAAATCCAAGTGGGCATGTACATCCAACAAGGCATTTACTTCATTTTACATGTCCTTTGTCTTGAGCCAATTGGCATTTATTGCATTTTCTCTTCCCTCTTGCATGTCATTTCAACAAATTTGAAATTCAAAAATAGGCATTTATTGGCACAATCCTTAAAACTTGCACATCCTCCATCCACTCATAGATTGACAAGTGGCATCTTTCCATTTGATGAATGTTAGTCCCACATTGCTCAAATTTGGACATTCATCCCTCAATCTCATCTATAAATAAGATGTTCATCATCCAAAAATTATGCAAAGTTACCATGCTAAAATATTTAGCCAATGTCATCCATTGAATCATAGCTAGGTTTTGCAGGTTTTTAGCTTGGAGTACTCAATCTTCATCAACAAAGTGGGTCTTCATCAATCATCATCAACACATATCAATCTTGCATCATAGGAATTGGGAAAGGGCCAATTTTCACATCAAATTGGCACCAATTCCCCCATGGGATTATGAGTTTGCAAATTTAAATTAGGATTCAATCTAGTTTATTGTTTTGATTATGCTCTTCATTGTTTATATTCCTAATTTGAGTTTTGTAAATGGATTTCATGAGGAATCCTTGTTCTTGCTTGTAATTACCCATCTAATGTGTTTGTTCTCATTGTTTTGCAGGTACTAGGATTGGGGTTCTCACAGTAAATAATGTGTACCTAGGAATCTCATAATAACTAAACTTATAGCTCTGAAAATTTGGACTTTTTGACCAATTGGGACTCATTTTCCAACCTGGGCCAATCAGTCCCAGATTAGGGTTTATGTCCAGAAAGCTATTTCAAGGAAAAGGGTACTAGAATCTGCAAACTGATATGAAAAACACCCCCAGTGCGACTCATTCACCACATGGTGAATCACTCCTTTTGCTACTCAATTACATGAACCAAATATTTTTGATGTATGGGTCTCTCTTACACTTCTAGGGTTTTGCACCTAAAAGGAGAGAGATACCAAAAATACTAATGGCTTACTCAAGAATAATCCCTTCATATTTTAATGCAAGAGAGATTGAAATGTGTCAAATGGGATTGACCAAAATGCTGAAAACTTATAAAAGAGATTAACTACTAATGCAAAACTTAAGAAATGCAAGATATTTTAAAACACAATGTGATATGAAAAAAGACCTAAATGACCTATAAAATGCTTTGAAAATGCATTTTAAATAGAATAGGAAAATTTAATAGAAAATGATGTGGACCTAGAAATCTCAGAATAATTGAAATTAGCTCTAAAATTTAGGAAATGTTGAATTTTTGACCAACTAGGACTCATTCCCCAACCTCGGTGAATTAGCCCCAGGTAGGGTTTCTGCCTAGAAAGCTATTTCAAGGAAAACGGTATTGGAATCTTTAAATTGATCTGAAAAAAAACCCTAGTGGGGCTCATTCACCACTAATGGAGAATCAATCATTTTCTGCTTTTCCAAAAATTGAAATCATAGATCTATACTCCAACACCTGCACTTTTTTCCCAGATTGAAACCTAGATTTGGTTCTACGAAAACACCTACAAAATAGAATATAATTTGATTGTTAATGGGGGGTTTTCCTCATTCAAACCCCTAGTTTGGTATTTAAACCTTGAAAGAGATAATAAAATATGCAGAAAAACCCTAGCCCTAAGTGTGTCTAAGACTAGGAAATCTGAAGCAAGATGCAACCCTATTCTAATATGTAAGAACAAGATGCATGAAACAAACTTGAATGATGTAAGACTCACTCTAAGAGATCCTAAATCACCTTTAAATGAATCTAAATGACATGCAAACCTTCCTTAGGCTAAAGATTGTGAGACAATGGAAGATGGAATCACTTAGAAAACAAGTCCTTAGATTTGGCTTGATGGCTAGTTGGATCTCCCCAACCTAGAATTCTTCATGATTCTCCATAGGCATCCATGATTAACCCTTGAAAATTATTGATCTAGAATAAAATTGAGCTTGAAGACCTGCAAAAATCCTTGAATGTTTCCCCAAACCTTCAACTTTATTGTAAATGGACTTGTAAATGCTCTTGTGAAAAAAATCCTCAATACTTGACTCTTGAGTTTGTTTAAAAATTGTTTAGATGTGTTGAAAAATGACCTAAAACTTATATTTATAGGCATTAACACCTAATTGATCATTATTTAGACCTCAAAGGCCAACATCCACTAGAAATTTGAATTAGGTTCATGATTTTCTGACTAAAACTTGAAAAATGCCCCAAAAGGGACTGATTCGCCACCCTTGGCGAATGGGTCCCACCAGAGGGGAATCATTCACCCAAGGTGATGAATGGGTCCCACCAGAGGGGAATTGTTCACCCAAGGTGGCGAATGGGTCCCACTTAAGGTTTTGAGGTGTTTTTTCAGGATTTAAATTAATTAAGTGCTATTTGTTAGGATTTATATGATTTTTGAGTGGAATAAGCCTCAAGGTCCAAAATAATGGGTCTTAGGGGCCTATAAATAGTGATTTTAAAGAGTAATTAATGCAAGGGTGTCAAAAAGGTCCAAATTAAGCATGCAATTGCCTCTTTCTTCAAAAGTATAAAATTTTCTATGCTACATTTAGTCCCCACTTTAATGCTCGTATGACTCTATGTGCATATGCAAGCTAAAGGACTCTAAATAGTACACTTTATTTCATAAAAGGATACTCATTTAGAAGATGGGAGAATGAAGCCCCTAGTGTAGGTGTCTACAAAACCACAACATTAGGAACCACATTCTGCAACACGAATTCCTTAGTTGTCCAAAAATCCTCTTATTTAACTTCTAGAAATCAAATTTGAGGGTAGATGTATGCCCCCCTTGATCCTACTTGTTGTATGGAGGTGGAATCAAGGTAAAAATCTAGCCACATAAAATAAGGAAAATCATATCATATGTCATTTCCAAGTACCATGCCACATAACGATAGAAAATTAAGGATGTCAAGAGAAAAATTATGATTTCAGCGCAACAAACAATGTCAAAAATAAAGCTCTCTAGCACTCGTTATGTTGATCTAGATAAAAAGCATTTTTTAACCCTAATATAGTAAATATCCTAGTTTTAAACATACATAAGAGCTAAAAGTGAAGTAAACTGTAACTTACTTTGTCATTTTACCTTCTTGTAACTTGAGAGGGATGAGAGAATAGTGAAATATGTTGAGCAGATGAGACTACAAGCCTATGAGGCTAGACATTCTATGAGATCAGGTGGCGCATTGTGAGCATCAACATGAGGTGAGTCAATTTTGGTACCTTCTCTTAGTTTCTATGCAGTTATTTGGTAATTTTTATGAATTACTAGGTTAATTTAGCATCCTGGAAAAAAAGTTCACAAAGTGTCCCATTTTTTCGTGAAGTGTCCCATTTGTTTGCAAAGTGTTCCTTTTGTTCACAAAGTGTCTCACTTTTTTGCAAGTGTCTTGTTTCTTTACGAAGTGTCCCAAAAGGGGTCTAAATTGTCTAGGGCATTTAGGAAAGCACACTTGAGGGACTTTAGCACACTTTTATGATAAATAATGTAGAAATTAAATATTTTAGATTGTTGATAGGGTATATTTTTGCTTTATTGATAGGTACTCACCTGTTCGTGTCAGCCTCTAGGTGGTAAGTAGATTAGATTTATTAAAGCCCTAGCCCCCACACTTTTAGTAGAGGACATAGAGCACTTGTAGGATATTGGGATATATTGGGCATACCTCATGCCCCCCATGAGGTACCATGATGTAATGTTGATGGCTCTAGTTCAACACTGGGATTTAGACACCTGTACATTCCACCTTTATACTAGTGAGATGATGATAACTCTAGAGGATGTCCACTACACCCTTTGAGTTCCCATTTGGGGAAAGTGGGTATGCTTCTAAGGAGATCATACATTTTATGAGTAGAAGTCCAACATGCAATATTTCCTAGATGGGCCAGTGCAAGATGAGCATGTGAGGGCATAGACTGAGCTTTTGATGCTTCTATATTCACAACCCCTGATGGTGAGATGGATTATGATGCACATAGTTGCACTAGTACTCATCCCAGATGGACATGCAACACACCTAGAGGGAGGAATAGTACACCTAATACGTGGGATGGTAGAGCACAGGACAGTATATGCCTGAGGACGCTATATCCTAACACACTTATTATATGATCTTGGATGGTTTTCTTTTTAGGAGGTGGAAAACATGGTACACTCTACACTTCTACAGGTTTAGTTCCTTGAGCATATCACATGTACTAGACCTACCAGCTTCTTGTTTCTGATAGCAGTGAGGCATCCTCGAGCATTTAGCTATCCTCTATGACAATTGTGGTAGCATGAAGATGTACACTTTTGGAGAGTGAGATTTGACTGACAGGAGGAGGACGAGATCCTTTGGAGACCCTATTAGCTTACACTTTAGTGGCCAGATCCCATGAGGTAGTTGAGAAGATTATAGCTAGAAAAATTTTAGGTTGGCTGACATGACTACATAGTACATCCCTTCTACTATGATCAGGGCATGCGATAGTTTGGGAAGATCTAGACACCACCTAGTGAACTACCCTTTTTCATGAGATCAATGCAAAGTTCTTGAACACTAGTTGATACAGTACAATTCATAGTAGACATTATTGTCGAGAGAAACTTTGAATACTTAGATCATGAGGAGCCTCCAGTCTCCAACATGGATAACTCTAGCACCACAGATGATTATGAGTGGTGGAAAGTATCATGAATAACTCTTGTATTTCTAATTGATGATCCTATAGGAGATGTAGTACCATTTCCATATGAGTGAGATGATATAGAGGACATGGTCGAGGAGACATGGTACAGGGCTAAAAACATATTTACATATGTCATAGATGAGGAGTGTGATGAGGATGCAAATCCTGACTATGATGGTCAAGATGGAGGGGAGGAGGATGAGGATGAGGAGAAATAGGAGGAAGACCATGAGGCAGAGCCACCCATGAGCGAGGGTGATGAGGTAGTGGCTGAGGATCGACATGAGAGGGGAGAGACCTCATCAACTTGTATGAATAGATCACAAGCAACAGCCACAACAAGCATCAATATCCATGGTCATGGAGGGGCTAGCACATCTTCCATGCCCCCTATATAGGGCAAGGTTGATGTTTCTTAGCCTACTAGGGATATAGGTGATGATATTATAGTTATGCATGTACTTTGTGTTTATGCTTATTCTTTATATATATATCATGATGTGTACTTTTTTTTTTGTTTCTACTTTGCAAGAGCTATGAGAGACTGGTGGGATCTCTATCTATAGGTAGGTGCAAAGATAGTGCCGACATCTATCAACAAGGAGGTGATGGAATCAAACTATGTGCCCCCTCCCATTGTGGATTAGGACCCAAAGTCACTCAGGTCATTCACAAGATTGCGGGAAACATACAAGAGTTTGAGGAGGTTAGTTCATTGAGCCGATGCGGTAGCAGAGGCACAATAATCTCAAACCCTAGTAGATTTTGAGAGACTAGAGTGAGAGATAGCTCAGCTACAGGCAGAGAGGGATCAGATAGCAGGGCCACATTGGGAGGCCCTAGGATATATACGGGGCTTAGAGTTTTTACTCAGATTCAATGGATCATGATCACGATCACACACTATTGTCTCTCGATGTACCACTACTAGACCGACGCGAGTGCTAGACCCCTCGGGATCTAATAGTCACAGACCTTAGTGAGATTGTATATAGTCATGACATGGACATAAAACTTTGATATATATATATACTTAGCATTTGATGTTTTATTACTTGTCTTTATGTGTGGAATGTTAAATGGGATTGTGATTAATTAAATAACCTTTGTAAAATTACTAAATTAATGTCTTCATGATTAAACACATCTTATATGATCTAATTATAACATGCTACAATTTCTCTTGGATATAGCATTTGAATTAAGTGTGTTATGTGAAATTAAATGTAGCTATAATCTAACATAACACACAAGATGAAATTGAACCAAAAATTTACTCTGAGGCAACGAAACTCAAAAATATTTGGTTCAAATGGACTATTACAACAATTGGAAGAAGTGAAAAGAATTGAATTCTAGGTCAACAAGTTGAAATTCAAGAGAAAATGGGTGAATGTGTCAAGCTTCGGCAAGAAATAGAAATCTTGAGATCAGATATGGAAATGGAAAGAATATTTGAGGATAAGTTTAAAGAAATTTCTAAAATTCTTGATAAGTTAATTATTTATCAAAGACCAACGGTGGATAAAAGTGGTTTAGGGTTTGAAGAAGTTCAGAGTTCAAAAGCGAAGAAATCTCTTGACAAGAAGACTTGGTTCAAAGATGGACAAATCAAGCACTTAAGAAGCAATTCCAGAATAAATCCCATCAGAAAACCTAATGCTCGAAGGTATTTTTCTTTCAATGGTGTTTTTCATTCCTACAATTGTAGACACAAAAATTATACAGGTTAATCCTATACATTTGATCCTAATTTCACTAAAACTAGTTCACCCTGAATCATCTCCTTTACTAATCATTTAATTAAATAATTTCTATTTAATTAAATTAATCACATTTCATCTCTTAATTAAATAAATTAAATTTATTTGATTCAATCATCATCTCCTATTAATTAAATAAGTTATTTTATTTAATTAATCCTATAGTCCCTCTTTTGATTAAATAATTCATTTTATTTAATTAATCTCTAAAATCATCTCATTTAAATTAAATAAATTTATCTTTATTTGATTTAAAACTAACACCATTCTCTTTAATTAAATAAATCAAACTTTATTTAATTAAGTTTAAAATCATTATTCCTCTCATTTTGATTTAAATTAATCAAAAAATCTACGTCAAAGTGTCACATTAGCTAATCTCCTTTTAAATTAATAAAATCCTAATTAATCCTAATCTTAGTCGATCAAATCCTCTAGCTTTTGCAACTTACTCATGAAAATCAATTTAATTGATTTATAAATCTTCAATTTCCATTCAAAATGGCATCAAGGATGGAATATTCTTCAAATTCAAAAAGTTCCTCCAAAAGAACTTGTCCCTTCCAACAAGGCATTATAAGCCTTTTACATGTCCTTGCCTTGAGCTAAGTGGAATTTAATACATTTCTTCTCTCCCTCCAACTTGTCATTTCTCCAAATTTGAATTTCCACCTAATATCAGTTATGTGCATAATGACCAAAATGTCCACCTTTTTCCACTCACATGTTGACAAGTGGCTTAATGTTATTGGTTGGTCTTTTATACCATATTCACCCCTTTGTCTTATTTGTCCATCATTCTCTTCTATAAATATAAGGCTCTCATATTGATTTTGGATCCACAACTTAAGCAAAGTCATTATCTTGAGATTTTGAATTTTCTCATCCATTGTTCATCTAGTTTCATAAAGTTTTATAGTTTTATAGCTAGGTTATTGCAAATTTCATCAAGGATCTTCATCAATCATCATCAAGCTTGCAAGGGATTGGGAAAGGGCCATTTTGCACATCAAAATGACACCAATTCCCCCATGGGATTGAAAGTTTTTTTTTTATTTTGAGCAAGATTAGATAGTTTTTATTCATGTTCTTCATTTATTTCTTGTTTTTGATATCTCAAATGAATTTCATGGGGAATGTTGTTTCTAACTTGCATATGAAACTAATTGTGTGTTTGTTCTTTGTGTTTGTGCAGGTCTAGGATCACAATTCACATTTTGATGCTAGAAGGAGGGATAATTTGAATAATCTAACACATTTGTTTGAAAAATTCCGTTGTTGGGTATGTGCAAGATCATCATGGAAAAAACAGGCCCTTAAGTGGCAAAAAATTCAAAAAAATCAGAGTTAGGCAACTTAACATAAAAATTTGAATAAGTTATCTATATTATTTCAAAAATATGTAAGAATAGAATCTGTAGCAAATTAAATATAGTTTCTAAACTAGTAGGTTTATTTAAAAAAAAAACTAGTTGGTGAAAATTTGAAATTTCAATGCAGTAGAACTTAAATTTCAAGGAAAAAACAAGAAGTAGGTGTTTTTCTAACCACCCTAACCACAATAAAATGATAATATTTTTTTATAATATTTTAGATATAAGTAGAGGACTCATGCCCTGATCTGATGTATGTTTTCTTGTAATTTTTTTCCAAGTAAATAATTAATGATGAATTTTTTATTACAACTTTAATATAAAACTCGTATGTCTAACCACCTTAACTTGGTCAAAACTTCATGAAAATCAATATTTTTTTTTAATGCTATAGTATGCAAAGCATAGAATGTGACACATGTTTCAGATTAAAAAAATGATACCATTTGAAAGCTATAGATGTTTTTCAATTAGCCTATCAATCAGAACTTTAGTCGTAATTCAAATAGAAAATGACTAATAATTATTTATTAAATTCAAAGAAAAGCATAATTTATATTGGTGGAAATCTGAGAATCTCCTTTAAAAACCCTTTTCATTTCATCAATTTTAGGTAAAAAAAATTCATTAGCCACATACCCTACACATACCCATCATATCGCCACTTTTTGGCCCATCATGATCTTGCACATACCCTGCTTTTTTTGGATTTTTTGTGTCTATAGGAAAACAACACCACTGAAAGATAAATTGCACCACTATCTAGCAACACTATTTAGCAACACTGTTAAACTCCAAACCACAATGCTGACTTCTTCCTGCCATAATATTTGAATTCCAAATAGCAACGTTTCAGTCATTGCCCTATTGACCAATCATCCAAACTCCAAACTTCGTCACTGGTCAAAATAGCACCACAATTGCGCTCACTAATTTCTCCACAGTCTGACACTATCAGTCTCAATGTCGCCATATAGCGACACTGACTCCTTCAAACTGTGTCGCCATTGTAGACTGCGTCATTGGAGTTGGTAAAATGCAGTTTCAAATTAATTTCAACATGTTCTTTTTCATTTTAATTACTTTTGACTCCTAACTAGTTTGTGGCTTTGTTTTCTATAGTTTTAAAAAAAAATTGTAGGTTGGAGTGATCAAAAGAGAAAGGAGGAAGAAAAGACAAGATTTCTATGGCATCTTCAATCCATTGTATCAAGTGATTTTAAACACTTTGGGAGAAATTATAATCCCACTTTAAGGCTTTGTTCTCTTCAAGATTTTAGGACTCAATATATTTCAATTTGGGATTAAAAAGAACAAAACAAAGGTATTAAAAAGAACCTTAGGAACTTACTACACTTTGTTTTGGACTCAAAAATTGGACAAACAAGTCTCACACTTGAAAGTTGGTGCTTAAAAAGAACTCATTTTCTTGCTTTAAAGGTTAAAATGAACATGTTCCTTTTATGTTTTGTAATCCCTTATCCAAAGTAATATCATTTGAAATATATATGTGCTTCTCTCACACCTCATGGTGATCTTAAGAATCAAAAGGCATTCTGTGATATTGAGTTGTATAAGTGATTACCTCCACACTTCAATTTGGATTCTTAAAATTGAACAAAATATTGCTAGTGTGAGTGGAGTACATCATGTGTGTTCTCTCTTTGTTTCTCAACAAATATTGATCAAACTATGGATGTGCTTGCTCACTTTTGTTTATCCTTAGAGGGCCTTTCTAGTGGGAAAAAGTAATCACCCCAGGGTACAACCCAACCGTTAACACGTTAAAGCCAAGTGACTTCTACCCAGTATATAAGTGTGGGTACTTGAGGAAATTTCAAGTATCACGATGATTGTTCCAACAAGAAGGGAACCAATGGTCTCTTGCCATATGGATGATCCCCCATGAACATAATGCCTATACTAGAACCTTTTATTTAGAAGTCCAAATCCTTATCTCTTTTTTGGCGCAAGAACAGTCGTTTTGAAGCCATCCCACATTTTTATGGCTCTTAGTAGAGATGAGAAGTATGCCATGGGAGTTTCATGGGTACTGATGCTTGGCTGAACAGAGAAGTGTGTATCATGGAGGGGAGCCAGTGTGGTCAAGCATCTAATCATTCGCTAAGAGTAGGCGTAGCTAGATTTATCCAAGTGGGAACTCAACAAATATTCTTATTTTATCCTAGGATTGTGCATCATTTTGGAATCAAAATGCTTTGCTTGGATCTAAAACATTGGAAAAAAAAATTTCAACAAGAATAGAAAATTTCAAACCCTTTAGGAGGAGCAAATACCTTTGACAAAATTCAAGTGCTATTGCTTTCCCTAGGGATTCTATCCTTAGAGGCCTCTAAGTATTTGAATTTACATCTCAATTTTCTCATACTAAAGTCAACATTAGGGAAATTTTTCCTTACTTTCCTTGATTTCCACATAATGGAATTTTTGGGATGAGAAGAAGTTAGGACATTACACATCTAGTTTGAAAATCTAATCAAGAGAGTGTTTTTGGTAAAATGAATTCTTTAAGCAAAGCTAAGAAACAATTGAACCCCACACATGTGCTCTTCCAAATGATGTCCCGAAAGATCAAAATTTGAAAACCAAAGTTAAATGGTCTTAGTCAAAAATCTTGCAAGAAACGTTTGTCTATGATTTACAAATTTAGGGAAAGATTGACCTTCAACTTTTAAAAATGTGAATCAAAGAACAATCCAAATTTGTACTCATTTTATGATTGAAAAATCCAAGTCTCTTTCAAAGGTTTGAAATCTCACATAGGAAGTATTGCATGTTCTTCAACACCGAGGCCTTGTAAAAAAGAGTCTTTCTAGGTTCATATTAGGATCAAAACCAATCACTTTCATCCATCCTCAAACATCAAATCCAAAAAACCATCTCACCAACAACTTTTGGAAATCTTGAAAAAAAAACATTCATGCTAGGTGTAGACACGTAAAATATACTGATTGACATCGTGCATCTGATCCTAACTTACTAACATCATTTCTTCCTGAATCATCCCTCGGTCTAACCATTTAATCAAATCCCCCTATATGATTAAATTCATTGATATTCGTCTCTTAATTAAATAAATCATTTTGTCTAATTAAGTCAATCTCTTTTGTTAATTAAATCAATCCATCTGATCTAATTATCCCTATTTAATTAAATAATCAATTTATTTGATTAAATCTCTAAAGTCTTTCCATTAATTAAATAAATCAAAATCTTTATTTAATTAGCCTCTTATCATATTCCTCTCTTATTTGATTTAAATAAATCCATAAATTTGAGTCAAATAGGTCACATCATCTAACCTCTCTCATTAAATTAATTAACCCTTAAATGATTTAATCTCATCTCATATCCCATCCTCTAGATAATGCAAGTTGCACATGAAAATAGATTTAATTCATTTATTAAATCTCTATTTACCTCACAAGGCATCTTTTGGAATATTCTCTCAATTTGAATTCAAAAATTCCAAGTCTACATGTACATCCAACAAGGCAATAAATTCATCTTACATGTCCTTTTCCTTGAGCCAAGTGGCATTTATTGCATTTTCCCTTCCCTCTTGCATGTCATTTCAACATATTTGAATTTTAAATATTGGAATTTATTGGCACAAACCCCAAATCTTGCACATCCTCCATCCATTCATAGCTTGACAAGTGGCATCATATCATTGGATGAATGTTAGTCCCACATTTCTCAAATTTGGACTTTCATCCATCTTGAAATTCTATAAATAAAATGCTCATCCTTGATTTTATCCATCCACAATCCAAGCAAAGTTACCATGCTCAAATATCTCTTGAATTCCATCTATTATCATTAAGTCATAACTAGGTTTTTTGCAGATTTTTGGCTTGGAGTCTTCATTCTTCATCAACAAAGTGGATCAATCTCTTCAACATTCGAAGCTTGCATCTTAGGAATTGGGAATGGGCCAATTTTCACATCAAATTGGCACCAATTCCCCCATGGGATCATGAGTTTGCACATTTGAATTAGGATTCAATCTAGTTTATCATTTCTATATTGTGTTCTTCATTGTTTTCTTTCCTATTTTGAATATTGTAAATGGATTTCATGGGGAATCCTTGTTTTGACTTGCAATATCTAACTTGAGGTGTTTATTCTCTTTGTTTTGTAGGTACCAAGGTTGGGGTTCGCACATTTGGTGCCAGAAAAAGGGTTGGATATCATTATTTCTAATCTTTTCTTGAAATTTCCACATTTTTCTTGACACAGGAAATTCCAACATGGGCTCATTAGTGTCACTATTTTGGCACCGCAGGCTCATCAACGTCGCTATATGGCACCGCTTGAAACACAAACTACGCCACTGGACTCATCCTACCAAAAATTTTGAATTTTAAACTCCACTGCTAGACTCGCTGACCTATAGAAACTTTCAAAAATATTAAACTCCGATGCTAAACATAAATTGCGACACTGGGCAAAAATTGTGACGCAATTGATCTCTCAGTCCCTACACAAAGCACCGCTGACTGGTAAGCGATGCTGTGAGGGCACCGCTGGGAGAACAAACTATGATGCCTTCACAAGTTGCGACGCTGGGAGATAGTAAAAAGGGAAAATTTAATTTTACCACATGCTTTTGATTTATGACTGATTTTTCCTCTGTTTTCTACTTTTTAATTTCTATGTTTTTCTAGAATCTGACTGGTTTTTCCTCTTTGTAGGTTGGAAATCGAAATCAAAAGAAAGAGAAGCGTGAGTAGGATTTTCGTCAAATCAAAGTGTTTTTAAACACTTTAGTGTTTGTTTAACACTTCTTTAAGAATTTGTTATCTTCTCCCTCTTAGGACACTAATTTTTCATTTGGGCTTAAAAAGAATATTTTCCATTTCTTGCAAAGGCTAAAACAAACTTTAGGATCACAACTTACTAGATTTTATTTATTGGATTAACAAATTGAACAAAATATTTATCACTTATCTTTTGGTGCTCTAAAACGAATTCATTATTGCTTTATGGATTTAAAAAGAACAAGTGTAGCTTTGTTTTTCGTGAAGGCTTACTTAGACTAAAAGCATTGAAAAATGACATATGCGCTTCTCTTGTGCTTTATAGTGATCTTGAGAATCAAAAGGCCTTTTTCATGACTTTGGGATGAGATAAAGCAATCACCTCCACACTTCGATTTGGGTTTAAAATTGAACAACATCTTGTGCGAGTGTGAGTGGGGGCATTTTTGTATATATTCTCTCTCTTTGTTGCCATCAAAGATTGATCGAGTTATGGATTTTGTTTTTCATTCACTTTTGTTTATCCTGGAGGGCCTATCTTGGGGGAAAAGTACTCACCCAAGGGAACGACTCAACCAGTAACACTCTAAAGCCAAGAGTATTTCTAGCCAAGATATAAATGTGGATATTGGAAGAAATGGCTATATCACGTGGTTGATTCTGACAAGATGGATCTGAAAGGGGACTCTTGTTGTATGGGTCAATCTCCACGATCAAAAAGTCCTTAATAAAAACCATGTGCTAGAATTTTCCAAAATCCTTTAATCTGTTTGTTGGTGCAAGAACAGTCATTCTGAAGCTGCCCCACACTTTTATGGTCTTCTAGTAGAAATAGAAAACATTCCATGGGAGTTTCATGGGTGTTGATTCTTGGCTGCCCCGATTAATGTTAATGAGTCGTGGAGGGGAGCCAATGGGGTCAAGCATCTAACCATTCGCTAGAGATAAGCATAGCTGGACTTGTCCAAGTGGGAATCCAACAAATATTGTTTTACACATCCATAGGATTGTACTTATGCCTGGGTTACAAAATGCATTTCTTGATCGAAAACAAATCAAAAGAAAACACTTAACATCATCCAAATTTCAAACCCTTTTGAGAACAAATACAATTGACTCAATCCATATGTTATTGCTTTCCCTTGGGATTCACATCCTTAGAGGTTTCTAAACATTGGATTATATCTCAATTTGTCTCCTTAAGTAAACAATAGGAAAACCCTTTTCCTTAAGCTCGTTGAATTTCCACATAACATATCTTGTGGAGTTTGAAGAAATTAAGACATTAGAAATCTTAGTTTGAAAACCTAATTGAAGAAAGTGTTTTTGGTAAAATAAAGACATTAAGCAAAGCTAAGAAAAATGAACTTTCATATGTGTTGAAGACTCATCATTGGTTGGAAATTCAAAAATGAATGTTCAAATGAAATCATTTCTCGGTTACAAAGGTCTTTAGGAAGCATTTGCATGCTCTTCAATACCTAGGTCTAGGCAAACAAGGTATACCTTTTTAAGGTTAATCTTAGGATCAAAACATATCAAAATATTTTTCATCCATCCTTCAAAACATCAAAAACAACATCATCTCACAAATCATCTTTTGGAAAATCTTGAAATCATCCTTAAGTGCTAGGCTTTGTGGAAAAATAAAAAATCATCAAAATCATTAAGACCAAGTCCTTGAAAACATTTATCAAAACACATTTAGCTAGGTATGTTTAGATGCATCCTTGTACATATGCTTAGTCAAAGTTATCAAAACCATCTTGTTTAGCTTAGTATATGAGGATGAATCCGTCTTCATATGCTTAAGTGAAACTATCATCTTGTTTGGATAGGTGTGGGTAGATGCATCCTTCTCCTCACACATATCCAAATCATCATCCTTTGAACAAAACTATCCCTTAGATCATCATCCAACATCTTAGTGTATTTTTGTTCAAAATCAAAAGCAAAATCAAAATCAAAATCAAGGACAAAATCCCAAAATCCCAAATCAAATCAAAATCAAAGTCCTAAAATCCTAGTATCTCATTCAAGATTTATCAAAAGCCAAAAACATCCACATCATCATCATATCATCATCACCTTTGATTATCAAGGCATCCTAAAATTTTCTACTTTGGGGCATAAAATAAAGATCAATCCAAAGAATCAAAGAGATTCATCTCCCATATTCTCGAAGATTGATCCTTGTTTTATGGTTCTAACTAGATCTCAATACAAGAAGAGTATGGAAGCCAACAAAGAAACACCCGCTTCAAGCGATCTTAGCCAAATAAATGTAGAAATGAATCTAGCTGAATCAACCAATCCATTGACCCTCTCATCATCGCAAAATTTGAAAGAAGAAAATCAAAGAGAGGACCTTACTTTTGGAATGTCTCGCGAAGAAATGACTGAAATGCTCCAAAATCTGGACAACAATAGAATCATCAACATCATGATGAGGCTCAACACTTCGTTATACATGCTTGAACTAGAAAAACAAGGGGCCAAGTTGCCTTCAGATTTTGATGTGAGTACTACAGTAGAGACATATTTTCCACCAATCTTATCCACCATCCCCATTTCATCTACACCTCCATCCCAAAACATCATGCAAAAAATTCTGCAAATCACAACATTGTTTGCTCCAAGACAACCTAATGTCAACAAGGGAAATACATTTCTCAATCCTCTTCAAGCACATCCCCTTGTTAATAATTAAAACTTGGATGCAAACACCACCTTGGAACAAAATATACCTCAAAATCCATTACACAAAAATGTTCCTCTCACCTTCCATCATGATCCATCATCATCATTTTTTCATGCAACACCACAAACACCTCTTCTCTCAAATTCACAAGAAGAGGGAGACATGTTCAGACTAGGGGGCATATTCGACACCACACAACAACTAACACCCCTTACATTTCCACCTATCCCACCACTGCCATTATCATCCACACCACTCCTTGGTTTAGGACTTCCCCCTCTACCAAGTATCGATCAAAACAACATCCCAACTATCAACCAAAGCATCGTGTTAAACGCTCAAAATTTTTCATTGATATCGCAACAATAGGAGAAAAACACACAAACAATTGCATCATCATCAAACACCCCCATAACATCATAAAGCATGGTCTCTTGAGGGCCAATCACATCAATGGCGCCACTCACCACACAAACACCACCATCCACTAATCAAATAATCAACACGACATCACCATTCATCACCACCTCGAATGCCATTCTGAACCCACCACCACCCCCACCACCACCAATGTTCACCACATCAAACCAATACAATGTGGAATTGCAAGTTGCTTTTCAAAGAGGATACCAACAAGTGCAAAAAAAAAAAGTCATACACTAGTTGCTCAACAAGTTGCTCAAGTTGCACAAGTCGCCCAAGTTGCACAAGCTGCATTACAAGTGCAACAAGCACAACAAACACAACAAGCCCAAGCGTTATTGAAACAACAACAACAACAAGCTGCCCAAGTCGTGCAAGCATTGCAAGCACAAAAGGCCACTCAAGCACAACTTCTATTGCAACAAAAAGAAGCACAAGCACATGCAACACAAGTGCAAGCTCAATATCAGGCACAACAAGCCCAATATCAAGCACAACTTCTTGCACAACAACAAGCAGTGTAATTACAAGCATATCAAGAAGAATTAAAGCAATACCAAGAGCAGAAAGAAGCAGCACAACTAGCAGCCCAACAATAAGTGTTGTTGGAACAACAACAAGCATTGTTGGAATAGCAACAAGTGCAACAACAAGCACAAATATTAGCACAACAACAACAAGAT
Organism: Sequoia sempervirens; assembly: GCA_007258455.2. Taxonomy (NCBI): domain Eukaryota; kingdom Viridiplantae; phylum Streptophyta; class Pinopsida; order Cupressales; family Cupressaceae; genus Sequoia; species Sequoia sempervirens. The sequence continues at coordinate 251,012,711 of VDFB02281492.1, forward strand.
CAACAGCAAGCGTTGTTCATACAAAAGCAGGTGGAAGCCTAACTCACTCAGAAGAACATACAGATATGATCGAACAACACACTGACCAACCCACCCATCCAACCCACAATTCAAACACTCCAAAACACTTTCATTCTGCCCCTAATCAGCAAAATGATGTGACGACACAACTTAGGTCGCTCTCGCAACAAGTGCTCGACCTTCAAGTAGGGCGAACAACCAAAAAACCAAGCAACTTGTGTCCCTATCCATTTGATGGGGGCTTAGAGATGAAACCATTCCCTAAGGGATTTGAAATCCCCAAATTTGACAAATATTGAGGGATGGGAAACCCCGAAGATCACATCAAGGAATTCTAGGTTCATTGCATGGAAGTCGCATACAATGATACTTATCTAATGTGACTATTTCCTAGAAGCTTGGCAGGCCCCTCTATAGAATGGTTCTCTCGCTTACCTTCAGGCATTAGAACATTCCAAGAAATTAGAGACACATTCATTAACAACTATGCATGTAACATTGCAATGGATGTTACTCTCGAAGAACTCTCAACTCTAAAACAAGGAAAGAATGAATCTTTCACTTCGTTCCTTCAACGATGGTGATCCAAGGCCAACCGGAGCAAGTGGACCATGCCAGAAGAACAACAAGTTTGCACCATCATAGAAAACCTTGAAGGCCACTTGGCATTTCATCTCAAGGTTCAGGTCATCACCACATATGATCAATTGATCTCCAAGGCGCTTAGCATCAAAATAGCCCTTGTGACTCAACCCATAGAATCAACATCATACCACAAACAACAAAATAATTTCCCACCATCCAATTACAATGATAAACCTCACACGTGGGTGAGGAATAAAAATGTCACTAATGATGGTGTCATTGATGCCAAGGTGGTCATTAGTGGTCCATGCCAAAACACAACCACACAGCAAATCCAAACACAACATCAAAACACTCATTACACAACATATCAACCCAACAACAATCCAACCATCAATAATCTCAATGACCAAAGGGGACCACCTTAACGCAAAAGTTATTCCAAATGAAAGTACACCATTTTGGGGGAACCACTTGAAGACATAATGAAAAAGTTAATCAACAAAAAACTCATCAAGCCTCCTACATTTGAGAATTACCAAGAACCCGATGTCAAACCTCCTTGGTATAATGAGAATCAACTTTGCAAATTTCACAAAATCAAAGGCCACACCACAAACAGTTGCATGAGAATCAAAAATATCATCCAAGATCTCATTGATAAGAAAATCATAAATGTAGAACCTACGGGAAATCAGGATATTAAGTCTACATGAATCCGATGTCGAATCATGGCAACAAAGGAACTAATAAGGATAAAGGGAAAGGAAATGTAAATCATGTCTATGAATCCATCATTTCCTCACTAAATGAAGACTACATGGTCATCACCATCAAGGGTGCTCATTCCAAAGATTGTGGAGTCACCACAAGAGGCGGCAAAGTCACTATCGCAGTATCATCTCAACCAAATAGAGTCCCTTCATCTAGATCCATTCCTAATGGCTATAATGTCCTAGACCAACTCAAGAGAATGCAAGCACACATCTCCATCATGGAGTTGTTAAAAATATCATCATCCCATAAGAAGATCCTTGAGGAAGCATTAGCCTCATCCATTGTCCCTGCAGATCTCGATGTGGAGCAATTCCAAGCTATGGTCAGAAATATCATTATGCCTAATATTCTTACATTCTCTGATCAAGATTTCCCTGCCCAACCATCTCACAACTGTGCACTTCACTTGGAAGCCATAGTACATAAGAGAAAAATCAAAAGGGTCTTGGTGGATGGAGGTGCAGGTTTAAACATATGTTCCCTAAGCCTCATCAAGCAGTTGAAAATATTAGAAGATTCCATCAACAAAGAAAAAGGAATCATGATAAGAGCATATGATGACCAAGAAAGAGTGTCTCAAGGCATGATTAAACTCCCTATTCAAGTAGGGCCGACTCTCATGGAAACCACTTGTCAGGTCCTGGACCTTGATTTTCCATACAATATCCTCATGGGATGCCCATGGATCCATGTGATGAAAGCCGTAGCATCAACCTTCCACCAATGTGTGAAATTTACACATAATGGACAAGAGGTTACCATCTATGGAGATCCTGAACCTTTCTCATATTGAAAAAATATTGAAGCAAAGTATTACAAAATCCCCCAAGTGCCAAAGAATGATGAAGGCCCATCCACACCATACATCAACCCCGCCACTCTCGCGTCCACTTCTGTGACAGAGACACCCACCATTCCCACCATCCCCACCATCTCTGACATCAAGCTCATCATCCAGGAGGATGGTTGTGGAAGCTACAAGCTCCCTAACAATGATTTTGTGATAGGAGAGTTACCACAATCTCCTAGATCACGAGGACATCTGCAAGAAAATCAAGCTTCCACATCACAAATATCTCTTGAAGAATATCCTGAATTCACAAGTTGGGGAGACCTTGGTCAAGAGGTTATTGAAGCAGATCCATCTCATATGTTGTATTGAGATGAAAGACCAACACCTGAATTACCAATGGATGAGACAAGAAAGGGCCTACAAATGATGCTCGCAATGGGCTACAATAGAAATCAAAGACTGGGACAAAACAACAATGGGCTCATAATACCTATCATGCCAGAGACGCGACCCATAAAAAATCTTGGCCTTGGATGTACCCCTCTGAGTATAACCATATGTGGCCGAAGTCCTCTTGTTAGAACAGTTAGTATTTCTCCTCAACCAATACTAGCTGAAGTACACTCACCAATATCCATAGGTAGAGACATACATAACTTTATAACTGAGGCCTATATTAGTAGCGATGACATGGATACCATGACCAATCTACCTAGGTTATTTGAGGACACCACCCTGTGTATGATTAGCACCCTCCCCTTCAAACCAGAACAAAAAAATTATGTGATCCGTTTAGTATATCCCCAACTCATATACTACAACCAACAAGGACCACCAGTTCTTGATACATTCAAAAATGATGAGGCGCTCTCATAATTAATGGGATTGAGGAATAATATTCTAGATGGAGATCATAAGGTAGGGTTTATAATGGAGTTGGACACACATACCTATTATGGGGAAACAATTGAATCCTTTAGTCGCAAAAGTGAGAAACTAAGAATCATATCCAAGTCCTTGAGTGAAAACCACACTATGGCACTCTCTGACAAGAAAAAATTAAAAAGAAAGGACGTATCCAATAGTGAAAACCTCTTTGAGGTGCCTGAGGATGAAGGATTCAATCTTGCTTTAAGAGCTATTCATTAGGAAAAGTTAGTAGTCTGAGCCGAAAAATGCAATCCTGTCAACTTAGGAACAGAGGAGACCTCACATATCACATTTTATGTGGAATCACTATTATCAGAAGAGCAAGAACTCCTAGCAGCATTCCTAAAAGAAAGACAAATAAACTTCGCATGGAGTTATGCTGACATGCTAGGGCTTGATCTAGAGACTGTGGTTCATAACTTAGCTATGTATGTAGAAGCAAAGTCGGTCAAACAAAAGATTTGAAAAATGCATCCTCAAATTGCCTTATTGGTCAAAATGTAGCTTAAAAAGTTGCTAGATGCAGGATTCATATGACCAATAGATTATATAGAATGGGTATCAAACTTGGTACCTGTTTCAAAGCACAACAAAGCCATCAGAATTTGTACAGACTTCAGAGATTTGAACAAGGCATATCCCAAGGATGATTTTCTGCTTCCCAACATCGACATGATTGTAGACATGATAGAAGGACATGAGATGCTATCACTAATGGACAGATTTTTAGGATACAACCAAATCATGATAGCAAAAGAAGATCGACATAAGATGACTTTTACTTGTCCATGGGGGACCTACTATTGGAACATGATGCCATTCAACCTAAAGAATGCAGGAGCAACCTATCAAAGGGCCATGACAATAATATTCCATGAAATGATTCATAAAATAGTTGAGGACTATGTCAATGACATCCTAGCAAAATCCAAAAAAAGACAAGATTATATAGAAACCCTAAGTGCTATCTTTGATAGATTGGAGGAATACAAAGTCAGACTAAATCCCAAGAAGTGTGTCTTCAGCGTACAATCAAGTAAATTGCTAGGATACATAGTCTACATGAGGGGTATCGAGGTGGATCTGACAAAAGTGAAAGAAATCCTCAAGATGGAAGCACCAAAGACATTAAAACAACTAAGAGGTCTCCAAGGCAGACTTCAATCCATCTGATGATTCATAACACAACTAGCAGACAAGCAAAACCCATATTCCCACCTACTCCACAAGGGGGTAGCATACAAATGGGATACAAAGTGTGAAGAGGAATTTAACACAATCAAGGAATACCTACTGACACCACTAGTTTTAATGCCACCCATACCAAAGAAGCCATTGATCTTATATGTGTCAACAACAGCAACATCCCTTGGAGCTCTCCTATATTAGTAGAACAATGGTCAGTCACGAGCTAAATTACTCATTCATCAAGAAAGCTTGCCTCACAGTAGTGTTTGCATCCCAAAAAGTTTAGACATTACATGTTGGCACACAAGATAAAGCTCATTGCGAAAATTGACCCCCTCAAGTATCTATTATTAAAGGCAATGCTCACAGGAAGAATGGAAAAATGGGTAATGATATTATCAGAGCATGATATCGAGTATGTAGAGAGGAAAGCAATCAAGGGACAAGCTATTGCAGATCAACTAGTAGAAGTACCCATTTATTTTGAGAACCCTCTTGTCTCATAATTCCTAGATGAATCCATTTTTAACCTCAACGTAACTGACCATTGGAAACTATACTTCGATGGTTCATACACAACATGGATCAGGAGCTAGTGTCTTCTTCATCACCCCACAAGGGGATTGCATACCGAAGTCATACAAATTGGCATTTCCTTGCACCAACAACATAGCAGAATATGAGGCTTTGACTATAGGCCTCAGGATAGTAGTACAATGGAACATCATAGCTCTCAAGGTGTATGGAGACTCTTAGTTGACCATAAATCAAGTCAATAATGAATATTAGACTAAGGATGACAAGCTCACTTCATACAAGAAATTGGTGGAGACTCTAAAGGAATCCTTCATTGACATAACATTCGAGCAGATTCCAAGAACCAACAATAGAGTAGCCGACACCATGGCTACAATTGGGTCCCTATTAGACATCCCTCATAATGTGCCAAAATATGAATTTCTGATTGAGCAGCTTCTCGTCCTCACATTCAAGGTACTGGAATCAGAATATGTGTGTGAAATCGTTGGTCCTGGAAATCCTTGGTATCATGACATCTATACATATCTTCGAATAGGGGTCATACCCGTTGACCTACCATCAAACCTAAAACAAACCTTTGTTAAAAAGGCATCTAGATTTGTGATCTTAGGTGATACCCTATACTGTAGAAACATAGAAGGAACCCTATTGCACTACTTAAATGCTAAGGAGGCATTAACTGCTCTAATTGAAGTTCATAATGGTATCTATGGCTCACACTCGAGTGGAATGACCATCACCAAGAAAATACTGAGGATGGGGTATTATTTGCCCAAAATGGAAGGAGAAGCACATAATCATGCTAAAAGGTGTCTACAATGTCAATAGCATGGGGACCCCATCCATGCTCCAGCTCAAGAGCTTCATCCCATCGTCACACCAAGCCCCTTTTCGCAATGGGGACTCGATCTCATTGGAAAAATTACACCCACCTCATCCAATGGCCACAAATTCATTATAACTGCAACTGAGTACTTCACAAAATGGGTGGAGGCCATACCCATGACGTATATCACTGGAAATCAGATCTCAAAGTTTATCCTAAACTATCTCATCTGTCATTACAGTGTTCCACAAGCCACTATCTTAGATAATGGGACACCATTCAAGAACTAGGAGGTTCATGACTTGTGCAAGAAATTCAAAATACATCATCGCTTCTCCACCCCATACTATCCCCAATGCAATGGCCAAGAAGAAGCCACAAATAAAACCATTCTGAAAATCCTTAAGAAAATAGTCAATGACGCAGGTCGTGACTAGCATCTAAAACTTAATCCCACCCTCTGGGCTTATCAAACCAGTATCTACACACCCACCGATGCCACCCCCTTCTCCTTGGTCTACGAATCAGAAGCCATACTCCCCATTGAGATCGAGCTCCCATCCCTTAGGATATCACTGCAAAACCTCATCACGAATGAAGAGTATCGGGTATCAGGACTAAACGAGTTGGAACTACTAGATGAGAGATGAATAGATGCTTTAAATCACTTGCAAGTCTATCAAAATAGACTCAAACAAAGCTACAACAAGAAAATCAGAAGCAGGATGTTCCAAGTCAGAGAATTGGTCTTAAAAGAAAATTAGAAGAATGTCCCAAACCTAAGCAGCAAAGGCAAGTTCGAACCTAATTGGTTAGGACCTTTCATCATCACAACAAGTTATAAATCTAGGGAATATTAGCTATCAACACCTGAAGGGGAACCTCTCTAGGAGCCAATGAATAGCTCCCATCTCAAAAAAATTTATGCCTAAATCTTTCAAGGTATAGAACCAAAAAATCCAAAAAATTAGAAAAAGTCTTGAAAAAATGGTCACTTTGGCAAAAGCCTGGAAAACAGGCATCTTGGTGACAACAACAAAAAAAGCAAAAAAGCAAAAAATCCAAAAAAATGAAAAAAAGGATCAAAAAAATCATCCTCTAGTGAAAACCACTTCGGTGGCACTTTGGGCAAGTACCTCTATGAAAACTTGGAAAATAGGCGCCTTGCATAAATAAGCACTTTAAATCCACCAAGATCTTTGTGGCCTATTCAGCATCATCCATCCATTTCGATTCCATCATCCATCACTCATCCACTCACATCCACACCATAGCTTGGTCCTATGTTTGTATCATGATCCCTCCTAGTACTACTCGGCCCATCCTCAAGGTCATTTTTTCCTACCTTTATCAGAGTAGTCTATTGTACCACGTTGGGGGAATGTTCTCATCGGATTAGATTCGTGTATGATCTTAAAGTCCTCAAATCAGAAAGTCAGAAAATCCAAAAACATCATAAAATCAAAAAATCCCAAAACATCGAAAAAGGACAAAATCCAAAAGCATCAAAACATATCAAAATCCAAAAACAAGTCAAAAAGTCAGTCAAAAAGATAAAAAACATAGTCATCTTGTTGAACTATGTCATCTCTGAGCTTGAACGTAGGCAAGGTTGATCATTGATCATCCCCCGAGACATTTAGGTCAGTCCTATAGGAGTCTATCATAATAAACTGACATCTCATAATGTATATTGTCATCTGTAAATCAGTCAAGTCATCAGTCGAACTATGTGGTCTCTACGTATATAATGTAGGAAAGGATAATCTGTTGATCAGCCCTTGAAGCCCCTAGGATAGGTCTTTAGGTTAGTTTCTTGGTCAAAATCTTAGAAAACCCAAAAAACATTGGAAAATCAAAAATCAAAACATTTGAAAATCTCAAAAAATACCAAAAACTGCCTCAAAATATTGCAAAAACATAAAAAATATCCAAATATTTGAAAAAATCCATCCATCTCATCTCACTTGCACCTGCAATAACACCATCCATAATAAAGTGATTGTCATCCTCAACATTTGGTGAAATAGTTAGAAACAAGTCTAGCAGATTACAAGTAGAACTCCAAATGTCAAGTCTAAAGTCTATGTCAGTGCGTAAGCAAGCTGGTTATCTCTTCATATTGGTAACTAATCATCTAAATTGGTCCCATATCAATCATCACTTAGAACACTTTGGGTAAATGAAATGACATGCCACCATCCACTAACATGTCCTAGGATGAATCCTTCCTACAATGGGAATTATCTTTTGGCAATAAGTTTCGGTTATCATCCTTAGAAAACACATCCTCTTTCCATTAGCCGTATTGAAGAGCATTAGTTTGTTTGTTTACTTGGTCTTTATCTTTTGACATATCTTATTTGTGCTCATTCCAAGGATGTCTCAATGATATCCCAAAACAGAGGATTTAGAGAAATAGGAATGAGGCAATGCTCGTTATCTTTTGTCTGATGTGCTTGTTGGACGTTCTTGTAATATAACCTCAGTGAATACTTGCTTTGTTAGGCATGTATGGAAGAGGTCTAGGGCAACTTGTTGACTATTACAGGGATAGGTTTAACCTTTCCATGTTTTGGTCCAAGGTGTTTGAAACTTCTAAAGTACATCCTAGCAAGGTTTCTGTATGTCAGGTGTGAACAAGAATACTCCTATCTGATTGTCGAGTCAAAGTCCATCACACTAAGTACCACGCCATCTTGGTTTTCTATACCTTGATGCATCGTACCACATGTGTTATCAAACATAAGAAAATTTGGCCCTTTGAAAATCCCAATTCCTCAGCAAGTAATCATCATTATCATCATCATCATCATCTGCATTTGCATCATCTTGTGTCTTGTTGAAATGACTTCTTCTTTTCTTACTAATCACGCTAACAAGGTACTATGACAGTTGATCATTGTCACCATCATTGCCATCGATCCTTCATCCACAAATCATTAGCAAATCACATAAACGTATCATATAGGAAACATACGCATTGCATTTTAATCATCATAAATAGGTTATCATAAACATTCTTTATAAATAGTCGCATCCATGTTAGTGCATTTCACCCATTACATTGCATCTCATAACACTATATCAATTAGTGCATAAATGTTCATTTTCATTTCACAACCATTTCATATTACCATCTAAATCATCACATACCATGAACAAAAGCATTCCATAATCATTTTTGCATAATCATAAGCAATAAGTATATAAGCATTTAATTCATTAGGCATACATACTTGCATAACATAAATGACATCATATCATCAGATTATGTTCATATTACGTATCAACATATCACTTTGCATTAACATATCATTTCATCACATACATAATCATTTATTATGTTTAGGATAATAATATTTGTTATTCTAAGCATCGTAAATAAAACCATCACATTTGCATTATCATATCAGATCATCGCATTATCATAAATAGATCATCACATTTGCATATCATCGGTTAACATAATATAGATTTGTTAGTTATATTCATAACACATACATTATTAGAAATAAATGCATCCATAGGACATCACTGCAAAGCATACAGAAATAAGCCATCCATGCATAAAGGAGAACACAGTACATCGCATCAAAATTAGCTCATATATATCATCAATCATGTCACTATCATAGTACAAAAAATAAATCAGATCACTATACACATATATGTCAATCGGTATAAGATGCCCATCAGGCTATCAAAAATGAGCCCATAAGGCATAAAAGGTGTATCATTTGGATCAAGCTCAATCTCTATGAATGCTACCCTCACCCCTATCACCGTGACCCTTTGGTGGTCTCTGGCTGGCCCGCTCTGAGTACTCGAGGAACCAATCTTCTCTAGGTATGGTGTCATGGTAAGCCCGATGGTAGTACTCTATCTCTCAGATAGCATCCCTGTAGGATCGTACTGGCACTATACCCTAGGAGGAGGAGGCTGTCATACTCTTGATCTGCTACCTGTGGCCTAACTTAGCGGTTGCCTATAGCTCTGCAGCCTATCTCTGTTGCACAACTTAATCCCTCTCTACTCTAAGTTGCTCTCTCTCAGCCCTCACCTGGTCTCTCTCCACTGTCAGTGCCTGAACCTGGGCCTGCAGCTGTGCAATTAGTACATCCTGACCGTCTACCTATCCTTGTGGCTACACCCGTGGCTGCATGTGAACCTGATCCTCACCCTTGGCTCGTGGTGGTGGGACTAGCAGCTCCTGCTGCTGATCCTGCATATGAACATCTCCCTGACCTGGTGGAACTGGGGGCACACCTAGTGGATCTTGTCGAATCTCGACCCTCAGTCCTTGCCCTCGTCCTCCCCCTCTTCCTTTGACCTTGCACACCTCTGGATCCTCACCTAGAATAGTCAACCGAAGAGGAGGTCTGAACCAGTCTCTGTAGGCCTATGTGGTCCCTAGATCTGCCAAGCCCTGATCATAGGCCATGGTTAGGCTACCAACTGCCTGAAGCTATCAACTATCTCAGAGGTAGGAATACTGTGTCCCCATGACACCTCTGTCATGCTACATGCAAATATAGCTACGTAGTCGTCATCAGGTCGATCCTGCAACTCTCTGAACTGATGCTGCACACACCCAGGTAGGTACCTCTCAATCATCGTGTGCTCCCACCCCTATATATATCAATTTTGGTGGTAGTAAAAGAGCTAAGCAACATCGTTGGCCCATCCGGGCCGACCAAGGTATGGATGCCAAGTAAAGACAAGCATCTCATCTAGGACCCACCTCCAGTAGGGGATCCTGTGTTCACCAGTGTGTGAAGGACACACCGCCTCTGTAACGTGCCACGAGGGCATTCTCTACCCCCATCAGAACTGGAACGATGCTTGGACGTAGCACAAAAATGTGCTCACATGCCTAGACATGAAGTAGTGTCACCCTAGCCCCCAACACTCTGCCATCAACGTTTACATACTCGTGAAGGTCCTTGTAAAGTGAAGCTAGAAGGATAGGCCCCCATGCGAAGTGAAATGGCCTATCTTGGACCATCCACTCCCAGCAATAACCCCACCCGGGACTAAAGTATCTCCCTCTTCTATCTGGGGCAATGAGGCCTGAAATGATCGTTGCAACCACCCAGTGGAAGGGAGGTGATATAATCCTATATCTCTCTAACTCAATTTGTCCCTCACGTAAATGATTTCCCGTGTGGTGAGGACTCTGATGCAAGACTCGCATCCCTCATCCATATCATAGATCACCCGATGGCCATGAATAGGAAATCATAGAATGCGCGAAACATCTTCCAAGGTGACAGTGGCCTCACTAGTGGGGAGATGAAATGATGATGTCTCACTGTGCCACAGCTCAGCCAACACTGATAGCATCCCTAGGTGAGTGCGCACAGGCGTCGTGTATGAAATGTGCCACAATCCTGCAACTCCCAGTCGATCTTGGTCTCTGTTGCTAGGGTCCCGTAAGATGCTAGCCAAATCTCACAACCAGTGCTCCCGAGAGTAGAGCTCCCTCAGCCCGTCCTGCATCAAGGAAAGTCACCGTGTTAAAAGTTTTAAAAAATTCTTGGTTGAACACTCCAAGCTCGTCTCTAGCGTTGCAGTTTGTGAAGGCGTCGTAGTTTGATTTTACTCAAACCTGACGCTCGAGCCCAAAAAGAGCCAAATTGTGCCACCATGGCACACTTTCCCTTTCAACATCATAGTTTGGGTGAAAAGGGCACTGCCATGACACACTTTACCCAAACCAGCCTACCAACCCTGAGCCCAGGGTTAGAGTTTCTAAACTCTGAACTGCACAACTGTGGCACTAAATAGCACCGTTGTGACACAAAATAGCCTAGTGCGGTGTAGTTTAAATGTCGAGCAGCACTATATAGCACCACTGGAGACAAGCTCCCCTTTTAAAGCATTAATTACAGCATTAAATGAAAAAACTAAGCTTTGAAAAGGATCACATACCGATGCCCGAATGCTAGGTGGCCGCTGGTAGGTTCAAACTCAGTTCAAAATGTGTAGGGGAAGCTGTTGTTGCGCCATATCGTCGGAGAGTCAGAGCTCAAATCTCAAGATTGCTAGCAGAGGTGTGTGAAAGTGACCCCTCAGGCCCCTTTTAAGCCTAAAAATTAGGGTTTTTGACCCCGAACCTATTTTTGTCCATTTGAGGCTTGTTTTTCATTGTTTTATTGCATTTAGACATGTTTTTAGCCTCCTGGAGCCCTTTCGGACCTATCGGGTACTTTGTCATCTTTTTTCGCAAGATCACCCAAAAAATTAAAATTTTTGTCTGATCTCTCGAGGGGGCATTATAATGGCATGTTTTCTTTTGCCATGTAGCAATGGGGAAATTTTTTTCGATATTAAAATTTTTGGCTTTGATCAAGATTGATTATTCTTTGAACCAACGCAATGAGTGCATTGCTTCAAAGAGGGGCAAAATGTAGACACTTAAAATATACTGATTGACATCGTGCATCTAATCCTGACTTACTAACATCATTTCTTCCTGAATCATCCCTCGGTCTAACCATTTAATCAAATTCCCCTATCTTATTAAATTCATCAATATTTCTTTCTTAATTAAATAAATAATTTTGTCTATTTAAGTCAATCTCTTTTGTTAATTAAATCAATCCATCTGATCTAATTATCCCTATTTAATTAAATAATCAATTTATTTGATTAAATCTCTAAAGTCTTTCCATTAATTAAATAAATCAAAATCCTTATTTAATTAGCCTCTTATCATATTCCTCTCTTATTTGATTTAAATAAATCCATAAATTTGAGTCAAATAGGTCACATCATCTAACCCCTCACATTAAATTAATTAACCCTTAATTGATTTAATCTCATCTCATGTCCCATCCTCTAGATAATGCAAGTTGCACATGAAAATAGATTTAATTCATTTATTAAATATCTATTTTCCTCACAAGACATCTTTTGGGATATTCTCTCAATTTGAATTCAAAAATTCCAAGTCAACATGTACATCCAACAAGGCAATAAATTCATCTTACATGTCCTTTGCCTTGAGCCAAGTGGCATTTATTGCATTTTCCCTTCCCTCTTGCATGTCATTTCAACAAATTTAAATTTCAAATATTGACATTTATTGGCACAAACCCCAAATCTTACACATCCTCCATCCATTCATAGCTTGACAAGTGGCATCATATCATTGGATGAATGTTAGTCCCACATTTCTCAAATTTGGACTTTCATCCATCTTGAAATTCTATAAATAAAATGATCATCCTTCATTTTATCCATCCATAATCCAAGCAAAGTTACCATGCTCAAATATCTCTTGAATTCCATCTATTATCAGAGTCATAACTAGGTTTTTTGCAAATTTTGTCTTGGAGTCTTCATTCTTCATCAACAAAGTGGATCAATCTCTTCAACATTCGAAGCTTGCATCTTAGGAATTAGGAAAGGGCCAATTTTCACATCAAATTGGCACCAATTCCCCCATGGGATCATGAGTTTGCACATTTGAATTATGATTCAATCTAGTTTATCATTTCTATATTATGTTCTTCATTGTTTTCTTTCCTATTTTGAATATTGTAAATGGATTTCATGGGAAATCCTTGTTTTGGCATGCAATATCTAACTTGAGGTGTTTATTCTCTTTGTTTTGTAGGTACCAATGTTTGGGTTCTCACACTAGGCTTTTGGAAAATCCTCTAGATCAAATCCAAATCATCTTGTTTGATTAGATGTGTGTAAATGCATCATTCTTCACATATTTAGTCAAATTATCAAATCCTTGTGAACAAGTCTCTCCCTTGATAACATCCAACATATTGGGGTTTATAATTTCGCTATCCAAAATCCAAAATCAAATCAAATAAAAAATCATCTTGTTTGGTTAGGTATGTCTAGATGAATCCTTCTTTACACACTTAGTCAAATTAGCTTCTTGTGTACAAGTTTACTCTAGGACAACATCCAACCTCTTAGATTTTATGAGTTCGCTATCCAAATCAAATCCAAATTCAAAATCCAAAATCCCAAAGTCTAGTATCTCCTTCAAGATTTCTCAAGAGTTTAAGCATTCACACCATTCATCCTTCATTTATCTCATCATCACACTTTGATCTTTAATCATCCTATATTTTCTCTTTTGTGCCTAAAGTTAGATCAATCTAAATAGTTAGAGGTTCATATCACACACTCTTGAAAATTGATCCCTATTTTATGGTGCAAACTAGATTGCAACACAAGAAGAACATGGAAACGAAGAAAGAAACATCAACTTCGAGTGACTTGAGCCAACTCTCTCCTGAAATGAATCCCAGTGGATCAAGCAATCCCCTACCCAACCTTCCTCTATCATCAAAAAATGTTCAAGAGGAAGGTCAAGTGGAAGACGTCACCAATAATGTCTTAGGGATGATAAAAGATGAAATCATTGAAATGGTTTAAAATCTTGAAACCCATAGAATTTTCAACACCATGATGAGGCTTAATCCCTCCCAATATATGCTAGAATTGGAAAGAGAAGGGGCTAAACTCCCTTTTGACTATGATCTAAACACAATTGTGGAGAAACCTCTTGCGATTATGCCACCGGTCTCATTCACACCATCATTCCCAAGCATCACTCAATCCATCCCACAAATCACATCATCCATTACTCCAACTCAACCAATTGTCAACAAGGGAAGCTTATTGCTTCATGCACTTCAAACACATCCTCTTGTGAACAACCAAGATTTGGATGCGAATACCATATTGGGTCAATCTGTCCCATTGAATCAACTACACCCATACGTTCCACTCACCTTTCATGACCCCAATGACCCATCCTCTTTTCAAGCTACACCAGAATACCCTGTCAACACACAAACCTCTCTCCCTATGACTTCGCAAGGAGAAGGTGGATTATTTGGACAAGGGGGAATATTTGACCCTTCATCATCATCATTTCCTCAAGCGAATACACCACCCATTTTTCCACCACTTCCACCTTTTCCATTAACATCCACATGACCCCTTGGTTTAGGCCTTCCCCCTTTACCAACCATCAGTCAAAAAAATATGAACAACTACCCAATCAAAAATAAAAACATCATATTAAATCCTCCAATCTTTCCATCAATATCACAACAACAAGTGGAAACCATACAAGCAACCCATACAATCAACACATCTACCATCCCCAAATATCTCAAAACATGGTCTCTCAAGGACCAAGCACATTGTTCACACCATCCACTACACAAATCCCTATCATCAATACAAGGGTACCTCTCATCACAAAAATGAACACCATTCTGAATCCGCCACCACCACCACCAAAACCTAGCATGAAAAACTCATTTAGCCTCACGTTGCAAGTTTCCCATCAAAAAGCACTTCAAAAAATTCAAAATCAATAAGCTGCACAACTAGCTTCTCAACAAGCACAAGAGCAATTAGCTGCACAAAAAGAACAACAAGCACAACAGGCTGCCCAAGATCAAGCTTTGTTGCAACAATAACAAGCTACCCAAGCTGTACAAGCTGGCCAGGCTACACAAGCTACTCAACAAGCTCAAGCTCAGGCTCAAGCACAATATCAGGCCAAACAAGCATAATATCTAGCACAACAAAAAATAGGTCAGCATCAAGCATATCAATAAGCCCTACAACAATACCAAGCACACCAAGAAGAAACCAAATTACTAGCTCAACAACAAGTGTTGTTGGCATAGTAGAAACAAGACCAACAACAAGCGTTGTTGGCACAATAAAAATAAGACCAAAAATAAGCATTGTTGGTGCAACAACAAATACAGGCATATCAGCAAGCCTTGATCACACAACAGAGCTTGCAAAAAAATCCCACCAACATAACCAGCAGTCCACCCATCACTCAAACACCTCAACCACTTCAAAACACATTCACTCCACCTCTTGATCCATAAGATGACATGACAACACAAATCAAATTTCTTTCATAGTAAGTGTCTGATCTCCAATCAAGGAAAAAAACAAATACACCAAGCAACTTGTGCCCCTATCCATTTGATAGGATCCTTACGATGGTACCATTCCCTAAGGGGTTTGAAATCACTAAATTTGACAAATACCGTAGGACAGGAAACCCTAAAGATCACATTAGGGAATTCCAAGTACATTGCATGGAGGTCACATATGACAATACATATATGATGCAGCTATTTCCCCAAAGTTTGGTTGGTCCTACCATGGAGTGGTTCTCTCGCATTCCTTCTAGCATCAAAATGTTCCAAGAAATTATAGATGTATTCCTAAAGAACTACGCATTCAACATTGGCATGGATGTTAGTTGAGAGGAACTATCTAGACTCAAACAAGGTAAGGGAGAATTATTTGGTTCCTTCCTACAATGATGGCAATCTAAGGCCAATAGGAGCAAGTGGGCCATGTTAGAGGAGCAAAACATTTGCACCATCATTTCTAATCTTGAGAAAACTTTAGCATTCCATCTAAAAATGTAGTGCATCATCACCTATGACCAATTAATCCCCAAGGTGCTCAACTTCGAACAAGCCCTTATTGCATAAGGAGGGACACCAACATATCCAAAACATAGAGACAACCACCCTTCCACTAGCTATAATAAAAAACCTTGCATGTGGGAAAAAAATAGGAACATCACTAATGATGGCGTGGTGGATGCCAAGGTCATAATCAATGCTCCAAAACAAAACACCCAATCATACCAGCAACTACAAAACAATAATTGAAACAACATGCAAACCAATGTGGTATCACAACAACCACCAAACAATCAAGTCAACAATCTGAATAATCAAGGGGGACCACCTCTGTGAAACAAATATCCCCCCAAGAGGAAGTACATAGCCCTTGGAGAATCAATCGAATCCATCATGAAGAAATTGGTAAACAAGAATCTCATCAAAATTCCCATTTATGAGAATTATCAAGAGCCCCAAGTGAAACCACCATGGTACAATGAGAATCACCTTTGCGATTTTCATAAAATCAAGAGGCACACAACAACTAGTTGCATGAGGTTGAAAAATATGATCCAAGACCTCATTGATGACAAAATCATAAATGTTGAACAACCAATTGGAAATCAAGACCGTAAAATATACACAAATCCAATGTCGGATCATAATAAAGGGAACAACAATGGAGAACAAAAGTATGCCAATGTGAACCATGTGTACGATCATGTTGTCACATCCCTAGATGAATGGGTCACTTTAACTATCATTAAGGGAGCCAAAGTTGATTGTGGAGTCACCACACATGGCGACAAAGTCACCATTGTTGGGTCATCACAGCCACCTAGGGCATCCACCTCAAATCCAAAATTTGTTCCCAATGGCTAGAAGGTCTTAGACCAACTGAAAAGAACTCTCGCTCAGATCTCCATCATGGAGTTGCTGAGGATATCATCCGCACATAAAAAGATCCTAGAGAAAGCATTGGCTTCATCCACCATCTTCGTTGATCTTGATGTTGACCAATTCCAAGCTATGGTCGAAAACATTACTACCCCAAATCTCCTCCCATTTTCCAATCAAGAATTTCCCACCCAACCATATCAGAATTGTGCACTCCACCTTGAGGTCCTGGTGAAATAAAAACAAATTCAAAAGGGTTTTGGTGGATGGGGGTGCAAGTCTAAATATCTATTTTCTCAAACTAATAAATAATATGGGATTATCTAAGGATTCCATTAAAAAAGGTAAAGGAATCACAATCAGAGCATATAATGATCAAGAAAGAGTGTCTTAGGGCACTATTCAACTCCCTATTCAAGTAGGGCCATCCATCATGGAAACCACATGCCAGTCCTTGAACTTGATTTTCCTTATAAAATTCTCCTAGGACGT
This sequence comes from Sequoia sempervirens, assembly GCA_007258455.2. Lineage (NCBI taxonomy): Eukaryota > Viridiplantae > Streptophyta > Pinopsida > Cupressales > Cupressaceae > Sequoia > Sequoia sempervirens. The sequence goes on from VDFB02281492.1 coordinate 251,030,190, forward strand.
CCATGGATCCTTGGGATGCAAGTAGTTGTATCTACTTTCCACCAGTGCATCAAATTATCATATCAAAATCAAGATGTCATAGTCTACGATGATCTTGATTCCTTTGCTTATTGTATAAACTTGGAAGAAAAACACTATAAAATCCCCCAAGTCCCAAAGAACGATGAAAGCCTTTCAACCTCATATGTAGACCCAACTACTTTAGCCTCCACTTTTAAGACAAAGACACCCACCATCCTTGATATCTCTAAAATAAAATTCATTGTCCAAGGCAATGGGTGTGGGGATTACAAAATGAAGAAAGGTGATTTCATGAAAGGAGAGTTACCTCAATCTCCTAGGTCTCACGGGCAGCCCCAACTAGCTAAAACATCACCCCAAACCTTTAGAGAAGATCCCTCTAGATTCAGATGTTGGGGATACCTAAGAGAAGAAGTGGTAGATGAAAGAGACATATCAAGCTTGCTATATCAAGATGAAAGGCCCGTGCTTCATCTTCCTATGAATGAAAGTAGCAAAGGGCTACAAATGATGCTTGGTATGGGCTATAATAGAAACAAGAAACTTGGAAAAAATGACAATGGTCTTCTAGTGCCACTCATTCCTGAGAATTGCATGAGAAATCTTGGCCTCGAATGTACCCCTCCAAAGGTAAGCATACCTGGCAGAGATGCCCTAGTTAAAATAGTCAAAACTCCCACTTAGTTATCAATAGCCACCCTTCAACTACCCATATCCATTGGTCAAGTCATAAATAACTTTACCTTCGACATAACTGATGTGTGTAGTAGTGATGAGGAAGATCCCATAACTGATTTAACAATGCTATTAAAGGATTCCTCTCTTCTCATGATTAGTACCTTGTCTTTTGATTCAAACAACCAAACCAATGAGATAAACTTAGTCTATCCCCAACTCATTGATTATGACCAACGAGGACCACCAATTTTGGACACATTCAAAAAATGATGAGGCACTCTTGGAATTCATGGGATTACATGATACTATGCCATGTAGAGATCACAAGGCTGGGTTCGACATCATACTAGACACACATGCCTATTACGAGGAAATGATTAAATCCTTCAGTCACAAAAGTGAAAACTTGAGAATAATCTCTAGGTCTTTGAGTGAAAACCTCATTGTGACACTCTCTTACTCAAAAACAATAAAAATAAAGGATGTATCTAACCTCTTTGAGGCACCGAAGGATGAAGGATTCAATATTCCTCTTAGTTCCATTCATCAGGAGAAGTTAGCAGTCTTAGCAAAAAAGTGCAATCCAGTTAACTTGGGATTAGAAGAAACACCACACATCACATTCTATGCAAAATCCCTTTTGATAGAGGAATAATAAAGCTTGGATGCTTTCCTTAAAGAAAGAAAGGTCAACTTTGCATGGACCTATGCCGACATTCCTCGACTTGATCCATAGGTTGTGGTTCACCACCTAGTTGTATATCCTGAGGCAACGCTAGTAGGAAAAAAGCTAAAGAAAATGCATCCATAAATAGAATTGTTGGTCAAAATGGAATTACAGAAGCTCCTAGATGCAAGATTCATGTGACTGATATATTATCTAGAGTGGGTCTCCAATCTTGTACCTATCTCAAAGCCCACTGGGGGCATCCGCATCTACATAGATTTTAGATATTTGAACAATGCATGTCCCAAAGATGGCTTTCCTCTCCCAAACATTGACATGATTGTGGATTTGATGGTAGGACATGAGATGCTATCACTTATGGATGGATTCTCAGGTTACAACTAGATCATGATAGCTAAAGAAGACCAACACAAAACGGCCTTCACTTGTCCATGGGGGGCATACTGTTGGAACATGATGCCATTTGGGATAAAGAATGCCGAAGCTACCTATCAAAGGGCCATGACACTAATCTTTCATGATATGATTCACATGACTATAGAGGATTATGTGAATGACATATTGGGCAAGTCAAAGAAATTCCGAGATCACATAGTGGCATTGAGCGCCATCTTTGACAGGCTAGACAAGTATAAGGTCTGATTAAATCCAAAAAAATGTGTCTTTGAGGTACAATTAGAAAATTTCTTAGGGTACATTGTATCCATGAGAGGAATTGAGGTAGATCCAGCCAAATTCAAAGCAATCCTTGAAATGGAGGTACCAAAAGTATTGAAGTAGCTAAGAGGCCTACAAGGAAGACTCCAGTCCATCCGTCGATTCATAGCGCAACTAGTAGACAAGGAAATCCCGTATTCTCATCTACTCCACAAGGGGGTAGCATAAAAATGAGATGAGAAATATGATCAAGCCTTCAACAAGATCAAGGAGTACTTACTCATGCTGCTAGTTCTCATGCCACCAATTCTAGGAAAACCCTTGATCTTATATATATCAACAATAACAATAGCTCTTGGTGCTCTCTTGGCACAACATGATGAAAACATGAAAGAAAGAGCTATCTATTACATCAGTAGAACCATGGTGTTACATGAACTAAACTATACACCCATTGAAAAATATTTCTTGGTAGTTGTGTTCATAGCTTATAATTCCAGACATTGTATGCTAGCACACTAGATCAAACTCATTGCAAAGATAGACCCTCTTAAATGCCTACTATCCAAAGCAACACTCACAAGATGAACAACTAAGTGGGTTATGATCCTGACAGAGCATGATATTGAGTATGTGGAATGCAAGGCTATTAAAGGACAAGAAATTGTAGATCAATTGGCATAAGCACTCATATAAGCAGAAAATCCACTTGCATCAGAGTTCCCTGATGAATCAATCTTCAACCTAAGTGTAGCAGATCACTGGAAAATGTACTTTGATGGATCCTACACATAACACGGGTCAGGAGCAGGGATTTTCTTCATCACTCCACAAGGAGATTACATACCTAAATCATACAAGTTGGCATTCCCTTGCACACATAACATCACAGAATATGAGGCTCTTGTCATAGGGTTGAGGATTGCAGTATAGTGGTAGATCATGGAACTCAAGGTGTATGAAGACTCAAAACTCATAATCAATAAGGTAAATGACAAGTACCAAAGCAAGGATGACAATTTCACTCCCTATAAAAAATTGGTGGATAGCCTCAAGGAGTTCTTCATTAATATTACATTTGAGTAGCTACCAAGAGAAAATAAAAAAGCAGTGGATGTCATGGAAATAATTGGATTGCTATTAGATATCCCACACAACATTTGAAAGCAAGAATTCTTCGTAGAGTAGCTTCTCATACTAGAATTTGAGGTACTTGAGTCTAAATTTGTGTGTGAAATCATTGGTCCCAGTGATCCCTAGTATCATGATAGATACATCTACTTGAGAATAGTAATCCTCCCCATAGACATAACCCTGAATCTCAAGAGAGCCTTTGTTAAAAATTCATCCCATTTCATTATCCTAGGAGATACCCTATACCATAGAAGCATTGAAGGAACCCTTTTACGATGTCTAAACATTGAGGAAGCTTTGATTCCTTTAACTGAGGTACATAATGGAATTTTTGGTTCACAATCGAGTGGTATGACCTTTTCTAAGAAATTGTTGAGGACTAGGTACAATTGGCCTACAATGGAAAGGGAAGATCATGATTACATCAAAAGGTGTTTGCAGTGTCATCAACATGGGGATCTCATTCATGCACCAGCTTAGGAGTTTCACCCAATTGTCACACCTTGGCCCTTTTCGCAATGGGGGCTCAATCTTGTTGGAAAAATTACCCCCAGTTCATCTAGTGGACATAAGTTCATCATCATTGCCACTAAGTACTTCACAAAGTGGGTGAAAGCCATCCCCATGACCTATATCACTAGAAAGAAGATATCCAAATTCATCTTGAACTACCTTATTTTCTGCTATAGTGTCCCTCAATCCATTATCTTAGATAACAAGACACCTTTCAAAAATCAAGATGTTCATGACCTACGCAAGAAGTTCAAAATACCACATATCTTTTCCACTCTATACTATCCCCAAGGAAATGACCAAGCTGAAGTACCAATAAGACCATCCTAAAAATATTCAAGAAGAAAATTAGTGACACTAGTCATGACTCACATTTATAGTTGAATCCTACCCTATGGGCCTACTGTACAAGCATTTACACACCAACAAGTGTCACCCCATTCTCTCTGGTCTATGGATCAAAAGCCATACTCCCTATTGAGATTGAGCTCCCATCTTTGAGGATATCATTGTAGAATCTCTTCACAAATGAAGAATACTAGGTATCATGATTGAATGAGCTAGAATTACTAGATGAGTGGTGCATGGATGCCTTAAACCATTTCAAAGTATACCAAAACTAACTCAAACAAAGCTACAACAAGAAGATCAAGAGTCGAATCTTTGAAGTTAGAGAGATTTTTTGAAAGGAAAACTGGAAGAATATTCCAAATCCAGATAGCAAGGGAAAGTTTGAACCCAATTGGTTGGGACCCTTCATCATCATAGTGAGTTACAAGTTAGGGGAATATCAGTTATCAATACCAGAAGATGAACCTCTATAGGAGCCCATGAACAACTCCCATGATCTCAAAAAGTTTTATGCCTAATCTTGTAGGGTGTAAAACCAAAAATACAAATAAATGAGAAAATATCCTAAAAAATGGTCACCTTGATGAAAATTTGGCAAACAGGCATCTTGGTGACAACAAAAAAATTAGAAAATATAAAAAATCCAAAAAAATTAGAAAAAGAATTGAAAATAGTAAAGAGAAAAGTCATCCTCTAGTGAAAACCACTTTGGGAAAGTACCTTGGTAAAAACCTAGCAAACAGATTCCTTATGTAAATAAGCACTTTCCATCCACCAAGATCTCCATGGATTTTTTTGCATCATCCACCCATCATGCTTCCATCATCCATTGCATTCCATATCTCCATACATCATCTATCTACGTGTGCATCATAGCTTGGTCCTATTTTTGTGTCATGATCCCTCCCAGTACTACTCAACCCATTCTAAGGTCAATTTTTCCTACCTATATCAGATTATTCTATTGCATCATGTTGGGGGCATGCTCCTACATTAGATCAGATTCATGTATATTCTTGAAGTCTTCCCAAAATTCAAAAAATCCAAAAAACATTAGAAAATAAAAAAATCCAAAAACATTCAAAAAACCAAGAACATCCAGAAAAATCCAAAACATGTTAAAAATCTAGAAATAGGTCAAAAATTCATAAACAGAGTCATCTTGTAAAACTACAAGTCTCTGAGCTCTAAACGTAGTCAAGGTTGATCTTGGATCTTCGCTTGAGACACTTAGGTTAGTCCTTTAGGAGTTTGTCATAATAAACTGGCAATCCATTTGTTCATATCTCATCAATAATCGAGCCTGTGTTAGTCAAACTACGTGGTCTCTACGTGTATAACATAGGCAAGGCTAATCTTTTGATCATCCACTTAGGCCCCTAGGATACATCTTTAGGTTAGTCTCTTGGTCAAAATTTCATAAAACCCCAAAACATTAGAAATTTTGAAAAATTAAAACATTTGCAAAATCTTGAAAAATACCAAAAATAACTTCAAAACATTTCAAAAACATCAAAAACATCCAAATATTTGAAAAAACACATCTGTCCCATCTCACTTTCACCCGAAATAAGCATCCACTCATAATAAATCAATCATCATCCTCAACCTTTGGTGAAAAAATCAGAAACAAGTCTAGCAATATAAAAGTGAAAAATCAAAGCATCAAGGTCTCAAGTGTAGGTCAGTAAGTAAACAAATTGGTCAACTCTAGGTATTAATACACTATCATCCATTCAAATCCCAAATCATCTGATAACATCATGTCCTAGGATGCATCCTTCCTACAATGGACATCAACATCAAGCATCATTGTAGTTTAGTCTTGGCTAGTGGTATGAAGAACATTAGCTTGTTTGTTTACTTGATCTTTTTATTTTGATTTATTTTATTGCTTTCATTCCAATGACCTCTTGATGATGTACAAACAAATGGATTTAAAGATAAAGGAATGGGGCAACGATCAATATCTTTTATTTGTTGTGCTTGTTGGATATTCTTGTAATATAACTTGGTCATGCATGCATTTTTTGCCTTGTAGGAAGGATATTTTAGGTGTCTTGTTGACCACATAGGAAGGCTTTCCTTTCTATGTTTTGGTATGAGATGTTTGGAATATCTGAACTATATTTTCAATGAGGTACTATATGTCAGGTGTGAATAGGAGTACTCCTATCTGATTGTCGAGTCAAAGTCCATCACACTAGGTACAATTCCATCCTAGTAATTTATACCTTGATGCATCGTACTTATGTGTGTTATCAAACATAAGGTAAGTAGTTCTTTTAAAATCCCAATTCCTAATAATAAAATCATCATCATCATCATCATCTCTAATAATGTAGGCTTGTTGGATCTTATTTCTTTTGTCTTTTTTTCGTGCTAACATGGTACTGGGATAGTTAATCAAAAACATTGCTAATGCATCCACCCTGCATCCACAAACCATCAACATAATGCATATCATATCATGTCATATAGGAAACATTGATCATCTCACATGCATGCCATTTCATCATTGTACAATATATATTGGTTATTCTAAGCATCTCATAAACCATAAATTTGCATTCATTGCATAAACAAAAAAGTCTCATCACATAGGCATTATTAAATCATATCATATACATCAAAAAATCCATTTGCATCATCACACAGGCCTCATAATAAAAGCATCATCACATCATATCATGTGCATCATCATGTCATCCATACATATTGGAAAATACACTAAAAAAAAGAAAAGGAATATGTCATAGCATCTCATACATCTCGTGACCATAGTATAGAACATCATCATCCATATAGATCTATTAGTCTAAGAATTTTAAACCATTTGCATTTTTAAATCATTTACATCCATGCATCATCATTAAAAGTACATAGAAAGATACTAAAAAATAAATGCATCCACCCATAAACATCTACATTATCAATACATCACATCATCATATAGTATCATACATACATCACATTGCATCACATAAAATAAAGTCACATCATGTCATCGCATCACATATAGAAAATTAAATGCATCCATCCATCATGCATAAGTAAAATAGACACATCATTATATATCAAATCAAACCATATCATATCATATATCATCAAAATAATACAAGTATCATGGTACAAAGAATCAAGATCAAATGTGTGTATCAATCAATAAGTACAAATTCCCATAGGGCTATCAAAAAATAGAGCTCATGGATAACAAAAATAATAATGTTGCTGATCAAAATATGTGAGCTAACCCTGATGGCTGCTCCCCTCACCCAGTGGGTCTTGCCTATGTCCTATCTGCTATGAGTAGTATGGTGCCCAGGCTGCTCGGGGCACTACTTGGTGATAGTGTAATTTGTAGTATTCAGCCTCCCATATGGTATCTCAGTACATCCATGCCAGGACTATCCAGCCCTATGTGCTCTCAAGTTGCTAGCATCTCCCTATCTCCTATGCTAACTATAGCTTAGTGGCATGTCTCTACTCAACAACTTGATCTTGCTTAGCTCTTGCCTGATCCCTCTCAGTTGTCAATGTGATAACCTATGCCTATAACTACTAAATAAGAGCATCCCACAGATTTGGTTGAGTTGGTGGTGGTGGTGATGGTGGCTGCTACTATTGGTCTCTTAGGGGATGTAGTGGGTCCCTCGAGGCATCTCTCTGTTGATCCTTATCTTTGCACTAGTCTCTGTGCACCTAATCCCTCTGCCCACTCTGATCAAGAGGTGGACCACCTCCTCCCCTTCCCCCATCTTTGTCCCCATCTCTGTCTCCTTAGCCTCCTCACCCTTGCCCTTGCCCTATTGACTGACCTTTGGGTTTTTGCCATGGTAAAGCTTCCCTGGGCACTGTCAATCTAATAGGAGGATGAACCTATCAATGTATGTCTGTGTAGTACCTACATTTTCCTGCCCCTAATCATATGCCTAGGGCCTCACTACTAGCTTTCTGAATTAGGCAACTGTGTCCTATGCTGGGATTGGTCAACCCCATGTAGTCTCCCTCATAGTACAAGAAAATATGGCCATGTATTGGTCATCAGGCCTGTCCTATGTATCTATGAACTACCTAGCCACTCAATCTGGCAGATAATGTTGGATCATGGTGTGCTTCCTTCCATGCATGTGCCTGTCCTACCTCGCATACCAAGCTAGGGCCTCTAAGTAAAGGCGGTCATATCATCGATCACCCTCCTCCAGTGAGGGATGCCAACTTGTCCTATGTGAGTGAAAGTCAAACCACCCCTATATCACCACATAGTTGGGTCATCTAGCTCCATGTCAACTGGTGTAACTCACGGGTGAAGAACTACAATGTGCTCCAAGGCCCAAATGTGAAAAAGTGTCACTCTAACACTGATGGCTGTATTGTACAAATAAGCGAACTCATGAAAATCATGGTAGAGTGAAGCCATTATCAATGGCCCCCACACAAAACACTCTCTCTGGTGAAGCATCCCCTCCCAAGCTAGGCCCGATCCTAGAATGAAATATTCGTTGCACTAATCTGGTGCCATAAGGCTTGAGATGATCACAACAACAATCAATCAGAAGGTGGGCACTAACCTCTTGTATCACTCTAGCTCAATCTGTCCCTTAGAGAAGATAATCTCATCAAGTCCCATAACATCATAGCAAGCCTCTCTCCCAATGTCCACATCATAGATGACTTGCTCTCCATGGATTGACAATCAAAGAATGCACCAGATGTCCTCTAGCGTACTATCACCTCACCTCTAGGTAAGTGAAATGATGATGTCTCACTATGCCATCTCTCTACCAGTACTTTCATCATACCCAGGTGTTTCCAGACAGGATGTGTGTATGTGACATACCATAGCCCTATTGTCCCAAGGTGCTCCTAGAGCAACTCATGCAATCTGACCAATCTACTGAGTACTGGGGACCTATGCTCTCATGAATGTAAAATTTTTGCATCCTTCTGCACTAGTAAATTCATAGTGTCAAGTTTCGTAAAACAACTAAGATCCTTTTTGAAGCTTTTGCGACCAAAACAACAAATGTGTCATTGTTTGAAGGCTCCAAACTGCACTGCTAGAACCCTCTAAATTCCAAACTCCACTGTCGCAACATAGTTTGACTGTGCTCTTGTCTGACCCTAAACCCTAAGTTCCTAATTGGATTGTTACGATGCTATTTTCACATGCGACATAGTTTGAAGTTTAAACCATAATTGCTAAACTATGACGCAACATTGACAAACTCAATAGCAGTGCACTTTAAGGCTACACAGTGTCGATTCTAGGATTTCAATGATGCCAAACAATGTCACTTGACTTGTTTGACCTTTTGAATCTAATTAATGCACATGATAAATGAAAGGACAAGGTGGGGTAGGGTTACATAGCGGTGGTCTTGTGTCTGGAAGTCATTGGTACACTCGTACTCACTCTGAAACATTACATGGAAGCACTCATTGCACCATCTCAAATAGTGGTCAGAGCTCAAAAGTCAAGAATCTCTAAAGGTTGAATGTGCAAATGAATTGGAAGTGGCCTCTCGAGGCCTATTTAAGCTTGAAATTTAGGGTTTTTTTACCTTGTTTAGCTATCCAACTAGGGTTTTGGACCTCCAATCCCATTTTCGTCCAACCGAGGGTCGTTATGTATCATTTTTTTTGCATTTTGACATGTTTTTGGAATCTTGGAGTCTTTTTGGACCCGTCAGGCACCTTGTCCTCTTTTTTCACTAGATCACCTAGAATTTCAAATTTTTGTCTTATCTCTCAAGTGGGCAGTATACCAACATAATTGGTTCATTGGGGTAGCAGTGGGGCATCTGAAAAAATTAGAATTTTTTTGAATTTTCATCATGACAAGTTTATTCTTTGAACCAACATAGCGGGTACATTGTTGCAAAGAGGGGAAAAATATAGACATGGAAAATATACAGGTTAATCCTATCCATCTAATCCAGATTTCACTAACACTAGTTCACCCTAAATCATCTCCTTTACTAATCATTTAATTAAAAAATTTCTATTTAATTAAATTTATCACATTTCATCTCTTAATTAAATAAATCAAATTTATCTGATTAAGTCATCATCTCCTATTAATTAAATATGTCATTTTATTTAATTAATCCTATAGTTCCTCTTTTAATTAAATAATTCATTTTAGTTAATTAATCTCTAAAGTCATCTCATTTAAATTAAATAAATTTATCTTTATTTGATTTAAAACTAACACCATTCTATTTAATTAAATAAATCAAACTTTATTTAATTAAGTCTAAAATCATTCTTCCTATCATTTTGATTTAAATTAATCAAAAAATCTAAGTCAAAGTGTCACATCAGCTAATCTCCTTTTAAATTAATCAAATCCTAATTAATCCTAATCTTAGTCCATCAAATCTTCTAGCTTTTGCAACTTGCTCATGAAAATTAATTTAATTGATTTATAAATCTTCAATTTCCATTAAAAAATGCATCAAGGATGGATTATTCTTCAAATTCAAAAAGTCCCTCCAAAAGGACTTGTCCCTTACAATAAGGCATTAAAAGCCTCTTACATGTCCTTGCCTTGAGCCAAGTGGAATTTAATTCATTTCTTCTCTCCCTCCAATTTGTCACTTCTCCAAATTTGAATTTCCACCTAATATCATTTATGTGTACAATGACCAAAATGTGCTCCACCTTTGTCCACTCACATGTTGACAACTAGCTTAATGTTATTGGTTGGTCTTTTATCCCACATTCATCCCTTTATCTTATTCTTCCATTATTCTCTTCTATAAATAGAAGGCTCTCATATTGATTTTGGATCCACAACTTATGCAAAGTCGTTATCTTGAGATTTTGAATTTTCTCATCGATTGTTCATCTAGTTTCATCAAGTTTTATAGTTTTATAGCTAGGTTATTGCAAATTTCATCAAGGATCTTCATCAATCATCATCAAGCTTGCAAGGGATTGGGAAAGGGTCATTTTCCACATCAAAATGCACCAATTCCCCCATAGGATTGAGAGTTTGTTTATTTTGAGCAATATTAAATAGTTTTTATTCATGTTCTTCATTTATTTCTTGTTTTTGATATCTCAAATGAATTTTGATGGGGAATGTTGTTTCTAACTTGCATATGGAACTAATTGTGTGTTTCTTCTCTATGCTTGTGCAGGTCTAGGATCACCATTCACAACAATAAATTTGGTCATAGGGAAAATGATTGCAAAAGTAAAATGAATTATGATCCATCAATTCTCTGAAAAATGTTTTAAGTGCAAGAAGTTTGTTCATAAGATTAATCAGTGTGAAAATAATTTGAATAAAACTAAGTATGGAAGAAAGAATGTTGTTTGATATGATTGTAACAATCCAAAACATCTTGCTAATAACTGCATAAGGAGAAAAGACAACTATCGTTTAAAGAAGCATGAATCAGTCATTGATCTGGAAGAAGTAAGAAAACAAATGAAAATAATTTGAAGGAAGGAGAATTCAAGCAAGTTGAATCAGAATCACTAGTCTTATTTGTACTAAATTTTGGTGCAGATACACCTATCAATTATTTAGTCGAACAATGACTAAGGGGGATCAATCATTAGAAAATTTAAGAAAACCCCTCATCGATACTTATGTCACATCATGAGAAAAGTATATTTGTAATGCCCCGTCTAAATAACCTAAGAATGTTGCAAAGGTGTTATAAAAGTGTAATAATTTTTTTTTTAAAGTATTAATACTATATTAAGTAGTTGCATACATTCTTAGGTTACAACGACGTTATACTACTTTAAGTTCTCCATAAGCGACTTAAGTATTTCGCATTGCTCCCAATTAAATCATAACATAAGATAACATTGCATATAATTTAAAATTTCCATTCAAGATATATTTAGGTACAAATACTTTTCCATACATTGCATTGACAAGATATTACATTGCTCATCTAACTGATGAGATAGTTCAATAACAAATACAATTTTACAAATGATCTCCTCTTATACATTTGAGGGATATTCTTACATTTCAAGTTTAACAATTACAATGATGAAAGAGTGATAGAAATCCATATGTGAGCTCTCCATCCATGAAGCGCTCAATGTAACAATCGAACTGGGGACCCAACGGAGTAAGGTGCACGTTCCACCCAACCATGTGGTACCCGTAGGTCCACCCCCCGTGCTAGGAGATAGTAATGAGGCTACCTAGACCAAATCTACTAACCCTAGACACTAGTACAAACGCACTATTGGTTACATTGCTTCCAGATAGGAAAATTGATTTGAAACAAAATCACAAAGTTTAAATGTTATTCTAGGTGGAGTGTCATCACAACTATGCAATGGTTACCCTGGTGTTTCTTCCTAGGTCCCGGCCCCCAATCCTCGGGTTACCCTGGTAACCTCTTACGAAACCCGGCCCCTATTGCATACAGTTGCGGAATCGAATGCCTCTTAAGGAAACAAGACACCGATTTTTCCATTCCAGGCCTTCTCGACTTATACTCAAGACTATGGAAGCTCAAGAGTCATAAGTGAGGCATGTACCTCTTGTTACAAGTTTTAAATTTAACTACTGTGTTCTTTAGTTTTCACTGACTTACTTAACTAATCGTAAGTTACCCTGACACCACTTTGTGTGTCGGCCCTTACGACTAGCCACTCCCCTAATCATAACAAGGTTACTAGGTTTACAAAGTCAGGGTTTACAAAGTGCACAAAAGATCAACATATAATTGCCAAAATCACCACATTAAAGGTCTCAATTTCGTTTACAAATACAGTGCACTACCCTAGATTGTTCAAAAAAAACAAGAATCCATAGTTTATTTTACTTCCCAAGAAAGAACTATAACTGGAAGACTTTCACAACATAGGTTCCAATTTGCCCCAAAAGAAAAATACATATGAAGACAAATCAAGAAACAAATATCTACTTTTGGATCTACTAAATCCAAACCATTCATTAAAATTTCCAGAAATTAACCTTTCAAATAATTAATTCATTTCCTATGCATTTTCAAATATATCAAGTCTCTAATTTATTCAATTTCATAACTTAAATCTAATATTCCAAAATAACAATTCATTTTATAATAGCTAACTAAGTTTAAACAAAATATCTAATTCTAGATATTTGATAAATTAATTCTTAAATCATATCATTAAACATGATATTATTTTTTTAAATTACAATAGATAATTATATTTTAATATACATATATATATATATACAAAATATTATAAAACAATTTAAATAATAATAATTCGTATTTTATATTATATATATAAAATCGAATTAGTAAACATTATACAAAAATCCAAATCAAACACTATGCATAAGTTTCATTTAAAATTCGCAAAAGTACAATGAAACGCAGTTTTGGGGTTAAAACCCCCGCGCTACATGCGCACAGGGAAGGGCGCGGCCCTTAGGGCTGCAGCCAGTAGCCCTCACCAGGGCTGCATCCAGCAGCCCTGGTGGCTGCTGTTCGCAGCCATGGGGGCTGTGGCTCCCATGCGGGGGTAAGGGAGGGTTTCGGCCCTCCCAAACCCTCTGCTAATAATTTTTAATTCCGTTTTTTTTTAATCTAAAATGCGAATTTTATTTGTTTGACGAATTTCGCCGACGGGATTTAAATTCCGTACGGCGAATTTCAATATGATATCATAACAAGTTTTTTTTAATTTCATCAACAGTATACAAATAATTTGTTTTAAAATAAATATCAAAGAACTTATAATTTACCAGTACATATATATTCACAAAATATTTTCTAAAGATTTCTGAGTAAGTTTATTTCTGTACAAGGAAGTTTCTAAATAATTTCAACAGAAACAAACACAGAAATTTAATAAGTTTCACTGTAATTTGTATTAATTATGAAAACTATTTTTTAAACAGAGTTTTCTTCCTTTCTTTGAAAATTTCTTTTGTCCAGATTTTTTTGAAGAATTTACAAATAAAATAAAAATCCAAGAAACAAGAAATCTTTTCCTTTCACATTCATTCTTTTCAAAGATGCAAACTAAATAAAAACAAACTAAAAGTAAAATACCTGTTACTAGAAGATTGTCTGTAATCTTGAAAACTTTTCCTGATAAAAGAGAGAATCCTTCTTGCCCGTAACACACAGAGTTCCAAAACCTCTTCAACAAACACACAAGACTTTCCACCAAGAATCTTCCACCAAGAAATTCTACCAAAAATCACAACCCCAACAGAGAGGTAACAAATTCTAAGAAAAATAATAATTTCACAGTAAAGATATTTTTGCTTGTGCACAGAAAATTTCCCCGTGAGGAAATTGAATAACCCCTGTGAATTTTCCCGAGATCCACAATAACCTCTCCGTAACCAAATTTCCAACCACCTCATAAAAGCACTGGCACACTTGTCGAGAAGAGGTTATCAAAATATCTTCCCTTTCTCGGCAAGTTTTTGCCAATTAAATTTTGCATGCAATTTATTTATTTATTTAATTTAAACTTTTACAAATTAATTTGCATGTATTTTATTTTTAAATACTAACAATTAATTTTCAAACACAATTTTATTTTACATGCAAATTATTTCAATTTTTTTTTTTTAATTTTCTAATCTATTTAAACACAATATAATTTATGCATTTAATGATTTAATCTGATTAATTAATTTATTTAATTAAATAGTTAAATCTTTTTAACGATTAACTATTTAACTAATTAAACTAACTAATGTATTAAATAATTAAATAAATAAATTTCAATTATATTTAAATATTAATTTTAATAACAATAAATAAAACACAATAACCAATATTAAACATAAGCAAATTTACCTTTTCAAAAATAATTTAACCAACAGAAACACATCACAACTTACAACTCAAAACTGAAAAACTGACCTTGTACTAAGACTAGGGTTAAAGACCAGACTAGGATTAACCTAACTACTATCTCCCTTTCAACAATTCCGTTGAGTCTTGACACGCTCAGACCTGATTACACAGGTGGAGTCGGTGTCATGTACCTGCAAATCCTGCAACCAAGCAAACAATGTACACGCATATATATATATATATATAAAGCAGTAAACAGGCACACCGTGCGGAGAAAGTCACAGATATCGCAGGGCACTCGCAAGTGAGTGATGTGATTCTGTTCTCCACACCAATACACTCACAGAAGACTGACTCAATACATGTTGTTAGTCCATCATAAGCATATGCATATCCATAAACAACTAAAAATAACCATCTACATTAAATCACATCAAGTCTGAAAATAATAAACATCACACATAGTATCATCATGTCACACAGTAATCCATCATCGCTCAAAATCAGCGATCCAAGTATCCAACAAAACATCAAAGTTTAACAGTATAAGAAAGTATCAACAGAAAGCATAGCATAAACAGAGGGGTACTACATCCTCCCCCCTAGGATCAGGCTTGCTCCTGAAAGCCTGCGAACAGATAGGGATAAAGTTCCCTCATGCGTGTCGCATCCTCCCAGGTAGCCGAAGCCTCATGGCTAGGATCCCATTGGACCCTCACCTGATCAATGTCTCGACCCCTGAGACCGAGTGTCCGGTGCTGAAGAATGGCCACGGGCTCCAAAGCCAGCTGCCCGTCCTCTACCTGTAACGCATTCCAATCAAGTACATGAGATATGTCGGGATGATAGGGTCTAAGTACTGACACATGAAAAACATCATGAATACGAGATAAACTGGGTGGTAAGGCGAGTCGATATGCCACGGGACCAATTCTCTCTAAGATCTTGAATGGTCCTACGAATCGAGGTGCAAGCTTAGAGCCTTTTCCATAACGAATTGGACTCTTTCGCGGTCGTACTCGAAGAAACACTATATCACCAACAGCGAACTGTCGATCAATCCTATGTGCATCGGCATATTTCTTTTGCCTATCCTGAGCTGCAAATAAATGCTCTCTAATACGGTCAACCTATTGCTCCATGTCTCGAAGCATCTCAGGTCCTAGCAACACTCTATCCTCTAGTCGATCCCAACTAAGTGGAGTACGACAAGGACGACCGTATAATGTCTGATATGGTGGCATACCTATAGAACTCTGATATCCGTTGTTATAAGCGAATTCTACTAAGTACAAGTACTCCTCCCAACGGGATTGTTGATCCATTACGTACATCCTAAGCATATCCTCTAATATTTGGTTAACTCTTTCAGTTTGACCATCAGTTTGAGGATGATAGGCTGAACTAAAGTTCAATTGTGTACCTAATGCACGTTGTAAGGAAGTCCATAACGCTGAAGTGAATATAGGATCTCTATCCGATATGATCTTACGAGGAATCCCATGTAACCTAACAATGTCCTCCATAAATATCCTAGCTACCGATGAAGCATTATAAGATGAATGTACAGGTGAAAAGTGAGCTACTTTAGTCAAACGGTCAACAGTTACCATAATGGCATCATGTCAACGTGATGACGTAGGTAACCCAACAATAAAATCAATGGATATAATATCCCATTTCCATTCGGGAATGAGATGTGGCTGTAGTAATCCAGCAGGATGATGATGCTCAGCTTTAACTCGCTGGCATTCAAGACATCTCGATACATAATCAGCAATATCACACTTCATACCAGGCCAGAAATACAATTGCCTAAGATCGGCATGCATTTTCTTGACACCTGGATGAGCTGAATACGGAGCTCTATGAGCTTCAGTCATGATTAATGTACGAAAACTCTCTACATGAGGTACATAAATGCGACCTAAATGTCATAATATACCATCCGATTCTAGGACATAACCTTCAAATCGACCTTCTAAAGATCTACCCGATTCAATCTCTGACTTCACTTCCTGATATAATCTATCAGTAGGAAGTGCAGCTACTATTTGACCTCTCAAATCTACTTCAAGAGTAGTAGCAGAGATCTCATGTCGACGTCGGCTAAGAGCGTCAGCCACTACGTTCTCTTTGCCTTGAACGTACTTTACTTCAAAATCGTACTCACACAAGAACTCCATCCACCATCTTTGCCTAGCATTCAAGTTAGGTTGCGTAAAAATATATTGCAAACTACGGTGATCAGTATGAAGTTCAAAGCGATGACCTAAAAGAAAATGTCTCCAACGAACTAATGCATGCACAATCGCAGCTAGTTCTAGGTCATGAGTAGGATAGTTTAATTCGTGGTCCTTGAGTTTGCGAGACTCATAAGCAACCACACGCCCATCTTGCATCAGAACTGCTCCCAAACCTTCTAAAGATGCATCCGCACAAACTATGAAATCCTTAGTAGGATCAGGAACAATAAGTATAGGTGCATTAGTTAACTTTTCTTTAAGAGTTTGAAAGGCTAACTGACACTGTTCCATCCAAACGAACTTCTTCCCTTTCCTCTGAAGAGAAGTAATAGGATGACCGATCCTAGAGAATCCCTCTACAAAAAGTCTATAATAGCCAGCTAAACCCATAAAACTATGAACTTCACCTACATTAGTAGGTGCGGGCCAATCAACTATGGCTTGGATCTTTGAGGGATCCACAGCAATACCTTTTCCAGATATCACATGTCCAAGGTATTTTATTTCTGATTGAAAGAAGTCACACTTCTTCAGGTTTGCATACAATTGGTTTTCTCGTAAACATTGCAACACCTGTCTCAAGTGTTCTTCATGTTCCTTCATGTTCCTCGAATAAACTAAAATGTCATCGAGAAATACTAGGACAAAGCGATCGAGGTATGTACGAAATACACCATTCATTAAACTCATGAATACCGATGGTGCATTCGTTAACCCAAAGGGTACTACTGTGAATTCGTAGTGCCCATAACGAGTTCGAAAAGCAGTTTTATGGATATCTGCTTCAGCTATACGTAATTGATGATATCCGGATTTCAAATCAATTTTAGAGAACACATTAGCTCCCTTGATTTGATCGAAAAGATCATCGATTCTAGGCAAAGGTTAACGATTCTTAATCGTAACCTTGTTCAATTGACGATAGTCAATGCAAAGCCTAAGAGATCCGTCCTTCTTCTTTACGAAGATGACAGGTGCTCCCCAAGGGGATACACTTGGACGAATGAAACCCTTTTCTAAAAGTTCCTCTAACTGAATACGAAGTTCCTCTAACT
Organism: Sequoia sempervirens; assembly: GCA_007258455.2. Taxonomy (NCBI): domain Eukaryota; kingdom Viridiplantae; phylum Streptophyta; class Pinopsida; order Cupressales; family Cupressaceae; genus Sequoia; species Sequoia sempervirens. Next base: position 251,048,326 of record VDFB02281492.1, read on the forward strand.
CCTGAGTCGTCATTCTATAAGGAGCTCTAGAAATAGGTTCAGCTCCAGGAACTAAGTCAACTCTAAAGTCGATATCCCTCTTCGGTGGCATTCCAGGAATGTCATCGGGAAACACATCTGCGAATTCCCTAAGAATAGGATGATCATTAAGAGATACCTCTCGACTCTCACCCTCATCTAAATCGGTAACTGTTGTTGCAAACAGTTGACATCCCTGACGAAGACATCTTTTTAATTGCATAGCAGAAATCATCCGCAAGGAGATAGGTCTTTGAATACCTACGATTTCTACTTTCGCACCTATATCATCAATGCAACTAACTGTCTTAAGTCGACAGTCAATTACAGCATGATGAGATGCTATCCAATCCATACCTAGCACTATATCGTATGATCCTAAGGGAGTAACATATAAATCTACTAAGGTAGCTAACGTACCTATTTTAAGTTCACAGTTATGTACTAAGTTATCTACTGCTACTTTCACCCCAGAGGCGAATTCAACTTGCCATTTACCACCTTGTTTAACCGCCACAAGACCACAACGGTCAACAATGGACGGTGAAATAAAGGAGTCAGTGGCTCCAGAATCAAAAAGTATAGATACATTAACACCATTTAACTTACCTAAAGATTCGACCACCGTATTCTGGTGATCAGCTTGGCGGTCATTAACCGCTGCATATACTGTATGTGCACGTCCTACATCGCCCACCGTAGGCTCTGAAACTGTAGGTCGAGGCCCATAACCAGTGGAACCTCTCATCGGACACTGCCTAGCTATGTGCCCATACTGCCCACAAGAGTAACAACCTGTACCTGTGCCTCTACCAAATCCTCTGCCACCCGAAGGTGCATTGGACTGCTGAAAACTACCCCTACTGACGGTAGACTGTGCACTCTGTGCAGGCTGATCCTGCCTATTGCGCTTGTTGCGCCACCAGTTACGACCCTTTCCTGACTGAGGACTGTTTTGTTGTTAAGGTTGAGGGTTATTGTTCTTCTGAGGTGTTTTCTGTTGCTGCCCACCCTTTGTGGGTATCTGTTGGTTCTTGGAAGAACCACCTGTCTGTGCCTGTCCACCCCATGGACTAAAACCTACTGCAAGAGCACTCCCAATCTGCACTCCTGTATGCCCACCTAACACCATAATAAGATTCTCCTCAACTATGCGAGCCTTCTCCACTGCGACTTCCATAGTCTTTGGCTCAAAGACTCGGACACCACCACTGATACGGGCGTTCAAGCCCCTAATAAAATGCTGCACTAGCATAGGCTCATCATCGCCAATACCAGCATACTGCTTGAGTTCATAGAACCTACGTTCGTATTGCTCTACAGAAAGAGCTAATTGGCGTAGATCATGGAACTCGTCAGCCCTACGCTGCCTCCAGTGTTCCGAAAGGAACTGAGCTCTGAACCTCTCGAGAAACATCTCCCAAGACACAGAACCAATATCAATGTGGAGCTTCTGCTCCTCAAGGTGCCACCATGTAGAGGCGAATCCTCTCAAGTGCATAATAGCGCATCTGGCAGGGGTATTGCTACCGTATGGGTGCATGGCAAAGCATCTACCCAAATCTAGTAGCCAGGTCTCAGCCTCTAGACCTCCTCCTGAACCATCAAAGGTAGGAGGACGTGCTCTCAGTAAATCCCTCATATGACCCGCAACGATAGCATCCTGATGAACTGTGTCCTCTACTCTCCTAGGGGATCTATCTCTCTCTCTCACAACCTCCTGCTCATCTACCTATCTAGGTCCAAGACGAGCTAGGACCTCCTCTAAAAGTGGACATATCTGAGAACCCTCTACTGCTGACTGTTCAGGAATCTGACCCTCATTTCTCTGACCCATCTGATCCGCTTGGTCACTATGGTGAGGGCTAGGAGGGGGAGTAACCTAAGGGATTGGCCCACGGCCTCCACCTCTACCTCTACCACGACCTCTTCCTCCTTGCCTAGGCATGTTCCTACACAAGACAATTTACAAGTCTTAGATACTATTCAACCAAGGTTATCAGTTGCGACACTACATACTAGGTCAACCTAATGGGCTCAAGATTACCCAGAGCATCCAGTGTTTGTAACCTTGGCTCTGATACCAATCTGTAATGCCCCGTCTAAATAACCTAAGAATGTTGCAAAGGTGTTATAAAAGTGTAATAATTTTTTTTTTAAAGTATTAATACTATGTTAATTAGTTGCATACATTCTTAGGTTACAACGACGTTACACTACTTTAAGTTCTCCATAAGCGACTTAAGTATTTCGCATTGCTCCCAATTAAATCATAACATAAGATAACATTGCATATAATTTAAAATTTCCATTCAAGATATATTTAGGTACAAATACTTTTCCATACATTGCATTGACAAGATATTACATTGCTCATCTAACTGATGAGATAGTTCAATAACAAATACAATTTTACAAATGATCTCCTCTTATACATTTGAGGGATATTTTTACATTTCAAGTTTAACAATTACAATGATGAAAGAGTGATAGAAATCCATATGCGAGCTCTCCATCCATGAAGCGCTCAATGTAACAATCGAACTGGGGACCCAACGGAGTAAGGTGCACGTTCCACCCAACCATGTGGTACCCGTAGGTCCACCCCCCATGCTAGGAGATAGTAATGAGGCTACCTAGACCAAATCTACTAACCCTAGACACTAGTACAAACGCACTATTGGTTACATTGCTTCCAAATAGGAAAATTGATTTGAAACAAAATCACAAAGTTTAAATGTTATTCTAGGTGGAGTGTCATCACAACTATGCAATGGTTACCCTGGTGTTTCTTCCTAGGTCCCGGCCCCCAATCCTTGGGTTACCCTAGTAACCTCTTACGAAACCCGGCCCCTATTGCATACAGTTGTGGAATCGAATGCCTCTTAAGGAAACAAGACACCGATTTTTCCATTCCAGGCCTTCTCGACTTATACTCAAGACTATGGAAGCTCAAGAGTCATAAGTGAGGCATGTACCTCTTGTTACAAGTTTTAAATTTAACTACTGTGTTCTTTAGTTTTCACTGACTTACTTAACTAATCGTAAGTTACCCTGACACCACTTTGTGTGTCGGCCCTTACGACTAGCCACTCCCCTAATCATAACAAGGTTACTAGGTTTACAAAGTCAGGGTTTACAAAGTGCACAAAAGATCAACATATAATTGCCAAAATCACCACATTAAAGGTCTCAATTTCGTTTACAAATACAGTGCACTACCCTAGATTGTTCAAAAAAAACAAGAATCCATAGTTTATTTTACTTCCCAAGAAAGAACTATAACTGGAAGACTTTCACAACATAGGTTCCAATTTGCCCCAAAAGAAAAATACATATGAAGACAAATCAAGAAACAAATATATACTTTTGGATCTACTAAATCCAAACCATTCATTAAAATTTCCAGAAATTAACCTTTCAAATAATTAATTCATTTCCTATGCATTTTCAAATATATCAAGTCTCTAATTTATTCAATTTCATAACTTAAATCTAATATTCCAAAATAACAATTCATTTTATAATAGCTAACTAAGTTTAAACAAAATATCTAATTCTAGATATTTGATAAATTAATTCTTAAATCATATCATTAAACATGATATTATTTTTTTAAATTACAATAGATAATTATATTTTAATATACATATATATATATATACAAAATATTATAAAATAATTTAAATAATAATAATTCGTATTTTATATTATATATATAAAATTGAATTAGTAAACATTATAAAAAAATCCGAATCAAACACTATGCATAAGTTTCATTTAAAATTCGCAAAAGTACAATGAAACGCAGTTTTGGGGTTAAAACCCCCGCGCTACATGCGCACAGGGAAGGGCGCGGCCCTTAGGGCTGCGGCCAGCAGCCCTCACTAGGGCTGCGTCCAGCAGCCCTGGTGGCTGCTGTTCGCAGCCATGGGGGCTGCGGCTCCCATGCGGGGGTAAGGGAGGGTTTCGGCCCTCCCAAACCCTCTGCTAATAATTTTTAATTCCGTTTTTTTTTTTAATCTAAAATGCGAATTTTATCTGTTTGACGAATTTCGCTGACGGGATTTAAATTCCGTACGGCGAATTTCAATATGATATCATAACAAGTTTTTTTTAATTTCATCAATAGTATACAAATAATTTGTTTTAAAATAAATATCAAAGAACTTATAATTTACCAGTACATATATATTCACAAAATATTTTCTAAAGATTTCTGAGTAAGTTTATTTCTGTACAAGGAAGTTTCTAAATAATTTCAATAGAAACAAACACAAAAATTTAATAAGTTTCACTGTAATTTGTATTAATTATGAAAACTATTTTTTAAACAGAGTTTTCTTCCTTTCTTTGAAAATTTCTTTTGTCCAGATTTTTTTGAAGAATTTACAAATAAAATAAAAATCCAAGAAACAAGAAATCTTTTCCTTTCACATTCATTCTTTTCAAAGATGCAAACTAAATAAAAACAAACTAAAAGTAAAATACCTGTTACTAGAAGATTGTCTGTAATCTTGAAAACTTTTCCTGATAAAAGAGAGAATCCTTCTTGCCCGTAACACACAGAGTTCCAAAAATTCTTCAACAAACACACAAGACTTTCCACCAAGAATCTTCCACCAAGAAATTCTACCAAAAATCACAACCCCAACAGAGAGGTAACAAATTCTAAGAAAAATAATAATTTCACAGTAAAGATATTTTTGCTTGTGCACAGAAAATTTCCCCGTGAGGAAATTGAATAACCCCTGTGAATTTTCCCGAGATCCACAATAACCTCTCCGTAGCCAAATTTCCAACCACCTCATAAAAGCACTGGCACACTTGTCGAGAAGAGGTTATCAAAATATCTTCCCTTTCTCGGCAAGTTTTTGCCAATTAAATTTTGCATGCAATTTATTTATTTATTTAATTTAAACTTTTACAAATTAATTTGCATGTATTTTATTTTTAAATACTAACAATTAATTTTCAAACACAATTTTATTTTACATGCAAATTATTTCAATTTTTTTTTTTTAATTTTCTAATCTATTTAAACACAATATAATTTATGCATTTAATGATTTAATCTGATTAATTAATTTATTTAATTAAATAGTTAAATCTTTTTAACGATTAACTATTTAACTAATTAAACTAACTAATGTATTAAATAATTAAATAAATAAATTTCAATTATATTTAAATATTAATTTTAATAACAATAAATAAAACACAATAACCAATATTAAACATAAGCAAATTTACCTTTTCGAAAATAATTTAACCAACAGAAACACATCACAACTTACAACTCAAAACTGAAAAACTGACCTTGTACTAAGACTAGGGTTAAAGACCGGACTAGGATTAACCTAACTACTATCTCCCTTTCAACAATTCCGTTGAGTCTTGACACGCTCAGACCTGATTACACAGGTGGAGTTGGTGTCATGTACCTGCAAATCCTGCAACCAAGCAAACAATGTACATATATATATATATATATATATATATATATATATATATATATATATATATATATAAAGCAGTAAACAGGCACATCGTGCGGAGAAAGTCACAGATATCGCAGGGCACTCGCAAGCGAGTGATGCGATTCTGTTCTCCACACCAATACACTCACAGAAGACTGACTCAATACATGTTGTTAGTCCATCATAAGCATATGCATATCCATAAACAACTAAAAATAACCATCTACATTAAATCACATCAAGTCTGAAAACAATAAACATCACACATAGTATCATCATGTCACACAGTAATCCATCATCGTTCAAAATCAGCGATCCAAGTATCCAACAAAACATCAAAGTTTAACAGTATAAGAAAGTATCAACAGAAAGCATAGCATAAACAGAGGGGTACTACAATATTTAATGTGATAACAAATTCAAGGAATTTTTCAGTCGCATATGTGAAGAATGAAGCTTACAGAATTTGAAAGGATGGAAACACACATAATTTTTGAGGTAATCTACCTAAAATTTGAAGCATTTATTGCAAAAGAATTTAGAATGAAAGAAATAAGTTCAGATGTATCAAGGAAATCATTTTCAAAAGGCATATGTATTTTTGGAGAAGCGTGCAAAGGAATTTTGGAGAAACAAGAGCAATTTAGTTTTTTAGGGTTTGAAGGAAAAACAGATCAAAGCTGATTCAAGGTGAGCTTCAGAAGTTGGATATTTATCCTATTCTTCATTGGAAATTAAAGAGGTATTCCTGCTTGCACAATCTTTCAACTTTTTTCTATGGATAATTCAAAGGTTGTGAACATTTTGAATAGATTGCAAGTCAATTTGAGGAATTTTTTGAAAAATCTGTCGGAAGAGTCAATTGGTGCATTCTCTTGCATCCCTCCTAGAGTGTTTCCCATTGAAGATATCTATGCATTCATCTATAGTAAGATAGAGGAAATGTCACTAGTTTAGTTAAGTATTCTATGGAAGAATGAATTGGAAGAAAATCATGATGCTTACAAAATGTTAGTTGAGAAGAAGTTGGATTTTAAGCCCCTCTTTTTGAATTCAATAGGAAGTATATTCAAATATTTTTGAGAAAAATTCATGATGAATCAATGTGGAGATGAAGCACATTTGATTACCAAAGAAGCAATCAGAGATGTAACTAGTTTGTGTTCCTCTAGACCAATTCCCAAATGAAATGTTGTGAATGAACAAGAGATAATTGAGGTGACTAGTGAAACTCTCAAAAGAAAAGAGATTGTTTTGAAAATAATTGAAGGTTCGGTCATTAGGTTTGTTGTGGTGGTTATTGGTCACAAAGTTAGATGCCTACCTAGTAATGACCTCATAGTTTCTACTATTGTTGTACACACCGCTATTGATATGGTTAGAAAAGGTTTGGATTATGACCTATGTGAGCTACTTCAAATGCATCTTTTGAAAAACATGAAACAAATCAAGAAGAGAAATAATAATACATTCTGGTACAAAAATTTGAATGTTTGTTTACTATTTTATTTCTTAAAAGAATTACTAGTAATAAGAAGGATAGAATGGAAAAATACATAACCTATTACCCATTAGATCAAGAATTTCATGATAAATATTGATGGTTCAGATGCTCAAAAAATTGCTCTTTTGCATTCTTTGAAATTTTCCAAATGAGGGTGAACTAAAGATCAAGGATTCTAGGAAGTGTAATTGAAGGGTACTTCAAAAATATTAATTTCCTAGTTTCTACAGATTTTTGTCATATGGAACCAATTGAACCTAGATTGGTGTGGATATTTGAGTTAGATTATGAAGTGTTTGAGGATGAGATCAACCATTATGCAAAAAATATTTTGGAAATCCCTAAGAATCCTAATGTAGAAGGTACCTTCGGTAGTACAATCAAAACAGGGAAGAAGAGAAAGAGCGTTGTCAAACAAGAAGTCATAGAAGGTAGTGTATCAAAGAAAGATTAACATGAGCATGAAAGCATAAACATTCAAGGAGCTTTGAAAGAATTGCAGGAGGTTATTCCCAGTGCTAACTTTGATTCATCAGTATCAGTTGTGGAAAATATCATAAACATGATTAATTCTTTGAAAGTCTATATCTCTGGACTAGAAGCACATGCTGGAATTAGGTTTGCTGAAGAAAATCTAGAAGATATCAAGAATAAACGTGCAAATGCACATCACAAGGTGATGAAGTAATTGGAGAGTGTAAAGGTTTGTGAGGAAGAGGCTCAAGAACTGCTTTCTTCCAACCTAAATTGGTCTGGCAGTACACTTAATATAAGAGATGAGATAAGGAATAGTGAAACCCAGATGAGCACTCATGCATATACATACAAAATTGTAGAAGATAGAGATAATTAGAGATGGTCCCACATTATGCAACTTTAGGAAAAAATATTTTCCCTGAAGGATCAAAGAACATAAGTGATTAGGAATTTTGTGGCACTTAGAGATATGGTTAAACTAAGGAACACTCCTGTATCTAGTGCTCTAGAAAATATTGGAAACTTATCAGAGATTAATCTTAGCCCCAATACTTTATCAAATGATCTATAGTCCTTGACTAAGCTTGAACTATTACACAAGACTCTTGTAAGCATGCAAGGTGCATGGGAAGAAGGAAAAGCTTCATTGGGATGCATCTTGGAGAATCCCAAAGGTTCATCATCTTTAGGTTGATTCAAATTTTTGTGTTCATGTATTTTTGGTTAGTTTTTGATGCATACACATATATTTTGGACCCCATCCTTTTCCATTTATGTAAACGGGGGAGATATTGGGATAGAAAGAGGAAAAACATTTATTTTAGATGAACAATTTTGGTAGGGGGAGTATTCAGTTGCCTTATATTGGAAAAATGTTTTTGACATGCATGTTGCCATCAATTCCAAAGGGGGAGATTGTTGGAATTATGGAGCCTTGAAACATGAGCATGAAGTGTATATGGACTGTGTTGGTTGTTCCTATGTTTTCATTGATGTCAACATAGTGACAACTATATAGGAAGCTTACTTAGTTAATCAGAAGTTGTTCTCTACTTGTAGTGTTCTTTTCTAATTAACC